>NC_041329.1:10686385-11033885 GCF_004329235.1 Podarcis muralis
TAATAATAATAATCCTCACCTTGTGGTTTATTTCTACGCAGCCTTCCCAAAGTTGAAACTGCACTCGAGGCGGCTTCCAGTGAGGAAAGATTTAAGGTAAAGGTAAAGGTACCCCTTCCCGTACGGGCCAGTCTTGACAGTCTAGGGTTGTGCGCCCATCTCACTCAAGAGGCCGGGGGCCAGCGCTGTCCAGAGACACTTCCGGGTCACGTGGCCAGCGTGACAAGCTGCATCTGGCGAGCCAGAGCCGCACACGGAAACGCCGTTTACCTTCCCGCCAGTAAGCGGTCCCTATTTATCTACTTGCACCCGGGGGTGCTTTCGAACTGCTAGGTTGGCAGGCGCTGGGACCGAGCAATGGGAGCGCACCCCGCCGCGGGGATTCGAACCGCTGACCTTTCGATCGGCAAGCCCTAGGCGCTGAGGCTTTTACCCACAGCACCACCCGCGTCCCATGAAGAAAGATTTACATGGTTGCAAAAACACAACAACAACAACGTATTATTTATACCCCGCCCATCTGACTGGGTTTTCCTAGCCATTCCAACAAAATATTAAAAATACAATAAAACATCAGACATTAAAAGCTTCCCTAAACAGGGCTGCCTTCAGATGTCTTCTAAAAGTCAGGTAGTTGTTTATTTCCTTGACATCTGACAGGAGGGCGGGTGTCACCACTGAGAAGGCCCTCTGCCTGGTTCCATGTAGCATCACTTCTGGCAGGGAGGGAACCACCAGAGGGCTATAGCTTGTTTAGCTTATATGTAAATCTGGCACTGGGTGTGGTGTGGGACTTCCCCTAAGACAGTGTTCCCCAACCTTGGGCCTCCAGCTGTTTTTGGACTACAATTCCCATCATCCTTGACCACTGGTCTTGCTAGCGAGGGATGATGGGAGTTGTAGTCCAAAAACAGCTGGAGGCCCAAGGTTGGGGAACACTGCCCTAAGACAGGGGTGGCCAAGTCCCAAGGGACTGTGATCTGCTCACAGAGTTAAAAACTGGCAGCGATCTACCCCCTTTTTGGGGGGTGCCGGGCATAGGTGTTGAGCTTCTTTGGGGGGAGCCGGTGACCTACTGGTGATCTGCCACAGACGTCCAGTGATCTACCGGTAGATCATGATCTACCTGTTGGACATGCCTGCCCGAAGACTGGACCCCAACTGAAAAACAAAGCAAAGCAATACCCCACCAGATTTCATGGCAAGTCATTCATAGGAGCGTAAGAACAGCTTAAGGTGCAGGATGAAACCCTTCCATTTCTCTCTTCTGCCTTCCAGCAACAGGTCAGAACAGTGTCCTTTGGCTGTTCGTTAGCCAAGGTTACCTTTTAACCTAAAGAATCCAATTGGCGCCTCTCTACTTCCTGGTAGCTGGGGAAATTTGGGGAGCAGGTGGCGCTGTGGTCTAAACCACTGAGCCTCTTGGGCTTGCTGATCAGAAGGTCGGCGGTTCGAATCCCCGCAATGACGGGGTGAGCTCCCGTTGCTCGGTCCCTGCTCCTGCCAACCTAGCAGTTCGAAAGCACACCAGCGCAAGTAGATAAATAGGTACCGATGCGGCAGGAAGGTAAACAGCGTTTCCATGCGCTCTGGTTTCCGCCATGTGCCAGAAGCGGTTTAGTCCTGCTGGCTTCATGTCTGCGGACAAACGCCGGCTCCCTCGGCCCGAAAGCGAGATGAGCGCCGCAACCCCGTAGTCGCCTTAACCGTCCCGGGGTCCAGCCGGGGAAATACTTTGACTGTAGTCTAGAAGTTCATTCTGTTATTCCTTTAGGCTTCCGGACAGAAACACTCCGTCCGAAATATTCCCCATTAACAAACGAGCCATTTGCCACAAACCTTTACCATTTGTTAGCTAGGGGTAAGAAACCCCTTTACTGCTGTTAGCCGCTCTGAGCCCAGCTTTGGCTGGGGAGGGTAGGATAATAAATAAAAAATTATTATTATTATTATTATTATTATTATTATTATTATTAGGGGGGGAGGTGTCTGGGATTGCTACAAAGGGCTTGCTCAATTTATCCTCTTGTCATCAGCAAGACACGGCAGATCTTTTGCCAATATTCCTTAACCAGATTACATTCCCACCACATATGTGAATATAAAGGTAATTTCTGGATTATTTCAAATAAACATAGAAGTTAATAGGGATTTGCTATTTTGGGGAATACTGGGAAATAACAAAGTAAAGAGTAATAAGCTAGAGTTGTACAAGATTATGAGATTCTTGCTGGAATGGCAGTTAATTGCTTTGGGGTGGAAGGAAAAGGCCAAATGGAATATGGAAGAATGGAATGATTATGTTTTTGAATACGTACAATCAGAAATATCCACACAGATAGTGGCAGAGGATAGATGGGAAAATAAATGCCAAAGAACCACAAATAAATGGGCATTTTATAGGAACTGGGTAGGAAGAGGGGAAGCCAAGCCTAACATACAAACTCGGATGAAAAGACTGTGTACATGGATAAAGATATGAAGAAGGAAGGCCTGATCGGGGGGGGGGGGCAAGAAGGGCTGGAGTGGGGGGGGGAGTAAATCGGATGGTATTTTGAATTGATTTTGTTATGTAAGCTAAAAAAAAACAAAACCAAGATACGGCAGATTTGGGGACCCCTTTTGCTCCCTTCTCCCACCCTGTCCCTCCTCCCCTTTGTGTGTCCTTTCGCTCCTTGGAGAACAGATGGGCTTAAAAGCAGGGGGGGGCGACTCTCTCACAGGCCTCTGTCTCTTTTACATGCCGCGCTGTGCAACATTCATAAGGAACATGCTGCAGCCAGTGGTCCGAATGTAATAGAGGCTACCTACAGAGAAAAACAATCAGGGAAGTGGAATCAGGGTCTCTGCGGTTTGGAGACGAGGTTCTCCCTATTACAGCTCTCCGGCTAAGGCAGAGGAAGGGTGCCATAATCCGGCATCTCTGGGTTATGGGAGTAGATGCAAATTAAATTCCTTTTTCGCCTCCGCCCCGCCCTCCATCTGCCCAAACCGATGGGCCGAAAGGGGCGATTAAAAGCCTTCGAGAGTCTCTTAAAGTCTTCCGGGTGGTCGGCCCCGCTGCTGAAAGCACAGAGGCGAAGGAGACAGGGCAGCGAAACTTCGGAGAACCGGAATTTCCATAAGGAAAACCGGCAGTGGGCAGATCAAGGCAAAACCGTACAGTTGGAAGGGACCCCAGACTCTTAACCATTATGTCTTCTGTGGCTGTCTTTTGGCAGCAAGGTGAAGCCTGCCCTGGACTTTCCAAAAGACAGCCACAGAAGACATAATGGTTAAGAGTCTGGGGCTAGGACCCGGGTTCAGATCCCCTCACTCGGACATGAAGGTCACTTAGAGAGACCTTGCAGGAAAGTCTTTCGCTCTGACCTCAACGAAGCTGAATGTTGGAAGATTCAGGATGGATAAATGAAAGTAGGCTTTTTTATGCAGGAGGCAGTGAAAGCCCCCAAGTCAGATTTTAAGAGAACTGGACAGATTCATGGTGGAGTAGAGGACTATCGATGGCTCCTAGCCAGGGTAATGACGATAACGATAACGATAACGATAACAATTTATTCTTTATAGCATGCCCATCTGGCTGGCTTTTCCTAGCCACTCTGGGCGGCTCCCAACAGAATAATAATAATAATGCGATAAAACATCAAACATTAACAACTTCTCTAAACAGGGCTGCCTTCAGATGTCTTCTAAAAGTCAGATAGTTGTTTATCGCTTTGACATCTGCTGGGTGGGCGTTCCACAGGGCGGGCGCCACCACCGAGAAGGCCCCCTGTCTGGTTCCCTGTAACCTCACTTCTCGTAGTGAGGGAACTGCCAGAAGGCCCTCAGAGCTGGACCTCCATGTCCGGACTGGACGATGGGGGTGGAGACGCTCCTTCAGGGATACAGGGCCATTTAGGGCTTTAAAGGTGAGCACCAGCACTTTGAATTGTGCTCGGAAACGTACTGGGAGCCAATGTAGGTGTTTCAGGACCGGTGTTATGTGGTCTCGGCGGCCGCTCCCAGTCCCCAGTCCCCAGTCTGGATTAGTTGCAGTTTCCGCATCACCTTCAAAGGTAGTACCACGTAGAGCGCATTGCAGTAGTCAAAGTGGGGGATAACCAGAGCATGCACCACTCTGGCCAGACAGTCTGCGGGCAGGGAGGGTCTCATCCTGCGTCCCAGATGGAGCTGCCCTGGACACAGAACTGACCTGCGCCTCCATGGACAGCTGTGAGTCCAAAATGACCCCCAGGCTGCGCACCTGGTCCTTCAGGGGCACAGTCACCCCATTCAGGACCAAGGAGCCCCCCACACACACCTGCAGTCCTCAGGCAGGAGGGTCTCAGCCTGCGTACCAGATGGAGCTGGTAGACAGCTCCATGGCTATGCACCGCCTCCTTAAGCAGCAACGCTGCTGAGCACCAGTTGCCTGAAACCTTTGGCAGCTGCTGCCGGCCCGTGCAGACAGTGCTGAGGTAGTCAGCCCAGCTTGGCGGAGGCATCTCCTCCCATTGCCTCTGCAAGCACCTAGGAGCTGTGAAGGGGAGAGGAACCTTACTGCAAGGACGACTGGCGAAGGCTCCCTGGAGACGCAGCGGGGAGCTATGAGCAAAGGAACGCGCTCTTGCTTCTGGTGGCTGGCGCAAAAAAATAAATACCAAAACAATTCTGCACCTCGGAGGTTGCGGAAAGCGGGGAGGGAGAAGAGAGAAAAGATTTCCTTTGACACCGCTCTTCAAAAGCTCTCGGGGTCTCCTGGGACACTGTCCACCCCGCCGGGCAGAAATGAACCCAGAGAAGGAGGACACCCTCCTCCATTCCGTTCCTTCGTCCTTCTAAGGGACCTTCACCTTGTCCACACCTGAAGACCACTTCAGACGGACTCGCCTCTGCCACTGCCTCTGGTGATAGTTGCAAAACAGAGGGAGGAACGGCTGCATGAACACACCATTTGCAAATGCAGAATAATATTTCGGTGGTGCCCAGTGCCGGATTAACGTATAAGCTAAACAAGCTATAGTTTAGGGCCCCGCTCTCTTGGGGGCCCCCAAAAAATTAAAGGGAAAAAACCTGGATGCACATTTCCAAAATAGAAGATGAAAAACAAATAAAATAAAACCTACATACAGCAACCTATAAAATAAAACCTACCTCCTGCCCACCTAGCAGTTCGAAAACACTTCAAAGTGCAAGTAGATAAATAGGTACCGCTCCAGCGGGAAGGTAAACGGCGTTTCCTTGCGTTGCTCTGGTTCGCCAGAAGCGGCTCAGTCCTGCTGGCCACATGACCCGGAAGCTCCCTCGGCCAATAAAGTGAGATGAGCGCCGCAACCCCAGAGTCGGCCACGACTGGACCTAATGGTCAGGGGTCCCTTTACCTTTACCTTACAACAACAGTGTTTTGTGTTGTATGCAAGTGAGAGCTGGACCATCAAGAAGGCTGATCGCCGAAGAATGGATGCTTTTGAATTCTGGTGCTGGAGGAGACTCTTGAGAGTCCCATGGACTGCAAGAAGATCCAACCTCTCCATTCGGAAGGAAATCAGCCCTGAGTGCTCACGGGAAGGACAGATCCTGAAGCTGAGGCTCCAATACTTTGGCTACCTCATGAGAAGACTCCCTGGAAAAGACCCTGATGTTGGGAAAGATGGAGGGCACAAGGAGAAGGGGACGACAGAGGACGAGATGGTTGGATAATGTTCTCGAAGCTACCAGCGTGAGTTTGACCAAACTGCGGGAGACAGTGGAAGACAGGAGGGACTGGCGTGCTCTGGTCCAGGGGGTCACGAAGAGGCGGACACGACTAAACAACAACAACAAGGCTCCTGTGATCCAAGTCATGGCCCCCGCCTGCTAGCCTGCTCCCTAAAATACCACTGGTTTGCTCATTTCTATATATAGCAGGGTTCAGCTAGATGTCCAGACCTTCTGCATACAAAGTAGTTGCTCCCTGACCGCTAAACCTCTGGTCCAGGCATCCCCAACCTTCGGCCCTCCAGATGTTTTGGACTACAATTCCCATCATCTCTGACCACCGGTCGCTAGGGATGATGGGAGTTGTAGTCCCAAACATCTGGAGGGCCGCAGGTTGGGGATGCCTGTTCTAGTCCTTTCCCGAAAAGATGATGTGAGGTTCTAGCCCTCACGATCGGCTGTTTGGATATCTGAACCCGCGAGTGTGTATAGCGAGGTTTGGGTACTAACTCCTTATGTATCTTCATTCACTTATGAGTGTTTGGAGAGCAGGATTAGTGTGTGTGTGCTTCTCCCGGCCGTAAACCCCTTGACATGTTTACATGCAGATGACACCCAGCTCTACCTCTCCTTTAAATCAGAACCAGTGAAGGCGGTGAAGGTCCTGTGTGAGTGTCTGGAGGCGGTGGGAGGATGGATGGCGGCTAATAGATTGAGGTGAATCCTGACAAGACAGAAGGACTGTTTTGGGGGGACAGGGGGCGGGCGGGTGTGGGGGATTCCCTGGTCCTGAATGGGGTCACTGTGCCCCTGAAGGAGCAGGTGCGCAGCCTGGGAGTCATTTTGGACTCACAGCTGTCCATGGAGGCGCAGGTCAATTTTGTGTCCAGGGCAGCTCCACCTGGTACGCAGAATGAGACCCTACCTGCTTGCGCACTGTCTCTCCAGAGTGGTCCATGCTCTGGTTATCTCCCGCTTGGACTACTGCCATGCGCTCTCCGTGGGGCTACCTTTGAAGGTGACCCGGAAACTACAACTAATCCAGAATGAGGCAGCTAGACTGGGGACTGGGACCGACTGCCGAGACCACATAACACCTGTCTTGAAAGACCTACATTGGCTCCCAGGACGTTTCCGAGCACAATTCAAAGTGTTGGTGCTGACCTTGAAAGCCCTAAACGGCCTGGGCCCAGTATACCTGAAGGAGCGTCTCCACCCCATCGTTCTGCCCGGACACTGAGGTCCAGCTCCGAGGGCCTTCTGGTGGTTCCCTTATTGCAAGAAGTGAGGTTGCAGGGAACCAGGCAGAGGGCCTTCTCGGTGGTGGCGCCCTCCCTGTGGAACGCCCTCCCATCAGATGTGAAGGAAATAAGTAGCTATCCTATCTTTAAAAGACATCTGAAGGCAGCCCTGTTCAGGGAAGTTTTTAATATTTAACGCTGTATTGTTTTTAATACTTGATTGGGAGCTGCCCAGAGTGGCTGGGGAAACTCAGCCAGGTGGGCGGGGTATTAATAATAAATTATTCTTATCATTATTATTAAATCCTTCCTTTTTCAACCTTGGCGATTCGCCACTGGACTTCGCTGACTGATGTGGTGACGGGAAGGACGGAAATGGGGGAAATGACTGGAATTTGCAGATTTGCCCATCCCTGGTCCTGGGGGTCTCTCTCTCTCTGCCTCAGGTCCTTTGGGGGGGCAGCAAAGCCCTTACGTTTGGGCAGGACGTTGGCGGAAAGGAGAGGCATCAAGAGCTCAGAAGGAGAGGGAGAGAACGAGTGAAAACAACTCTGGTTTTAGAAACCGAGCGCATGACGCGAGCCCATAGCTGTCAACTGTCCCTTATATGGCGGGACAGTCCCTTATCCCCGCGCTGTGTCCTGCTGCTGTCCCTTATTGATGATGTCCCTTAAATTTCCTGGGTTTCAAAGGAAGCAGCTCCTCTCCCTCCCTCCCTCCCTGCCGGCCAGGGAGGAGGGAGGCTCCAACTGGGTTGCTTGGCTGTGTTGCTCACCCAATAAGGAGTCTAAGAACGACTGGGGGGTGGAGCTTGCATGCCTTGTGCCGATCAAATCGCCTTTGCTCAGCGCTTCCCAGCGGAGAGGTGACGGTGGTTTTCCTTGCTGCATCCCCTTTGCCGGGTTGCTGCGCTGTGGGAACCACCACTTGAGGCTTCGTTTGGCTGCTGGCTGGGCTTTCTGCCTTTGGCTCAGAGGGGCTCAGAAGTCGAACATACCTGTGCTTGGAAAATCCCTTATTTTGGCTGCTGATCCCTTATTTTCGAGGCTGCTGGTCCCTTATTTTCCAATCTGTAAGTTGACAGCTATGCGCAAGCCTCTTCCTCACAAGTCAGCACATCTCCCCTTCCCTGTGCGGTTGGGAGACAGTTCTGCTGACTCGGGCGATACGGATAAGATTTTTTGCCAGGTTTCCCCCCCTCGTCACAGAACAGACATGCGAGGAGAAGTTATTTCTCCCCCGCTTTATGTCTCATTAACGGCATCACTTACCGCCTTGCTCTGAAGGTTCGGTTTCAGCCCCACAATCTCCTTTCCTCAGAAGATGTGGCCCGAGGAGGAACTGAGCCCTTGCGGCCCCTATCGCCAATATGCGCACAAGGGAATAAGGGTGCCACTGAGCATGTACAGAGTGCCCACTGGGATCAGAGAACAGAGGGGATCCGGGTCAAAGGGTGCCTCTTCCAAGCAGGCATGACTCCCAAACTCACGGGTAGGCCATGCGCTTGTCCCAGACCCTGAGATTTTCCTGGACTACAATGCCCATCGTCCATGACCACTGGCCATGCTGCCTGTGGGCACTGCCATCTTTTTCTACAAATTGAGCTGTGACTTGAGTCAGTTATGGATCCCGCAAGAGACTTGGGCACGATTTCGTCCCCTTTTCTCCTTTTCTTTTGTGCATGACGGGTCCAAAATCCCAATTCTAAACCCGGCACAAGGGTTCCTGAGTGGAGGGCGGCCGCGTTTTGGCGCCGTAGGAATGCGGGCCGCCATTTTGAATCAAGATGGCGGACCCAAACGCAGCTTCGACGCGCCTTCTCCCGATTTGGCATAGCGGTTACGAATGAGGTTCCCCGAGCTGGAAGAGGAAGGGGCTGATTTGGGGCTCGGTCGGATTGAAGCCCCCCCACAAAACTCACAAATAACACTACCCATTTGTTATGTACTGAGTTGAATAGGATCCAAAAGGCAGCAGTCTGATTGGTCCTAGAACAATAGAATTTAGAATGCAGCAGTCTGATTGGTCCTAGAACAATAGGATCCAGAATGCAGCAGTCTGATTGGTCCTAGAACAATAGGATTCAGAATGCAGCAGTCTGATTGGTCCTAGAACAATAGGATCCAGAATGCAGCAGTCTGATTGGTCCTAGAACAATAGGATCCAGAATGCAGCAGTCTGATTGGTCCTAGAACAATAGGATCCAGAATGCAGCAGTCTGATTGGTCCTAGAACAATAGGATTCAGAATGCAGAAGTCTGATTGGTCCTAGAACAATGCAGCAGTATGATTGGTCTGCAGGAGCCACCCAATCCAGCTCCAGGTGGAAGTGAATCCGCAACCTGATTGGCCCACGGGAGAATCCCAGAATAAGCCAATCACGTGCGGCCCATTGTGTAAATAATGTATATAAAGCAGATATTTTGGAGGAACTTTCATTCCTCACTACTATGAGCTGAATAAAGAGCATGAAGTCCACACTTGACTCCAAGTATATTTCACCATTGAAAAGAAAATCGCAATTCAGCGCAGTTTCTTCGAATTCCCAGGTGCTCCCTGCTGGTGAAATAATTATATTTTTTAAAATTAATGATGATTTTTAATTTTAAAAACCAACAATTCAGGCCACTCTATGGTTCGGCCCCCTCCTGTTCTTGTCCCAATTTTGAAAGCCATCTCCGATGTTTGTCATTCCTTTAAATTCATTCCTGCGTGTCTGGAGTACAGTGGTACCTTGGTTCTCAAATGCCTTGGTTCTCAACGCCAAAAACCGAAAGTAAGTGTTCCGGTTTTTGAACGTTTTTTCGGAAGCTGAACGTCCGGTGTGGCTGTTGGCTATTGTTTCCGGGGCGTCTGCACCAATCGGAAGCTGTGGCCTTGGTTTCTGAACATTTCAGAAGTCAAACGGACTTCCGGAATGGATTAAGTTTGGCGCTTTTGTTTTTGCTATTTATTTTGCATTTTTGTTTTTGAGGCTTTCATTTGTTTTTGCAACTGTGTGGAACCCACTTAAGCTATTGATTGATTGATTGATTGATTGATGGTGCAACTGCGGAAATGCATAAAAGCCCCCCATCCAAACAGTGACTATCATCAGTGCAGGTAAGAAAATAATAATAATTTTAATTCTTATCATCTACAATACTGTCTTATTTATTTTATAGCACAGCACATTGATTATTGCTTTCACTTTGTGGATCGAGAGTAAAATCCATGTTCAATTGCTGTTTTCGGAGTTGTTTTTGAAAAGTCTGCATTCCTTTCTATGGGAAAGCGCGCCTCGGTTTTGGAACGCTTTGGTTTTGGAACGGAATTTCCGGAACGGATTAAGTTTGAGAACCAAGGTACCGCTGTATTTATTCGTTTACTTGTTTGCTATCATTTCTTGCTTTCATTTCTGCTTCTAATTCACACACACACACCGGCCTAATCCGCAACGCTCCGTGTCCACCTCTCTCTTAAACCAAATCCAACTTCATGCATGAAAACTGCAGGATATATAGGCGCATTCTGAGTTAAATCCTCATCTGGGGTAAAAAAAAAAACAGAGGAAAAGGTCCCATTTAGCTTGAAAGAGATGTTTTCGCATGTCTGCTATAGCCTGCAAAAACCTCTCTCTTCCCCCACCCTCACTTCCCCCCCCCCAGCTTCATAGCAAGTTTATAGTTTTTAATTAAAAGCCAAAATATCCGATAATAACCTTCCGGAGATTTATTTAAAATTAAATCTATTATGAAGAGCTTTGGAAAGAGATGTAAGACCGATGAGGGGGACAATTGCAGGATTAGGGAATCAAACTCATCGCTTGCCGCATTACTGGCGCCCCCCTCTCCAGACCTTACAGCAAAGAAAAACGGATGGATATATATATTTATATTTTTTGGCAAAAGCATCCGACTAGAGAAGGGGGGGGCGCGCCAAGAAAAGGTCCCGGAAGAGGTTACGGAGATGGAAATTACCTTTTTGTTACAAAAAAAGGAGAAGGGAGGGGTGTGACCGTGGAAGGATGATAATTTTGCGGAGAAAGGGGGGTAGCTCATTTTGCTGTCAGATTATTTTCAGAGGAAGTAATTTCTTGTTGATTCTGGTATCTCCTTCTAAAGAAGCCATCCTGACTTTTTAAAATTTGGGGATTGAGAAAAACACACTTTCTGGGGTTGGTCCTTTGCATATGCAAATTTTTATTTTTATTTATTTTATTTTTTTGCAAGGTAGAAAGGTTTTGCTTTTAATGTATGTAAAGGGAGGGGGAATGGGTTTTTTAAATCTTTGCATAGGCAAATTGGCTTCCACAATCACCTGGCTGGGACACACTGGAAAGGACTTTGATGCATCAATTTTCGATTTTGCCTGGACCAGGACTGGGGTACCTCTGGACCAGGGGCCGGATGTGGCCCTCCGGGCCTCTCTAGATGGCCCTCGGCGCTCTCCTGTAGGGCACGCCCCCTTGCCGGTCCTCACTTTGGGTTTTTATGCCTGGCCTTTAATTCTGATTACCGCTCCATTTGCCTGGAGGGAGGATTTGCGAGTCGAAGCTCGCCTCTTGCGGCAAGGTGAACATGGCATCCTGTGACACGCCCACTTTTACCCTCTGGCCCCGCCCACGATTGGCGTCCGGCCCCCGGGAGTTTGCCCACAATGTGGCCCCCGGGAGGTTGGGGAAACGTTGGCGTACCTTCCGAGCCACAGCACGGAAACCGTTAGGTAAGGGAATGCCAGGGAGACGTAATAACATCAGGAGGGGCTGCTGTGAGCAGGATTCGCACACAGGACCCCTCTGCCCTCCAGCAACTGGCGTTCAGAAGCCTCTGACTTCGCAAGCAGGAGCGTAGCCATTGTGGCTTGTGGCCACCAACAGCCCCTTCCGCCAATCTCTTCTGAAGCTATCCTGTAGCGGTGAGTTCCGCAGTTCAGCTGTGCGAAGGAGGACCTTCTATGACTTTTTCATTAGATGTCACCAGTTCTAATGTTACAAGAGAGGGAGAGAAAAAACTTTTCCTTTGTTCTCCACATGCATCGTTTTGTAAGCTTCTACCACGTCAATTCTTTGTCGCCTTTTCCTGATCAATGTATGTCACTCCAAACCTTGGTGCCTAATAATAATAATAATAATAATAATAATTTATTTATACCCCACCCATTTGGCCGGGCTTCCCCTGCCACTCTGGGTGGCTCCCAACAGAATATTGAAAACAACAAACATTAAAAACTTCCCTTAACAGGGCGGCCTTCAGATGTCTTCTAAAATTCAGATAGTTGTTTATTTCCATAACATCTGATGGGAGGGCGTTCCACAGGGCGGGCGCCACCACCGAGAAGGCCCTCTGCCTGGTTCCCTGTAAGCTCACATCTCGCAGGGAGGGAACCGCCAGAAGGCCCTCAGGAGATGGACCTCAGTGTCCGGGCTGGACGATGGGGGTGGAGACGCTCCTTCAGGTATACTGGGCCCAGGCCATTTAGGGCTTGAAAGGTGAGCATCAACACTTTGAATTGTGCTCAGAAACGTCCTGGGAGCCAATGTAGATCTTTCAGGACTGGTGTTATATGGTCTTGGTGGCCAGTCCCAGTCCCCAGTCTGGCTGCTGCATTCTGATTAGTTATTTAACGCTGTATTGTTTTTAATACTTGATTGGGAGCTGCCCAGAGTGGCTGGGGAAATCCAGCCAGTGGGCGGGGTATTAATATAATATTATTCTTATCATTATTATTAAATCCTCCCTTTTTCAACCTTGGCGATTCGCCACTGGATTCGCTGACTGATGTGGTGACGGGAAGGACGGAAATGGGGAAATGACTGGAATTTGCAGATTTCGCCATCCCTGGTCCTGGGGGTCTCTCTCTCTCTGCCTCAGTCCTTTGGGGGGGCAGCAAAGCCCTTACGTTTGGGCAGGACGTTGGCGGAAAGGAGAGGCATCAAAGAGCTCAGAAGGAGAGGGAGAGAACGAGTGAAAAACAACTCTGGTTTTGAAACCGAGCGCATGAGCGAGCCCATAGCTGTCAACTGTCCCTTATATGGCGGACAGTCCTTTATCCCCGCGCTGTGTCCTGCTGCTGCCTTATTGATGATGTCCCTAAATTTCCTGGGTTTCAAAGGAAGCAGCTCCTCTCCCTCTCCCTCCCTGCCGGCCAGGGAGGAGGGAGGCTCCAACTGGGTTGCTTGGCTGTGTTGCTCACCCAAATAGGAGTCTAAGAGAGACTGGGGGTGGAGCTTGCATGCCTTGTGCCGATCAAATCGCCTTTGCTCAGCGCTTCCAGCGGAGAGGTGACGGTGGTTTTCCTTGCTGCATCCCCTTTGCCGGGTTGCTGCGCTGTGGGAACCACCACTTGAGGCTTCGTTTGGCTGCTGGCTGGGCTTTCTGCCTTTGGCTCGAGGGGCTCAGAAGTCGAACATACCTGTGCTTGGAAAATCCCTTATTTTGGCTGCTGACTCCTTTTTTCGAGGCTGCTGGTCCCTTATTTCCAATCTGTAAGTTGACAGCTATGCGCAAGCTCTTCCTCACAAGTCAGCACATCTCCCCTTCCCTGTGCGGTTGGGAGACAGTTCTGCTGACTCGGGCGATACGGATAAGATTTTTGCCAGGTTTCCCCCCCTCGTCACAGAACAGACATGCGAGGAGAAGTTATTTCTCCCCCGCTTTATGTCTCATTAACGGCATCACTTACGCCTTGCTCTGAAGGTTCGGTTTCAGCCCCACAATCTCCTTTCCTCAGAAGATGTGGCCCGAGGAGGACTGAGCCCTTGCGGCCCCTATCGCCAATATGCGCACAAGGAGAATAAGGGTGCCACTGAGCAGTACAGAGTGCCCACTGGGATCAAGAAACAGAGGGGATCCGGGTCAAAGGGTGCCTCTTCAAGCAGGCATGACTCCCAAACTCACGGTAGGCCATGCGCTTGTCCCAGACCCTGAGATTTTCCTGGACTACAATGCCCATCGTCCATGACCACTGGCCATGCTGCCTGTGGGCACTGCCATCTTTTTCTACAAATTGAGCTGTGACTTGAGTCAGTTATGGATCCCGCAAGAGACTTGGGCACGATTTCGTCCCTTTCTTCCTTTTCTTTGGTGCATGACGGGTCCAAAATCCTCAATTCAAACCCGGCACAAGGGTTCCTGAGTGGAGGGCGGCGCGTTTGGGCGCCGTAGAATGCGGGCCGCCATTTTGAATCAAGATGGCGGACCCAAACCAGCTTCGACGCCGCTTCTCCCGATTTGGCATAGCGGTTACGAATGAGGTCCCCGAGCTGGAAGAGGAAGGGCTGATTTGGGCGCGGTCGGATTGAAGCCCCCCACAAAACTCACAAATAACACTACCCATTTGTTATGTACTGATTGAATAGGATCCAAAAGGCAGCAGTCTGATTGGTCCTAGAAACATAGAATTTAGAATCCAGCAGTCTGATTGGTCCTAGAACAATAGGATCCAGAATGCAGCAGTCTGATTGGTCCTAGAACAATAGGATTCAGAATGCAGCAGTCTGATTGGTCCTAGAACAATAGGATCCAGAATGCAGCAGTCTGATTGGTCCTAGAACAATAGGATCCAGAATGCAGCAGTCTGATTGGTCCTAGAACAATAGGATCAGAATGCAGCAGTCTGATTGGTCCTAGAACAATAGGATTCAGAATGCAGAGTCTGATTGGTCCTAGAACAATGCAGCAGTATGATTGGTCTGCAGGAGCCACCCAATCCAGCTCCAGGTGGAAGTGAATCCACCTGATTGGCCCACGGGAAATCCCAGAATAAGCAATCACGTGCGGCCCATTGTGTAAATAATGTTATAAAGCAGATATTTTGGAGGAACTTTCATTCTCACTACTATGGCTGATAAAAGAGCATGAAGTCCACACTGACTCAAGTATATTTCACCATTGAAAAGAAAATCGCAATTCAGCGCAGTTTCTTCGAATTCCCAGGTGCTCCCTGCTGGTGAAATAATTTATTTTTAAAATTAATGATGATTTTTAATTTTAAAAACCAACAATTAGGCCACTCTTGGTTCGGCCCCTCCTGTTCTTGTCCATATTTTGAAGCCATCTCCGATGTTTGTCATTCCTTTAAATTCATTCCTCGTGTGTCTGGAGTACAGTGGTACTTGGTTCTCAAATGCCTTGGTTCTCAAACGCCAAAAACCGAAAGTAAGTGTTCCGGTTTTTGAACGTTTTTTCGGAAGCTGAACGTCCGGTTGGGCTGTTGCTATTGTTTCCGGGGCGTCTGCACCAATCGAAGCTGTGCCTTGGTTTCTGAACATTTCAGAAGTCAAACGGACTTCCGGAATGGATTAAGTTTGGCGCTTTTGTTTTTGCTATTTATTTTGCATTTTTGTTTTTGAGGCTTTCATTTGTTTTTGCAACTGTGTGGAACCCACTTAAGCTATGATTGATTGATTGATTGATTGATGGTGCAACTGCGGAAATGATAAAAGCCCCCATCCAAACATGACTATCATCAGTGCAGGTAAGAAAATAATAATAATTTTAATTCGCTACATTGGCTCCCAGGACGTTTTCTGAGCACAATTCAAAAGTGTTGATGCTCACCTTTCAAGCCCTAAATGGCCTGGGCCCAGTATACCTGAAGGAGCGTCTCCACCCCCATCGTCCAGCCCGGACACTGAGGTCCATCTCCTGAGGGCCTTCTGGCGGTTCCCTCCCTGCGAGATGTGAGCTTACAGGGAACCAGGCAGAGGGCCTTCTCGGTGGTGGCGCCCGCCCTGTGGAACGCCCTCCCATCAGATGTTATGGAAATAAACAACTATCTGAATTTTAGAAGACATCTGAAGGCCGCCCTGTTAAGGGAAGTTTTTTAATGTTTGTTGTTTTCAATATTCTGTTGGGAGCCACCCAGAGTGGCAGGGGAAGCCCGGCCAAATGGGTGGGGTATAAATAAATTATTATTATTATTATTATTATTATTATTATTATTATTATTATTAGGCACCAAGGTTTGGAGTGACATACATTGATCAGGAAAAGGCGACAAAGATTGACGTGGTAGAAGCTTACAAAACGATGCATGTGGAGAAACAAAGGAAAAGTTTTTTCTCTCCCTCTCTTGTAACATTAGAACTGGTGACATCTAATGAAAAAGTCATTAGAAGGTCCTCCTTCGCACAGCTGAAACTGCGGAACTCCACCGCTACAGGATAGCTTCAGAAGAGATTGGCGGAAGGGCTGTTGGTGGCCACAAGCCACAATGGCTACGCTCCTGCTTGCGAAGTCAGAGGCTTCTGAACGCCAGTTGCTGGAGGGCAGAGGGGTCCTGTGTGCGAATCCTGCTCACAGCAGCCCCTCCTGATGTTATTACGTCTCCCTGGCATTCCCTTACCTGACGGTTTCCGTGCTGTGGCTCGGAAGGTACACCAACATTTCCCCAACCTCCTGGGGGCTACATTGTGGGCAACCTCCCGGGAGGCCGGACGCCAATCGTGGGCGGGGTCAGAGGGGAAAAGTGGGCGTGTCACAGGATGCCATGTTCACCTCGCCACAGAGGCGAGCTTCGACTCGCAAATCCTCCCTCCAGGCAAATGGAAACGGTAATCAGAATTAAAGGCCAGGCATAAAAACCCAAAGTGAGGACCGGCAAGGGCGGCGTGGCCTACAGGAGAGCGCCGAAGGGCCGTCTAGAGAGGGCCCTGTAGGGCACATCCAGTCCCGATAGGCCCATAGGTACCCCAGTCCTGGTCCAAGGCAAATCGAAAATTGGATGCATCAAAGTCCCTTTCCAGTGTTGTCCCAGCCCAGGTGATTGTGTGAAGCCAATTTGCCTATGCAAAGATTTAAAAACCCATTTTCCCTCCCTTTACATACATTAAAAGCAAACCTTTCTACTTGCAAAAAAATAAATAAATAAAAATTTGCATATGCAAAGGACCAACCCAGAAAGTGTGTTTTTCTCCAATCCCCAAAAGTTTAAAAAGTCAGGATGGCTTCTTTAGAAGGAGATACCAAGAATCAACAACAAATGACTTCCTCCGAAAATAATCGTGACAGAGCAAATGAAGCTACCCCCTTTCTCCGCAAAATTATCATCCTTCCACGGTCACCCTCCCTTCCTCCTTTTTTGTAACAAAAAGGTAATTTCCATCTCCGTAACCTCTTCCGGGACCTTTTCTTGGCGCGCCCCCCCCCTTCTCTAGTCGGATGCTTTTGCCAAAAATATAAATATATATATCCATCCGTTTTTCTTTACTGTAAGGTCTGGAGAGGGGGTGCCAGTAATGCGGCAAGCGATGAGTTTGATTCCCTAATCCTGCAATTGTCCCCCTCATCGGTCTTACATCTCTTTCCAAAGCTCTTCATAATAGATTTAATTTTTAAATAAATCTCCGGAAGGTTATTATCGGATATTTGGCTTTTAATTAAAAACTATAAACTTGCTATGAAGCTGGGGGGGGGGGGTGTGAAGTGAGGGTGGGGGAAGAGAGAGGTTTTTGCAGGCTATAGCAGACATGCGAAAACATCTCTTTCAAGCTAAATGGGACCTTTTCCTCTGTTTGTTTTTTTACCCCAGATGAGGATTTAACTCAGAATGCGCCTATATATCCTGCCGTTTTCATGCATGAAGTTGGATATGGTTTAGGAGAGAGGTGGACACGGAGCGTTGCGGATTAGGCCGGTGTGTGTGTGTGAATTAGAAGCAGAAATGAAAGCGAGAAAATGATAGCAAACAAGTAAACGAATAAATACAGCGGTACCTTGGTTCTCAAACTTAATCCGTTCCGGAAATTCCGTTCCAAAAACCAAAGCGTTCCAAAACCGAGGCGCGCTTTCCCATAGAAAGGAATGCAGACTTTTCAAAACAACTCCGAAAACAGCAATTGAACATGGATTTTACTCTCGATCCACAAAGTGAAAGCAATAATCAATGTGCTGTGCTATAAAATAAATAAGACAGTATTGTAGATGATAAGAATTAAATTATTATTATTTTCTTACCTGCACTGATGATAGTCATTGTTTGGATGGGGGCTTTTATCCATTTCCACAGTCGCACCATCAATCAATCAATCAATCAATCAGTAGCTTAAGTGGGTTCCACACAGTTGCAAAAACAAATGAAAGCCTCAAAAACAAAAATGCAAAATAAATAGCAAAAAACAAAAGCGCCAAACTTAATCCATTCCGGAAGTCCGTTTGACTTCTGAAATGTTCAGAAACCAAGGCACAGCTTCTGATTGGTGCAGGCATCCCAGAAACAATAGCTGACAGCCTCATCGGACGTTCAGCTTCTGAAAAGCGTTCAAAAACCGGAAACACTTACTTTCGGTTTTTGGCGTTTGAGAACCAAGGCGTTTGAGAACCAAAGTACCACTGTACTCCAGGCACACAGGGATGAATTTAAAGGAATGCCAAGCATCAGAGATGGCTTTTCAAAATCGGAACGAGAACAGGAGGGGGCCGAACCACAGAGTGGCCTAAATTGTTGGTTTTTAAAAATTAAAATCATCATTAATTTTCTTAAAATATAATTATTTCACCAGCAGGGAGCGCCTGGGAATTCGAAGAAACTGTGCCGAATTGCGATTTTCTTTTCAATGGTGAAATATAGTCGGAGTTGAGTGTGGATTTCATGCTCTTTATTCAGCTCATAGTAGTAAGGAATGAAAGTTCCTCCAAAATATCTGCTTTATATACATTATTTACACAATGGGCCGCACGTGATTGGCTTATTTTGGGATTCTCCCGTGGGCCAATCAGGTTGTGGATTCACTTCCACCTGGAGCTGGATTGGGTGGCTCCTGCAGACCAGTCATACTGCTGCATTGTTCTAGGACCAATCAGGCTGCTGCATTCTGGATCCTATTGTTCTAGGACCAATTCAGACTGCTGCATTCTGAATCCTATTGTTCTAGGACCAATCAGACTGCTGCATTCTGGATCCTATTGTTCTAGGACCAATCAGACTGCTGCATTCTGGATCCTATTGTTCTAGGACCAATCAGACTGCTGCATTCTGAATCCTATTGTTCTAGGACCAATCAGACTGCTGCATTCTGGATCCTATTGTTCTAGGACCAATCAGACTGCTGCATTCTAAATTCTATTGTTCTAGGACCAATCAGACTGCTGCCTTTTGGATCCTATTCAACTCAGTACATAACAAATGGGTAGTGTTATTTGTGAGTTTTGTGGGGGGGCTTCAATCTGACCGCGCCCAAATCAGCCCCTTCCTCTTCCAGCTCAGGGAACCTCATTCGTAAACCGCCATGCCAAACTGGGTGAAGGCGCGTCGAAGCTGTGTTTGGGTCCGCCATCTTGATTCAAAATGGCGGCCCGCATCCCTACGGCGCCAAAACGCGGCCGCCCTCCACTCAGGAACCCCTTGTGCCGGGTTTGGAATGAGGATTTTGGACCCGTCATGCGCAAAAGAAAAGGAGAAAACGGGACGGAATCGTGCCCAAGTCTCTTGCGGGATCCATAACTGACTCAAGTCACAGCTCAATTTGTAGAAAACGATGGCGGTGCCCACAGGCAGCATGGCCAGTGGTCATGGACGATGGGCATTGTAGTCCAGGAAAAATCTCAGGGTCTGGGACAAGCGCATGGCCTACCCGTGAGTTTGGGAGTCATGCCTGCTTGGAAGAGGCACCCTTTGACCCGGATCCCCTCTGTTCTCTGATCCCAGTGGGCACTCTGTACATGCTCAGTGGCACCCTTATTCCCTTGTGCGCATATTGGCGATAGGGGCCGCAAGGGCTCAGTTCCTCCTCGGGCCACATCTTCTGAGGAAAGGAGGTTGTGGGGCTTAAACCGAACCTTCAGAGCAAGGCGGTAAGTGATGCCGTTAATGAGACATAAAGCGGGGGAGAAATAACTTCTCCTCGCATGTCTGTTCTGTGACGAGGGGCGAAACCTGGCAAAAAAATCTTTATCCGTATCACGCGAGTCAGCACAACTGTCTCCCAACCGCACAGGGAAGGGGAGATGTGCTGACTCGTGAGGAAGAGGCTTGCGCATAGCTGTCAACTTACAGATTGGAAAATAAGGGACCAGCAGCCTCGAAAATAAGGGCTCAGCAGCCAAAATAAGGGATTTTCCTAGCGCAGGTATGTTCGACTTCTGAGCCCCTCCGAGCCAAAGGCAGAAAGCCCAGCCAGCAGCCAAACGAAGCCTCAAGCGGTGGTTCCCACAGCGCAGCAACCCGGCAAAGGGGATGCAGCAAGGAAAACCACCGTCACCTCTCCGCTGGGAAGCGCTGAGCAAAGGCGATTTGATCGGCACAAGGCATGCAAGCTCCACCCCCAGTCGTTCTTAGACTCCTTATTGGGTGAGCAACGCAGCCAAGCAACCCAGTTGGAGCCTCCCTCCTCCCTGGCCGGCAGGGAGGGGAGGGAGGGAGAGGAGCTGCTTCCTTTGAAACCCAGGAAATTTAAGGGACATCATCAATAAGGGACATCAGCGGGACACGGCGCTGGGATAAGGGACTGTCCCGCCATATAAGGGACAGTTGACAGCTATGGGCTCGCGTCATGCGCTCGGTTTCCAAAACCAGAGTTGTTTTCACTCGTTCTCTCCCTCTCCTTCTGAGCTCTTGGTGCCTCTCCTTTCCGCCAACGTCCTGCCCAAACGTAAGGGCTTTGCTGCCCCCCCAAAGGACTTGAGGCAGAGAGAGAGAGACCCCAGGACCAGGGATGGGCAAATCTGCAAATTCCAGTCATTTCCCCCATTTCCGTCCTTCCCGTCACCACGTCAGTCAGCGAAGTCCAGTGGCGAATCGCCAAGGTTGAAAAAGGAAGGATTTAATAATAATGATAAGAATAATTTATTATTAATACCCCGCCCATCTGGCTGAGTTTCCCCAGCCACTCTGGGCAGCTCCCAATCAAGTATTAAAAACAATACAGCGTTAAATATTAAAAAACTTCCCTGAACGGGGCTGCCTTCAGATGTCTTTTAAAGATAGGATAGCTACTTATTTCCTTCACATCTGATGGGAGGGTGTTCCACAGGGAGGGCGCCACTACCGAGAAGGCCCTCTGTCTGGTTCCCTGTAACTTGGCTTCTTGTAGTGAGGGAACCGCCAGAAGGCCCTCGGAGCTGGACCTCAGTGTCCAGGCAGAACGATGGGGGTGAAGACGCTCCTTCAGGTATACAGGACCAAGGCCGTTTAGGGCTTTCAAGGTCAGCACCAACACTTTGAATTGTGCTCGGAAACGTCCTGGGAGCCAATGTAGGTCTTTCAAGACAGGTGTTATGTGGTCTCGGCAGTCGGTCCCAGTCCCCAGTCTAGCTGCCTCATTCTGGATTAGTTGTAGTTTCCGGGTCACCTTCAAAGGTAGCCCCACGGAGAGCGCATGGCAGTAGTCCAAGCGGGAGATAACCAGAGCATGGACCACTCTGGAGAGACAGTGCGCAAGCAGGTAGGGTCTCATTCTGTGTACCAGGTGGAGCTGCCCTGGACACAAAATTGACCTGCGCCTCCATGGACAGCTGTGAGTCCAAAATGACTCCCAGGCTGCGCACCTGCTCCTTCAGGGGCACAGTTACCCCATTCAGGACCAGGGAATCCCCCACACCCGCCCGCCCCCTGTCCCCCCAAAACAGTCCTTCTGTCTTGTCAGGATTCAACCTCAATCTGTTAGCCGCCATCCATCCTCCCACCGCCTCCAGACACTCACACAGGACCTTCACCGCCTTCACTGGTTCTGATTTAAAGGAGAGGTAGAGCTGGGTGTCATCTGCATGTAAACATGTCAAGGGGTTTACGGCCGGGAGAAGCACACACACACTAATCCTGCTCTCCAAACACTCATAAGTGAATGAAGATACATAAGGAGTTAGTACCCAAACCTCGCTATACACACTCGCGGGTTCAGATATCCAAACAGCCGATCGTGAGGGCTAGAACCTCACATCATCTTTTCGGGAAAGGACTAGAACAGGCATCCCCAACCTGCGGCCCTCCAGATGTTTGGGACTACAACTCCCATCATCCCTAGCGACCGGTGGTCAGAGATGATGGGAATTGTAGTCCAAAACATCTGGAGGGCCAAGGTTGGGGATGCCTGGACCAGAGGTTTAGCGGTCAGGGAGCAACTACTTTGTATGCAGAAGGTCTGGACATCTAGCTGAACCCTGCTATATATAGAAATGAGCAAACCAGTGGTATTTTAGGGAGCAGGCTAGCAGGCGGGGGCCATGACTTGGATCACAGGAGCCTTGTTGTTGTTGTTTAGTCGTGTCCGCCTCTTCGTGACCCCCTGGACCAGAGCACGCCAGTCCCTCCTGTCTTCCACTGTCTCCCGCAGTTTGGTCAAACTCACGCTGGTAGCTTCGAGAACATTATCCAACCATCTCGTCCTCTGTCGTCCCCTTCTCCTTGTGCCCTCCATCTTTCCCAACATCAGGGTCTTTTCCAGGGAGTCTTCTCATGAGGTAGCCAAAGTATTGGAGCCTCAGCTTCAGGATCTGTCCTTCCCGTGAGCACTCAGGGCTGATTTCCTTCCGAATGGAGAGGTTGGATCTTCTTGCAGTCCATGGGACTCTCCAGAGTCTCCTCCAGCACCAGAATTCAAAAGCATCCATTCTTCGGCGATCAGCCTTCTTGATGGTCCAGCTCTCACTTGCATACAACACAAAACACTGTTGTTGTAAGGTAAAGGTAAAGGGACCCCTGACCATTAGGTCCAGTCGTGGCCGACTCTGGGGTTGCGGCGCTCATCTCACTTTATTGGCCGAGGGAGCTTCTGGGTCATGTGGCCAGCAGGACTGAGCCGCTTCTGGCGAACCAGAGCAGTGCACAGAAACGCCGTTTACCTTCCCGCTGGAGCGGTACCTATTTATCTACTTGCACTTTGAAGTGTTTTCGAACTGCTCGGTTGGCAGGAGGTAGGTTTTATTTTATAGGTTGCTGTATGTAGGTTTTATTTTATTTGTTTTTCATCTTCTATTTTGGAAATGTGCATCCAGGTTTTTTTCCCTTTAATTTTTTGGGGGCCCCCAAGAGAGCGGGGCCCTAAACTATAGCTTGTTTAGCTTATACGTTAATCCGGCACTGGGCACCACCGAAATATTATTCTGCATTTGCAAATGGTGTGTTCATGCAGCCGTTCCTCCCTCTGTTTTGCAACTATCACCAGAGGCAGTGGCAGAGGCGAGTCCGTCTGAAGTGGTCTTCAGGTGTGGACAAGGTGAAGGTCCCTTAGAAGGACGAAGGAACGGAATGGAGGAGGGTGTCCTCCTTCTCTGGGTTCGTTTCCGCCCGGCGGGGTTGGACAGTGTCCCAGGGGACCCCGAGAGCTTTTGAAGAGCGGTGTCAAAGGAAATCTTTTCTCTCTTCTCCCTCCCCGCTTTCCCGCAACCTCCGAGGTGCAGAATTGTTTTGGTATTTATTTTTTGCGCCAGCCACCAGAAGCAAGAGCGCGTTCCTTTGCTCACAGCTCCCCGCTGCGTCTCCAGGGAGCCTTCACCAGTCGTCCTTGCAGTAAGGTTCCTCTCCCCTTCACAGCTCCTAGGTGCTTGCAGAGGCAATGGGAGGAGATGCCTCCGCCAAGCTGGGCTGACTACCTCAGCACTGTCTGCGTAGGCCGGCAGCAGCTGCCAAAGGTTTCAGGCAACTGGTGCTCAGCAGCGTTGCTGCTTAAGGAGGCGGTGCATAGCCATGGAGCTGTCTACCAGCTCCATCTGGTACGCAGGCTGAGACCCTCCCTGCCTGAGGACTGCAGGTGTGTGTGGGGGGGCTCCTTGGTCCTGAATGGGGTGACTGTGCCCCTGAAGGACCAGGTGCGCAGCCTGGGGGTCATTTTGGACTCCACAGCTGTCCATGGAGGCGCAGGTCAATTCTGTGTCCAGGGCAGCTCCATCTGGGACGCAGGATGAGACCCTCCCTGCCCGCAGACTGTCTGGCCAGAGTGGTGCATGCTCTGGTTATCCCCCACTTTGACTACTGCAATGCGCTCTACGTGGTACTACCTTTGAAGGTGATGCGGAAACTGCAACTAATCCAGACTGGGGACTGGGGACTGGGAGCGGCCGCCGAGACCACATAACACCGGTCCTGAAACACCTACATTGGCTCCCAGTACGTTTCCGAGCACAATTCAAAGTGCTGGTGCTCACCTTTAAAGCCCTAAATGGCCCTGTATCCCTGAAGGAGCGTCTCCAACCCCATCGTCCAGTCCCGGACATGGAGGTCCAGCTCTGAGGCCTTCTGGCAGTTCCCTCACTACGAGAAGTGAGGTTACAGGGAACCAGACAGGGGGCCTTCTCGGTGGTGGCGCCCGCCCTGTGGAACGCCCACCCAGCAGATGTCAAAGCGATAAACAACTATCTGACTTTTAGAAGACATCTGAAGGCAGCCCTGTTTAGAGAAGTTGTTAATGTTTGATGTTTTATCGCATTATTATTATTATTCTGTTGGGAGCCGCCCAGAGTGGCTAGGAAAGCCAGCCAGATGGGCATGCTATAAAGAATAAATTGTTATCGTTATCGTTATCGTTATCGTCATTACCCTGGCTAGGAGCCATCGATAGTCCTCTACTCCACCATGAATCTGTCCAGCTTCTCTTAAAATCTGACTTGGGGGCTTTCACTGCCTCCTGCATAAAAAAGCCTACTTTTCATTTATCCATCCTGAATCTTCCAACATTCAGCTTCGTTTGAGGTCAGAGCGAAAGACTTTCCTGCAAGGTCTCTCTAAGTGACCTTCATGTCCGAGTGAGGGGATCTGAACCCCGGGTCCTAGCCCCAGACTCTTAACCATTATGTCTTCTGTGGCTGTCTTTTGGAAAGTCCAGGGCAGGCTTCACCTTGCTGCCAAAAGACAGCCACAGAAGACATAATGGTTAAGAGTCTGGGGTCCCTTCCAACTGTACGGTTTTGCCTTGATCTGCCACTGCCGGTTTCCTTATGGAAATTCCGGTTCTCCGAAGTTTCGCTGCCCTGTCTCCTTCGCCTCTGTGCTTTCAGCAGCGGGGCCGACCACCCGGAAGACTTTAAGAGACTCTCGAAGGCTTTTAATCGCCCCTTTCGGCCCATCGGTTTGGGCAGATGGAGGGCGGGGCGGAGGCGAAAAAGGAATTTAATTTGCATCTACTCCCATAACCCAGAGATGCCGGATTATGGCACCCTTCCTCTGCCTTAGCCGGAGAGCTGTAATAGGGAGAACCTCGTCTCCAAACCGCAGAGACCCTGATTCCACTTCCCTGATTGTTTTTCTCTGTAGGTAGCCTCTATTACATTCGGACCACTGGCTGCAGCATGTTCCTTATGAATGTTGCACAGCGCGGCATGTAAAAGAGACAGAGGCCTGTGAGAGAGTCGCCCCCCCCTGCTTTTAAGCCCATCTGTTCTCCAAGGAGCGAAAGGACACACAAAGGGGAGGAGGGACAGGGTGGGAGAAGGGAGCAAAAGGGGTCCCCAAATCTGCCGTATCTTGGTTTTGTTTTTTTTTAGCTTACATAACAAAATCAATTCAAAATACCATCCGATTTACTCCCCCCCCCCACTCCAGCCCTTCTTGCCCCCCCCCCCCGATCAGGCCTTCCTTCTTCATATCTTTATCCATGTACACAGTCTTTTCATCCGAGTTTGTATGTTAGGCTTGGCTTCCCCTCTTCCTACCCAGTTCCTATAAAATGCCCATTTATTTGTGGTTCTTTGGCATTTATTTTCCCATCTATCCTCTGCCACTATCTGTGTGGATATTTCTGATTGTACGTATTCAAAAACATAATCATTCCATTCTTCCATATTCCATTTGGCCTTTTCCTTCCACCCCAAAGCAATTAACTGCCATTCCAGCAAGAATCTCATAATCTTGTACAACTCTAGCTTATTACTCTTTACTTTGTTATTTCCCAGTATTCCCCAAAATAGCAAATCCCTATTAACTTCTATGTTTATTTGAAATAATCCAGAAATTACCTTTATATTCACATATGTGGTGGGAATGTAATCTGGTTAAGGAATATTGGCAAAAGATCTGCCGTGTCTTGCTGATGACAAGAGGATAAATTGAGCAAGCCCTTTGTAGCAATCCCAGACACCTCCCCCCCTAATAATAATAATAATAATAATAATAATAATAATAATAATTTTTTATTTATTATCCTACCCTCCCCAGCCAAAGCTGGGCTCAGAGCGGCTAACAGCAGTAAAGGGGTTTCTTACCCCTAGCTAACAAATGGTAAAGGTTTGTGGCAAATGGCTCGTTTGTTAATGGGGAATATTTCGGACGGAGTGTTTCTGTCCGGAAGCCTAAAGGAATAACAGAATGAACTTCTAGACTACAGTCAAAGTATTTCCCCGGCTGGACCCCGGGACGGTTAAGGCGACTACGGGGTTGCGGCGCTCATCTCGCTTTCGGGCCGAGGGAGCCGGCGTTTGTCCGCAGACATGAAGCCAGCAGGACTAAACCGCTTCTGGCACATGGCGGAAACCAGAGCACATGGAAACGCTGTTTACCTTCCTGCCGCATCGGTACCTATTTATCTACTTGCGCTGGTGTGCTTTCGAACTGCTAGGTTGGCAGGAGCAGGGACCGAGCAACGGGAGCTCACCCCGTCATTGCGGGGATTCGAACCGCCGACCTTCTGATCAGCAAGCCCAAGAGGCTCAGTGGTTTAGACCACAGCGCCACCTGCTCCCCAAATTTCCCCAGCTACCAGGAAGTAGAGAGGCGCCAATTGGATTCTTTAGGTTAAAAGGTAACCTTGGCTAACGAACAGCCAAAGGACACTGTTCTGACCTGTTGCTGGAAGGCAGAAGAGAGAAATGGAAGGGCTTCATCCTGCACCTTAAGCTGTTCTTACGCTCCTATGAATGACTTGCCATGAAATCTGGTGGGGTATTGCTTTGCTTTGTTTTTCAGTTGGGGTCCAGTCTTCGGGCAGGCATGTCCAACAGGTAGATCATGATCTACCGGTAGATCACTGGACGTCTGTGGCAGATCACCAGTAGGTCACCGGCTCCCCCCAAAGAAGCTCAACACCTATGCCCGGCACCCCCCAAAAAGGGGGTAGATCGCTGCCAGTTTTTAACTCTGTGAGCAGATCACAGTCCCTTGGGACTTGGCCACCCCTGTCTTAGGGCAGTGTTCCCCAACCTTGGGCCTCCAGCTGTTTTTGGACTACAACTCCCATCATCCCTCGCTAGCAAGACCAGTGGTCAAGGATGATGGGAATTGTAGTCCAAAAACAGCTGGAGGCCCAAAGTTGGGGAACACTGTCTTAGGGGAAGTCCCACACCACACCCAGTGCCAGATTTACATATAAGCTAAACAAGCTATAGCCCTCTGGTGGTTCCCTCCCTGCCAGAAGTGATGCTACATGGAACCAGGTGGAGGGCCTTCTCAGTGGTGACACCCGCCCTCCTGTCAGATGTCAAGGAAATAAACAACTACCTGACTTTTAGAAGACATCTGAAGGCAGACCTGTTTAGGGAAGCCTTTAATGTCTGATGTTTTATTGTATTTTTAATATTTTGTTGGAATGGCTAGGAAAACCCAGTCAGATGGGCGGGGTATAAATAATACGTTGTTGTTGTGTTTTTGCAACCATGTAAATCTTTCCTCATGGGACGCGGGTGGCGCTGTGGGTAAAACACTCAGCGCCTAGGGCTTGCCGATCGAAAGGTCGGCGGTTCGAATCCCCGCGGCGGGGTGCGTTCCCGTTGCTCGGTCCCAGCGCCTGCCAACCTAGCAGTTCGAAAGCACCCCGGGTGCAAGTAGATAAATAGGGACCGCTTACTGGCGGGAAGGTAAACGGCGTTTCCGTGTGCTGCACTGGCTCGCCAGATGCAGCTTGTCACGCTGGCCACGTGACCCAGAAGTGTCTCCGGACAGCGCTGGCCCCCGGCCTCTAGAGTGAGATGAGCGCACAACCCTAGAGTCTGTCAAGACTGGCCCGTACGGGCAGGGGTACCTTTACCTTTACCTTAAATCTTTCCTCACTGGAAGCCGCCTCGAGTGCAGTTTCAACTTTGGGAAGGCTGCGTAGAAATAAACCACAAGGTGAGGATTATTATGAGGTTATGGAGTACGCAGAAATAGCCAAATTAACAGCTAAAATTCGATGAAACGTTTCAAAAAGAATGGGGAAAATTTATGTTATATATAAGGAAGATGAAGTGAAATAGTGAAACCAGTAGAACTGAAACAAACATCATGACGGGAAAAGACAAAGAAGCTTACTGAATAATAAAAACAATAAGAAATAAAAATGTATATTATGACTAATGTAACAAACAGTATTTGTAAATGAAGATAGATAGACAATAAGAACTGTATATATAGGAAGATTATTTGTTTACAGACGTTTCACGGACAAGAATGGAAGAACAACAACTACATACAAAACCGGTAAAGACAATGCGAAAAGTTGGAAGGAGGGAAGTCAGCCCTCAAGAGCAAGTGTAAATGTAAAGTGTAATATATTATGTGTATGTATAAAAAGGTAAAGGGACCCCTGACCATTAGGTCCAGTCGTGGCCGACTCTGGGGTTGTGGCGCTCATCTCGCTTTACTGGCTGAGGGAGCCGACGTTTGTCCGCAGAGAGTTTTTCCGGGTCATGTGGCCAGCAGGACTAAGCTGCTTCTGGCGAACCAGAGCAGCGCACAGAAACGCCATTGACCTTCCTGCCGGAGTGGTACCTATTTATCTACTTGCACTTTGAAATGCTTTCGAACTGCTAGGTTGGCAGGAGCTGGGACCGAGCAACGGGAGCTCACCCCATTGCGGGGATTCGAACCGCCGACCTTCTGATCGGCAAGTCCTAGGCTCTGTGGTTTAACCCACAGTGCCACCCATGTCCCATGTGTATGTATAATATGTAACTTAAAGAAAACGACTAATAAAGATCATTACAAAGAGGTTGACATCTCGCACGGCGGACTCATTCGATGTTCTTATCTCTATTTTAAAATTTAAAACCTCCCCAACTCCTCATTGTAGCGGCCGACTTCAATGCACCGCACCTGTAGGTCCACGACCATTTGTGATATCAGCCGGTCTGGCACAGAGGATGCTAAACGGGTAGGAGTGGTCCCTGTGCGGTTTGGTCTATTTTTCATTCTCTCTCTCTCTCCCCCCCCCATCTTGCAGTGAAGACAAAAGGTTGAGGGAGAGGAGCTGGCTATAGGCAGGAATCGAGGCATCCCTAGTTAAAATGATTTATTGTTTGAAGATCACGGGTAGGAGGTTTTTATAAAATATGTAGGGTTACTAATGCTAACAGCGTCGAGGAAGGAGAACTGCCCGGTTGTATATTATTTTGGAGACAGCCAGCGAGGCTGGAGGGCTGCGGCTGGAAAGTACCAAGTTTGTTTATGTCTTTGGGGCAACTCCAGGGACCGATAAATCAAAAGCACTTTTGGGGTGGAGTGGGGCGAAGGAAGAAATTAAGTCGCGTTCTCTGCCTGTCACGGCTAAGCCAAGGTTGTGCTGAACGAGAGAGGAGTTGAAAAGGAAGCGTTCCCGTCGATTCCATTGCAGAAATTTCCCAGGCATTGGGAAAGCTCCCGGAGGACTGAACAACAACACAACAGCATTCCACACTTTTTGGGATGATTGGAGCGTCGGTGTCTCTGGAGGAAATGCAGAATAGAGTGGATTGCAGATCTAACCAAGGACGGCTGCCTCGCAGCTCGATTCTGCGACAGGAAAGGGTGGATTCCGCGATGGATGTAAACCCAGCGAGGCCAACTTGCAGCTGGATTAAATTAAATTTGAGTTATTTTTCATGATTCTGCTGAATTCAGATATGGATTTCTGCTTAATTCAGCTATGGATATGAAGGGTATGAAAAAAAATGCATAGCAGAGTTCGCCAATGTGATGTTCATAGGCACTATAATTTTCATTTAACAAAAGTTATATAGCGCTTATTAGAATCCTAGAAGTGTGGTTGGAAGAGACCCTGAGCAGGAATCTTTCACCCAAACATAGGAATCGAACCCACGGCCTTGAGATGCTCTAGTGACTGAGCTATACAGTTCAATTGTAGGAAAACCTTCAAGCCCTTTGCAGAAATACAAACTAAAACTATTTTTTTTCCAAGTTAAACGCAGGCCTTGAAAAAAGCATCCGAAAGATTATTGAAATCAACAGCGGCTAAGAGGAAATGAAATGCGGATAATTGTTTACAAGTCGAGATAAGCCAAACTGCGTTCCACACAGTCACAAAAACAAATGAACCGAAAAAGCCTCAAGAAGAAAAACGCAAAATAAATAGCGAAAACAAAAGCGCCAAACTTAATCCGTCCCAGAAGTCCGTTTGACTTCCGAATTGTTCGGAAAGCGAGGCGCGGCTTCTGATTGGCGCAGGCGCGCCGGAAACAATAGCCGACAGCCGCATCGGACGTCCGGCTTCCGAAAACCGGAACACTTCTGGGTTTTCGGCGTTTGGGAAACAAGGCATTTGAGAACCAAGGTACCACTGTATATGTGAACTCCGGAGGTGCAGAGGGGGAAGAAAGGATTTCGGTCTTTGGCAAGCAACGTGAAGCTTTTAGGAATTCATTCGAGGGATGCGCCTCCAGGCAATGAGGTTGCGGACGTGACATTATTAAAGGATTAGCAACTTGTCCCCACTCCTCAATGGGAGATAAGTGCCATATTCAGCACTATGTTTTCAAACGGAAGACAGAAGGGGGGGTTGCGGGAACGCCAGAAAGCGACAGAGACAGAGAAAGAGAGAGAGAAAGACAACATCCCAAGGTGTCGCGGCCTTCAGAACATTATTAAGGGTAATTTGTCTGGGACGGTGGGCGAGCGAGCGAGGAAGCGGGGGGCAAGGGGAAAAAAACCCCGATGCCAGCGGAGTCGCAGAAGCCGGGAGGATTAAAACTAAGACGAGGAGATTACGAGAGAGAAATATGAACTGTATTCAAAGTCAGTCCGGCGGGGAGGGGAAATTGCAAGGAAGGCAGAGCGGCCCGCGTCCAGAATGCGAACCGCGAGGATCGGAAGCGCCGCAGGCAGAAGGTGCGACGGCCCCCGCCATGCCACAGGGGGTGAAGGCCAGCCTGTTTGCCACCCCCACCCCCTTCTGCTCCATTTTGGACAAACGGCATGGGGGTGGCCTGGCTGGGGCAGCCGCAGGAATGGCCCCCGTCTCCCCGGGAAGGGAGATATTCTGGGACAGAGGCAGCATTGAGGCTACGGAAGAGGAGGGAACTGACCAGCAGGTCCACCCCTTGGATGTAAATAAATTATTATTATTACAGTGGTGCCTCGCAAGACGAAATTAATTCGTTCCGCGAGTTTTGTCGTCTTGCGATATTTTTCGTCTTGCGAAGCACGGTGTCGGGAAAGTTTTGGAAAAGCTTCAAAAATCACCAAAGTCTTCAAAAACCTCAAAAAAGGCTACCACACCGCATGCTATGAGTTGCTCCTCGAAGTCAAGTCGCAACTGTATTAACGGTGTTAAGAAAAAGGAAACAAACTTGCAAGACGTTTCCGTCTTGCGAAGCAAGCCCATAGGGAAAATCGTCTTGTGAAGCAGCTCAAAAAACAAAAAACCCTTTCGTCTAGCGAGTTTTTTGTCTTGCAAAGCATTCGTCTTGCGAGGTACCACTGTATTAATTATTATTATTATTATTATTATTATTATTATTATTATTATTATTATTATTATTATTTATACCCTGCCCATCTGGCTGGGCTTCCCCAGCTACTCTGGGCGGCTTCCCCAAAAAATATTAAAATACTGTAATACACCAGACATTAAAAGCTTCCCTAAACAGGGCTACCTTCAGATGTCTTCTAAAAGTCTGGTAGTTGTTGTTCTCTTTGACATCTGGTGGGAGGGCGTTCCACAGGGAGGGTGCCACCACCAAGAAGGCCCTCTGCCTGGTTCCCTGTAGCTTTGCTTCTTGCAATGAGGGAACTGCCAAAAGGCCCTCGGAGCTGGACCTCAGCGTCCGGGCAGAACGAAGGGGGCGATATCTTTGACCCCAAAGCGATGTGCACCCCTGCGCCCCACAGAACCAAGCCCTCCAGATCGGATCTCATTTAACAGCCTCCTGGCCAAGTTCCCTCGCTCTCCCCTTGGCCTACCTCGCAGGCTCGTGGTCGAAGGCAATGCAGGAATATGACCACCACCCCTCCGCCCCTAGTTGGATTTGACCCCGGAGGACGACGCAGGCGACGTGCTACGATGCGAAATGGGACTCAAGCAAGGAAATTAAGTGGGGAATGATTCCCGCGACGCCACAAGGAGCTGGGCTCAATTGCATGTTTTAATCTGCGGCGAGGAGGCACCCCTGGTCTTTGTCGCTTTGCCAGAACGGTGATTTTGTGCAAATCCATTTTCTCCTTTCATGACTGAATAATCATCCTTATCGTTCGGGGGTCCTGGGGCAGCTTTTTCTGCCGGCGGACTGAGCGCTCCTAATGGTTGCAAAGCGAGAAAATAAAAAAACAGAGGGCTGCCCTCTCGACAAGAATACTAAAACGTGCGCTCCTTCGGAGAGCCCTCGCCTCCAGCACAGTCTCTGCCGCCGAGGCTGGGCTGGGGGTCTGTCTCCTTAAGGGACATCCGAGGCCCCATGCCCTTGCCTGCATGCACAGCTCCACGTTAAAAATAAATAAATCCAAAGTCGGGTTTCTAGTCCACATGACTCACAGAGGCAGAAGGCGATGCACGGAGGCAGAATTCGACCCAGTGGATCGCATGGCACTTGAGGAATCTGTTCCAATTAACCGTTCCAATTTTCTAGCCCTGTTTTCTGACACTGTGGGATGCCTTATGGAAAAGTCACTGGTGTGAGTGACAGAAGCCGTGTTTCCCCCCCCGCTAAAAAAAATGTTTAGGGGTACTCTCACTTTGGGGACGCGGGTTAAACCACAGAGCCTAGGACTTGCCCATCAGAAGGTCGGCGGTTCGAATCCCCGCGACAGGTGAGCTCCCGTTGCTCAGTCCCTGCTCCTGCCAACCTAGCAGTTCGAAAGCACGTCAAAGTGCAAGTAGATCAATAGGTACCGCTCCGGCGGGAAGGTAAACAGCGTTTCCGTGCGCTGCTCTGGTTTGCCAGAAGCGGCTTAGTCCTGCTGGCCACATGACCCGGAAGCTGTACGCCGGCTCCCTCAGCCAATAAAGTGAGATGAGCGCCGCAACCCCAGAGTCGGCCACGGCTGGACCTAACGGTCAGGGGTCCCTTTACCTTTTACTCTCATTTTGACTCAATAAAATCACCCTTTTATAGTTCGAATCGGGAAAAATAAATACACTAAATGGGCAAAAGTACAGAGGTTCGCAAAATGTTTAGGGGCATGCGTCCCCGCAGAAAAAGAGAACCGGAGAGACGTCGTTCTTCAGGGGCCAGCCCTGCTGGAAACCACAGGAGGCGAGAAGGCGCTCAAGTTCGAATTCTGCTTGCAGGTTTTCCCACAGGCTGGCCCCTGTGTGAACAGGATGCTAGACTAGATAGGACATTGGACAACACAGCAGGGCATCTTCTGTTTACATAAAAAAATTGGGCACAGAGAAAGAAGCCAGGAGGCCGAATGCCCCACAAGTTCCTCCAGTTTTTTTGGGGGGAAATATAACCAGCTTGAATCACCTGGCATTATTCTATCTGCCGATCAATCGGGAAATAAACCCCCCTCCCCAATCCTCTATTCTTTTCCCTCTGGTATTGATTGGTGGAGATGACTTTTTAGGATTCGGATAATGGCAATATGCACCGGGAGATGAAATCAAATGGAACAGCTAATACGGAGATCACTGATACGGAGAGGCAGGGGCCCTCATTTGCGGGAGTAGAAATCCTGTTATGATATTCTACATCTGCCCCAAATCCCATTTCAGCTTCACTCGATCTCTTAATTCGCTGCCTCCCCTTTACCGCCGCGGCCAGCCTGCATCTCTCTCTCCCCCCCCCTCATACACCTCACTGACTTTCCCCTTCTTTCTCAAAGCCTCAATGTCAATTTCTGTTTATTAACTTGGAACTTTGCACACAAGGAAACCCACCGCCGTGAAGGCGGCTTCAGACCTTTCTTCCGTGAGAGATTTGAGCGTTCAGCCGGTCAAGCACCCGAGAATTGGGGTGTGTGTGTTTCTTTGCCTCCAGTTTGCGAAGGCTGCAGCTGCTGAGCTATGTGTCGGTGTTGCTTCAGCAGCGACGGACCTCCTACGAAGGCAAGGAAAGCCTAGCTGCTTGGATCGGGTCCAAGCAAGCCCATTTGGTCCAGCGGCCTGTCCTCATAGTGGCCAAATACCCCATCAAACTTCGGGATCAAAATCATCTTCTTCTTTGGCGATCCCTCGTAGCCGAGTAAGATTGTCTTCCAGGAACACGGTCTTAACAGTGAGTCCAGCCAATTCTGGATCCACACGTCCTTCCACAGTGGGGACATAGGTTTCTGGGCAGGAGTTGATCCCGGTGAGGGTTTGCCAAGCGTGCCTTCCTCTTAGCACGTTTCTCCCTCTAGTCCTGAGTTCGAGCGTCTTCAAAACCCACGACACCATTGGTAAAGGCTGTTCTCCAACTGGAGCGCTCGCAGGCCAGTGTTTCCCAGTTGTCGGTGTTTATACTACATTTTTAGGGACGCAGGTGGCGCTGTGGGTAAAACCTCAGTGCCTAGGACTTACCAATCGTATGGTCGGTGGTTCGAATCCCCGCGGCGGGGTGAGCTCCCGTCTTTCGGTCCCAGCTCCTGCCCACCTAGCAGTTCGAAAGCACCCGTAAGTGCAAGTAGGTATAAATAGGTATAGCGGGAAGGTAAACGGCGTTTCTGTGTGCTGCGCTGGTGCTGGCTCGCCAGAGCAGCTTTGTCACACTGGCCACGTGACCCGGAAGTGTCTGCGGACAGCGCTGGCCCCCGGCCTCTTAAGTGAGATGGGCGCACAACCCTAGAGTCGGACACGACTGGCCCGTACGGGCAGGGGTACCTTTACCTTTTTATACTACATTTTTAAAGATTTCCCTTGAGACAGTCTTTGAACCTCTTTTGTTGACCACCAGCATTACGCTTTCCATTTTTAAGTTCGGAATAGAGGAGTTGCTTTGGAAGAAGATAATCAGGCATCCGCACAACATGACCAGTCCAACGAAGTTGATGTCGAAGAATCATCGCTTTGACACGGGTGATCTTTGCTTCTTCCAGTACACTGGCATTAGTTCACCTGTCTTCCCAAGTGATGTGTAAAATTTTTTGGAGACGTAGTCGATGGAATCTTTCGAGGAGTTGCAGATGGCGTTTATAGACTGCTCCTGCACCTGGAGGCTCCACAAGGATTATTTAAACAGGAACATTTCAGATAAAACATGCCCAAACAACACACACACACACACACACACATACACACACACACACACACACACCCTCTTCCGACAACAGCCAGGGTTAGAAGAGAGGGGCCAGGAAGACGTCTTCTGCACCCCACAACCCAAAGTGGAAAAACATGAACATAAGAGTTTGCCCCATCAGGACGAAGGAGGCTCATCATCTCTTCCCAGTGGCCAAATGTCCTTGTTGTTGTTGTTTAGTCGTTTAGTCGTGTCCGCCTCTTCGTGACCCCCTGGACCAGAGCACGCCAGGCCCTCCTGTCTTCCACTTCCTCCCGCAGTTTGGTCAAACTGATGCTGGTCCCTTCGAGAACACTGTCCCACCATCTCGTCCTCTGTCATCCCCTTCTCCTTATGCCCTCCATCTTTCCCAACATCAGGGTCTTTTCCAGGGAGTCTTCTCTTCTCATGAGGTGGCCAAAGTCTTGGAGCCTCAGCTTCAGGATCTGTCCTTCCAGTGAGCACTCAGGGCTGGTTTCCTTCCGAATGTAGAGGTTGGATCTTCTTGCAGTCCATGGGACTCTCAAGAGTCTCCTCCAGCACCAGAATTCAGAAGCATCCATTCTTCGGCGATCAGCCTTCTTGATGGTCCAGCTCTCACTTCCATACATCACTGCTGGGAAAGTATTCAAACTTATCAATATACCCGTATTTTTTGCTCTATAAGATGCACTAGACCACAAGACGCACCTAGTTTTTGGAGGAAAAAAAGTACTCTGAATCCCAGAAGCCAGAACAGCAAGAGGGATCGCTGCGCAGCGAAAGCAGCAATCCCTCTTGCTGTTCTGGTTTCTGGGATAACTGCGCAGCCTGCATTCGCTCCATAAGACGCACACACATTTCCCCTTACTTTTTAGGAGGGAAAAAGTGAGTCGTATAGAGCAAAAAATACGGTATATTTTTTCAAATTTATTTTATTCCCCATACACACACACCCCAGCTTCTTTCCTCCAAGTAGATCAACGTGGCACAAGTAATTCTTTTTCCTCTCCCCCTCCTCCCATTTTAACCCCACAACAACCCTGTGAGGTAAGCAGTCTCCCAAAGTGACACAGCAAGCTTCATGGCTGAGCGGGAACTCGAACCCTGCTCTTTCCCCCAAATCCCATTCTGACACTCAAACCCTCACACCACCACTGGCACACTGCTGGTGAAAATGAGGTCCAAAAATACTGGAATCTGCAAAAATATGTGCATCTTTGAGCCAGTGTACTGTAGCATATGTACATTTTATGAATGAATGAGTCAATGAATGATTTGGAAGGGGGGGACATGCACATCGCCTTGAGCCTCTTGCAGGAAATGTGGGGTGCAAAAGCAGCAGTTAACTACGACAAGTAAATAATCTATTAGGTAAAGGTAAAGGACCCCTGGACGGTTAAGTCCAGTCAAAGGTGACTATGGGGTTGCGGCGCTCATCTCGCGTTCAGGCCGAGGGAGCTGGCGTTTGTCTGCAGACAACTTTCTGGGTCATGTGGCCAGCAGGACTAAACCGCTTCTGGTGCAATGGGACACCGTGCTGGAAACCAGAGCGCACAGAAACACCGTTTACCTTCCCGTGGGAGTGGTACCTATTTATCTACTTGCACTGGTATGTTTTCGAACTGCTAGGTTGGCAGGAGCTGGGACAGAGCAACGGGAGCTCACCCCGTTGCGGGGATTCGAAACGCCGACCTTCTGATCAGCAAGCCCAAGAGGTTCAGTGGTTTAGACCACAGCGCCACCCACACCCCTATAATCTATTAGAAGAGATACTCCGTAAAACACCGGTGTCTTTTGGCGAATCATCACCAATGATGTCGGAATGTGACAAACTGAACTTTTCGCGAACAGAAACAGATGAACAAAATTTTTGATGGATGGGTGAATATTTCTATGCTGGTTTTCATTCAATGAATCCCAAAGCGGCTTACAAACGAGAAATAGCCGGAACAAAACAAATAATCAGACAAAAGCTGGTACGTATTATCGTTTGCGGCGGGAAATGTGACTCGTTGCGAAATGTTTGGAACCGGGGGATTCCGACAGACAAGATAAATATTACTAAAGAAAGTTATCGCTCGTTGTCCGGAGTTAATGTTACATAATATGTTTGATGGCACCAATGTTGTCATAAGAATCGTTCTCCTGGGTGACCTTGGCAGCTCTGACGGTAATTGCGACACAGTGGAAAACAGCCCCAAATCTTACACTTAATGCTTAGTACCACTTACTCTGGCAAAGAGCTATAAAGGAGAAAATGAGGCATAATTTGAGTTTTCAACAAGGTCTAGAACTCCCAGGCACTTTTTACATGATTTGGCATTCCTATTATACATATGTCCCGGAGTGGCTGCCGGGACCACATAACACCAGTTCTGAGAGATCTGCATTGGCTCCCAGGACGTTTCCGAGCACAATTTAAAGTGTTGGTGCTGACCTTGAAAGCCCTAAACAGCCCAGTATCCCTGAAGGAGCGTCTCCACCCTCATCGTCCAGCCTGGACACTGAGGTCCAGCTCCGAGGGCCTTCTGGCGGTTCCCTCACTGCGAGAAATGAGGTTACAGGGAACCAGAAAGAGGGCCTTCTCGGTGGTGGCACCCGCCCTGTGGAACGCCCTCCCTTCAGATGTCAAGAAAATAAGCAGTTATCCTATTTTAAAAAGACATCTGAAGGCAGCCCTGTTTAGGGAAGTTTTTAATATTTAATGCTGTATTGTTTTTAACATGTGATTGGGACCCAGAGTGGCTGGGGAAACGCAGCCAGATGGGCGGGGTTTAAATAATAAATTATTATTATTATTATTACTCCAATATTCTTTACTTTGCTTATTTTGACACCTCTCTGTGCACCCCTTTTTACATGCAGGTTTTATGGCTCTGTTCTTCATTTTCCAATCTTTCATCCGTTGCCGTAACTGGTTGATACGCATTTTTAAAAAAATCTACCAGCAACAACAACGAGAAGAAGAAAAAACTGTGCTCCTAAATGTGTAAAAACCGCAATCTGAGACCTTGAAATCGAGGTTCCTGGTGCCTTGGTGTTAAACGGCCGTCCTTGTCGCACACGGCCTTATCCATTTGCACGTGGGCACCTGCAGCACGTGCACGTGTGCGTGTCTGAAAGTGCACAAAGGCGCACAGCTTCCCCTGTTCCCTCCCCCCCGCCTGTGAGCCCCCCCTAACCTCTTTGTCAATTCACTTCACTCCCTAGCGCAAATGAGTTTAAACTACCATAAGTGTTTCAGCAGGGAAGAGCCCCTGGCTGCGTAACGATGTATTACCACAGCATTACGAGTGAAGGATCAGTCGTAATCCCTCGGTTCAAAAATAGGATTATTTAAAATAAAACATGCCAAAATACACACACACACACACACACACATACGCCTCTCCTCCCGGGTTAGAGGAAGACTCCTTACGAACGAAGGAATAACCTGTCGGATTGGGCCAACGGAGGCCCATCCGGACAGCGCAGCCTTATCACACTGGCCAAAGGCCCCATAGAACCTAGGAAGTGAGGTAGACTGCCCCTGGACTGGAGGTTCCACTAACTCGGTGGGTGGAGCGTAGAATCATAGGATTGTGGGGCTGTAAGTAGTTGACCTAATTGATGCTTCTGAATTCTGGTGCTGGAGGAGACTCTGAGAGTCCCATGGACAGCAAGAAGATCCAACCTCTCCAATCAGAAGGAAATCAGCCCTGAGTGCTCACTGGAAGGACAGATCCTGAAGCTGAGGCTTCAAGACTTTGGCCCCATGAGAAGAGAAGACTCCCTGGAGAAGACCCTGATGTTGGGAAAGATGGAGGGCACAAGGAGAAGGGGACGACAGAGGACGAGATGGTGGGACAGTGTTTTCGAAGCTACCAGCATGAGTCTGACCAAACTGCGAGAGGCAGTGGAAGACAGGAGGGCCTGGCGTGCTCTGGTCCAGGGGGTCACAAAGAGGCGGACACAACTAAATGACTAAACAACAACAAAGTTTGAATACCAGGAAAGAGATGATTGGGACTTTCCCTCGCTTCCTCCTAATGCAAGAACTGAACGATGGAGAGGACAGGCAAAAAAAATCTCTTTGAAACGACCAGGAAAACCAGGCACAGGCAAATTCCGGCCCTCCAGATGTTTGGGACTACAATTCCCACCATCCCTGACCACTGGTCCTGTTAGCTAGGGATGATGGGAGTTGTAGTCCCAAACATCTGGAGGGCCAGAGTTTGCCTGGGGAAGATGGAAGGCAGAGATGGCTGGATGAAGAGCGCCGCTTCATCGCGTGCAAATGTGTCTCCTCCCTCATGTGGACTAGAAACCGCTCCCCGCAAAATGAAAACCACAAAGTCTCAGCCGCACGCCTCTCCGATCCCACAGATCATGCCGCGTGCCTGCTATGGCCAATGGCGAATAGCCCGGCCTTTAAGACTACTTCCAGGAACAAAAGTAATTAAGTTATTACCAGAATAATTCCCCCTCCCCTCCAGCCCACGGCTTCTGAGCCTCCCCAGTTTTCTTCGCACCGCAGCCGGGAGACCATCGCTGGTCTCTGAGCAAATTAGCATCCTGAGCTTTGCGAGTCGCATTTCAAATTCCTTATTCCACCCCCCAAAACCCTCCCCCCTCCAAAAGTAAGAGAGAAAGAGAGAAATCTCCGCTAGGCCCTAATAAGGACAGAGCTGTAGTTTAATTCGTAATTAAAGCTGGATGGAAACAGTTGTTCTTCGGAGTCCAGGGAGCTCGCCGCAGAGAGCCCCCGAGCCAATTTGAGGGAGAAAATAGTTTGGAGAACGTCTCCCGGACGCCTCCTGCCAAAATCCCTCGCCACAGAGCAGCGGCGAACAGGTGGCAGTCAGGGCAAAGTCCCTGAGTCTCGCTCAGAATACAGTCTTCCCAATACAGTGGTACCTCGGGTTAAGTACAAAGCGTATATAACCTAAGGAACCACTGTATCTGGCTTCCTTTGGTAACAGGTTTGATCCCTGAATTGGGTTGTCTCACCAGAGTGGTGCATGCTCTGGTTATCTCTCGCTTGGACTACTGCCATGCGCTCTATGTGGGGCTGCCTTTGAAGGTGACCCGGAAACTACAACTAATCCAGAATGCGGCAGCTAGACTGGGGACTGGGAGTGGCCACCGAGACCACATAACACCAGTCCTGAAAGACCTGCATTGTACGTTTCTGAGCACAATTCAAAGTGTTGGTGCTGACCTTGAAAGCCCTAAATAGCCCAGTATCCCTGAAGGAGCATCTCCACCCCCATCGTCCAACCCGGACACTGAGGTCCAGCTCCGAGGGTCTTCTGGTGGTTCCCTTCCTGCGAGAAGTGAGGTAACAGGGAACCAGGCAGAGGGCCTTCTCGGTGGCGGCGCCCACCCTGTGGAACGCCCTCCCACCAGATGTCAAAGAGAACAACAACTACCAGACTTTTAGAAGACATCTGAAGGCAGCCCTGTTTAGGGAAGCGTTTAATGTTTGATGTATTACAATATTTTAATATTTTTTTTGGAAGCTGCCCAGAGTGGCTGGGGAAGCCCAGCCAGATGGGCGGGGTATAAGTAATAAATTTATTATTATTATTATTATTATTATTATTATTATTATTATTATTATTACCAAACAACAACAACCAACCTCTCTCCCCACACACCCAAACACAGAGAGAAAACGTGGCAGAATATTTAGAAACAGAAGCGTTTAAAAAAAAACGTGGATTTGCAAGGAAATAAGTGCGGATCCCAACCCTCTTCATTGTAAAGACCCCCCCGCCATTTAAAAGCCCCCCTTTTAAAAGCTCCCAGCACTGCTGACATATCGGTAATTAACTAATTGAGAAGCCCGAATGGTGCTCGAAAGAGACAAAGGCTTTTGTCGGATCAATAAGGTTTGCTGTTATGTTCTGCAAAGTGCTTCATTTATTTTATTTCCTCGGTGGGGCTAGGGGGCAAATCTGTGCTTTTAGCAGCCAAGGCAAAGGCGGGAGTCACAAATGCTCAGTTTATTTCCCTGCAAAACACACACACACACACACACACACACACAACCCTATAACCATCGCCTTGGATTTCCCAGGATCGGTGATAAAACGATGGACTCTCCCTGCCCCAAGGTATGTTTTGAGCACGGGTGGAAATAAGTAGGACCCTTCTTTTCGGGTTCCTGTGCTGGAAAAATGACCCCCTCTCCCCCCGAAATAATAGAATGATAGAATTGTAGAGTCGGAAGGGTGTATTGCGAGGGATAACCAGCCTCGTAACCAACATGTTTAAGTCTAATCAATGCACAAAGAAAGTGAGGAGGAATTAGAGAACCTTTTATTGAGGGTGAAAGAGGAGAGTGCCAAATATGGTCTGAAGCTCAACATCAAAAAAAATGAAGATCATGGCCACTGGGCCCATCACCTCCTGGCAAATAGAAGGGGAAGAAATGGAGGCAGTGAGAGATTTGACTTTCTTGGGCTCCATGATCACTGCAGATGGTGACAGCAGCCACGAAATTAAAAGACGCCTGCTTCTTGGGAGAAAAGCAGTGACAAACCTAGACAGCATCTTAAAAAGCAGAGACATCACCTTGCCAACAAAGGTCCGTATAGTTAAAGCTATGGTTTTCCCAGTAGTGATGTATGGAAGTGAGAGCTGGACCATAAAGAAGGCTGATCGCCAAAGAATGGATGCTTTTGAATTCTGGTGCTGGAGGAGACTCTTGAGAGTCCCATGGACTGCAAGAAGATCAAACCTCTCCATTCAGAAGGAAATCAGCCCTGAGTGCTCACTGGAAGGACAGATCCTGAAGCTGAGGCTCCAAGACTTTGGCCACCTCAGGAGAAGAGAAGACTCCCTGGAAAAGACCCTGATGCTGGGAAAGATGGAGGGCGCAAGGAGAAGGGGACGACAGAGGACGAGATGGTGGGACAGTGTTCTCGAAGACACCAGCATGAGTTTGACCAAACTGCGGGAGGCAGTGGAAGACAGGAGTGCCTGGCGTGCTCTGGTCCAGGGGGTCACGAAGAGGTGGACACAACTAAATGACTAAACAACAACAACAACAAATGCATGAAGGGGTTAATACCTGCCTGGTTTAGCTATGTCACTTTCCTTCCCTTGGGGGGGGGGGAAAGGTAATCCAGCCTATTGTTCCCACCCACCATTCCACCTGAGAAGCCCAGCTTGCAAAGAGGTCTGCTCCAACTCCTCTCACCATCCACTCTCAAGTTCCTAGGAAACCCAGCCACGTTTTACTGCCCGTGCAACTTTTCTCAACGCTGTATGGAAAAGCGCATGAACCTGACCTTTGGAGAGTTTGTAAGTAAACACGTTTTTAACTTAGCAAGCGTGTGGTCTTTTTCTACTCTGCGGGAAGATTTTTGGAACTCCCTTGGAAGGCATATTTGAACAGCTTATATTTCCATGCTTGACTTTGCTGCGTATTTTGTAATTTTTAATCTCAGCCGGGGTTCTCTCACCCAAGAGCACTTGCCCCAAAATTGGATCTGGGCGGACAGGATTTTTTTTTTTTTTTGCACCAAGATATGGTATGGAGATCAGGGCCCGATTTAGGTTTGATGAGGCCCTAAGTTACTGAATGGGGCCCTTTATATGTCCAGCTGTCCTTTGTCAACAACAAATTGTCACTGTTTCTTGTGTTGAAACTATGCTATATGGTAATTTATGGACCTAATAGGTATCTCAAGCCATTTGCGCATGTTGCCATGCAACCAGTCAAGGCAGAATGTAGGCACCCTATATATAGAAAGGAGCAAAGCAGTGATATTTTAGGGAGCAGGCGGGGCCCATGACTTACATCATAGGAGCCAACACAACACAAAACACTTGCTGTATATAGGTTTATTTTATTTGTTTTTTATCTTATATTTTGGAAATGTACATCCAGGTTTTTTCCCCTTTAATTTTTTTGGGGGCCCTCAAGAGAGTGGGGCCCTAAACTATAGCTTGTTTAAAGGTAAAGGGACCCCTGACCGTTAGGTCCAGTCGTGACTGACTCTGGGGTTGCGGCGCTCATCTCGCTTTATTGGCCGAGGGAGCCGGCGTACAGCTTCCGGGTCATGTGGCCAGCATGGCGAACCAGAGCAGAGTACGGAAACGCTGTTTACCTTCCCGCCGGAGTGGTACCTATTTATCTACTTGCACTTTGACGTGCTTTCGAACTGCTAGGTTGGCAGGAGCAGGGACCGAGCAACGGGCGCTCACCCTGTTGCGGGGATTTGAACCGCCGACCTTCTGATCGGCAAGCCCTAGGCTCTGTGGTTTAACCCACAGCGCCACCCGTGTCCCTATAGCTTATACATAAATCTGGCCCTGGTGGAGATGTGAGGCTGGAGGCCACATTGCTTGCGATTAGCTGCAAGCTTGTAAGAATGGGATTCTGGCACACTTTGCAGATCTCTTTCTCCGTGGCCCAATGGCCTCCCTTTAGCTCCTCTCTTCTCCTTTCTGCGCACCATTCTGGGAGTTCTCCTGACCATCTGGAGCAGATTTTGGGGAGATGCTGGGGAAGAGGGAGCCCCTAACACAACTGGTAAGTCTGGAAGCCAGAAAGAGGCAAGTCATGCCTCACTCATGCGTTTTTCAGAGGCGTCCTCCTCGTCTCACCTGTCTTGTTTTTCAGCAGTTAAGAACCGTCTCGTGTCCACCGCGATCATTTTCTGGTCTGCGTGGCTTATGGCTCAAAATTATTGTCTTTCCGGCACGCAGTGAATACTTTCCTCTATCAACAGGCTTTCTAAGTGGAAGGTTTTTAAATTCTAAATCCCAGTCGGTACATGCTCAGGATTTGAAACTGTTTTTATGCGTGCAATTCTCCCCTCCTCCCCCTCAAACACCCTGTTTTTATGGACGTAAATGTTATTCTGGCTGGCTGGCTTTATAGGCAGTAAGTCTCCCTGTGCTTTTCATGTTGTTGTTGTTTAGTCGTTTAGTGGTGTCCGCCTCTTCGTGACCCCCTGGACCAGAGCACGCCAGGCCCTCCTGTCTTCCACTGCCTCCCGCAGTTTGGTCAAACTCATGCTGGTAGCCTCAAGAACACTGTCCCACCATCTTGTCCTCTGTCGCCCCCTTCTCCTTGTGCCCTCCATCTTTCCCAGCATCAGGGTCTTTTCCAGGGAGTCTTCTCTTCTCCTGAGGTGGCCAAAGTCTTGGAGCCTCAGCTTCAGGATCTGTCCTTCCAGTGAGCACTCAGGGCTGATTTCCTTCCGAATGGAGAGGTTGGATCTTCTTGCAGTCCATGGGACTCTCCAGAGTCTCCTCCAGCACCACAATTCAAAAGCATCCATTCTTCGGCGATCAGCCTTCTTGATGGTCCAGCTCTCACTTCCATACATCACTACTGGGAAAACCATGGCTTTAACTATACGGACCTTTGTTGGGAAGGTGATGTCTCTGCTTCAGTAGCCGGCCACTTCTTAGGAAATGAATGGAGTGTTCATTCCTTTATTGTAAATGGAACCTTGCACTGCAAGGCTTTACATGTCTGCTCAGACGCGGGTGGCACTGTGGTCTAAACCACTGAGCCTCTTGGGCTTGCCGATCGGAAGGTCGGCGGTTCGAATCCCCATGACGGAGTGAGCTCCCGTTGCTCGGTCCCTGCTCCTGCCAACCTAGCAGTTCGAAAGCACGCCAGGGCAAGCAGATAAATAGGTACCACTCCAGCGGGAAGGTAAACAGTGTTTCCGTGCGCTCTGGTTTCCGTCACAGTGTCCCGTTGCGCCAGAAGCGGTTTAGTCCTGCTGGCCACATGACCCGGAAAGCTGTTTGCGGACAAACGCCGGCTCCCTCTGCCTGAAAGAGAGATGAGCGCCGCAACCCCATAGCCACCTTTGACTGGATGTAACCGTCCAGGGGTCCTTTACCTCTACCTTTTACATGTTTAGTTGGGGATGGCAGTTACTTTAGTTTGGGTCATAGCTGTCAATGTTTCCCATTTTTTAAGGGAAATTCCCTTATTCCGAATAGGATTCCTCCCAAGAAAATGGAAGAGTTGACAGCTATGATTTGGGTACAACGGTAAACTGTTTTTTATTGTTGCTATCGTTACTGGTCGGGACGCGGGTGGCGCTGTGGGTAAACCCTCAGTGCCTAGGACTTGCCGATCGTCAGGTTGGCGGTTCGAATCCCCACGACGGGGTGAGCTCCCGTTGCTCGGTCCCAGCGCCTGCCAACCTAGCAGTTCGAAAGCACCCCCGGGTGCAAGTAGATAAATAGGGACTGCTTACTAGCGGGAAGGTAAACGGCGTTTCCGTGTGCGGCTCTGGCTCGCCAGAGCAGTGATGTCACGCTGGCCACGTGACCCGGAAGTGTCTCCGGACAGCGCTGGCTCCCGGCCTCTTGAGTGAGATGGGCGCACAACCCCAGAGTCTGGCAAGACTGGCCCGTATGGGCAGGGGTACCTTTACCTTTAATCGTTACTGGTTTTATTGATTTATTGGTTTTTTTGTTGCTTGTGTAGGATACCTTGTTTTTTTAACGTTTGATGTTGTGTTTTGATTGTTGCTCCACTCCAGAAGAAGGGAAAACGTTTTCTGGAAGAACCTGCCAGAAACCGGCGCTCGGATACGTGGCGATGATAATAAACTGTCCTCTTCAGAACCAGGCAGGATTTTACCCCCCTCGTTTCCCCATGTCTTCCTCGCCCTCTACATCTGCTATGAACATATGCTAATACGTGGCCTTTTGCTTCCCGCCTCCCTTTCTCCTTCCCCAATTGTTTTTGTGGCTTCCCAGGCAGCCAAAAGCCCATCTTGCCCCCTCAACACGACTGATTGAATATCAAACATCTATTTATCTCACTACAGAGGGAAAGAGCCATTGATGCGGCGAGTTGTTTAGGGAGGGAGAGGGGCGAACAGAAAGGAAGCAATATTCTCTTTTCCCCCCCATCTCTCTCTTTCTCTCTCTCCTTCCTCCCTCCGTCCCCCAACACCCTAACAAACTCGCTGATCTCATCACGACTTGATTGGGTGGAAAAGGGAGGAAAAAACCCTCTTAGGCAAAAAAGGAAGGAAAAAAGAAAGCACGGGCTTTGTCTGCCAAAAGCCATCTCTCCACGCTTAAAAGCGTCCAACGTTGTGTGCCACTGTTTTTTGGAGAGGTCTCTGAAAAAGGCTCTACCAAACCCACCCATTCCCTTTTCCGGCCACCAAATTTCTCCCTGGAATTTTGGATCTCCACCTCTGCTTCTCCAGGGTGAAAATGGAGCTTGCCCCACAACTCCCCGTTTTGAATTTCTGATTTTAAGGAACAAAATAATCTCTCCTCTTCTGCTTCTCCTTGGTGGTTCCCTTGCTCCGTTTTGAATTTCCGGTTCTGAATGACCCAAGAAGAGCCCACTAGATCACGCCGACGGCCTATTTTAGTCCAGCATCCTATTCTGACAGGGACGCAGGTGGCGCTGTGGGTTAAACCACAGAGCCTAGGACTTGCCAATCAGAAGGTCGGCGGTTCGAATCCCCGTAATGACGGGGTGAGCTCCTGTTGCTCGGTCCCTGCTCCTGCCAACCTAGCAGTTCAAAAGCACCTCAAAGTGCAAGTAGATAAATAGGTACCGCTCCGGCGGGAAGGTAAATGGTGTTTCTGTGCGCTGCTCTGGTTCGCCAGAAGCGGCTTAGTCCTGCTGGCCACATGACCCGGAAGCTGTACGCCGGCTCCCTCGGCCAATGAAGCGAGATGAGCGCCGCAATCCCAGAGTTGGCCACGACTGGACCTAATGGTCAGGGGTCCCTTTACCTTTTATCCTGTTCAGACAGGGGCCAACCAGATGTCTGCCAGGCCAAAGGCAGAAGAGAGTGATGCTAAGACTTCCCTTGATCTGGAAACTAGACTTTTGTTGGTGCAGCCTAGAATTGGAGAGTTGGAACGGACCTCATGGGTCATCTGGTCCATGGGTAGGCAAACTAAGGCCCGGAGGCCAGATCCAGCCAAATGGCTAGGTTGGTAGGAGCAGGGACCGAGCAACGGGAGCTCACCCCGTCATTGCGGGGATTTGAACCACGACCTTCTGATCAGCAAGTCCTAGGCTCTGTGGTTTAACCCACAGCACCACCTGTGTCCCTATCTTTGTCCTGCACCCCCCAAAAAAACAGGACTTTCCTTCCTAAAATAAGCTCAACGTCTTTGCCCTGCACCTCCCAAAAAGGGGGTGGATCGCTGCCAGTTTTTAACTCTGAGTAGATCGCAGTCTCTTGGGAGTTGGCCACCCCTGTCTCAGGGGAATCAGAAGCCCCACACCGCATCCAGTGGTGCCTTTAAAGCCGCCCAGGTTAGTAGCCATCGCTGCCTCTTGTGGAAGTGAGTTCCACAGGTTAACACAGAACTTTCCTGAATCTCTCAATATTTAGCTTCATGGGGCATCCACAAATTATGTTTGAGAGAGGGGGGGGGAGAGGAGAAAAGGCTTCTCTAGAGCACATTTTGGCATCTTCTGGGCCAGAACCTGACCTTGCACCCCTAGAAGCCTGGTTAGAGAGATCTCTTCCTTCCTTACAAGTCAAGAATATTGCGTTTATCAGGAGGTGAGCCGCAAGGATCCAGACGTTCTGGTGGAAGGAGCAAAGGGACGGGGCTGATCTCGAACCCTTCGCCCAGAAATGGAAGCAAGAAGAAATTCCGACGAAAGAAGAATAGCAGATAAAATTAATGGGCTATGCAGAACTGGATAAAATGTCAGGGAGGATTCGAAACCTGCGGGACCAGAGATTTACTGGAAGACTGGAAGCAGCATATGAACTATTTGAAGAGCAACTGTAATCGACAAATTACGCTAGCAGGATTACCAGAAGTTTTGTAAGGAGAAATATATGAAACGTTACAAAGTAGAAAAAGAATAGAGACATCAGCTATGAGACTTAAATGTAATAGGGAAAGAAAGAAATGTATACTAAGAGATCAGATTGGAAATTTTTAACGCGAGATCAATGGAAGTAAAAAAAATTGTGTAAGATGTAAAAGTGTGTTTAATTATTGTTGAAAATGATATGTTAAACTAATACAGTGGTACCTCAGGTTACATACGCTTCAGGTTACAGACTCCTCTCACCCAGAGATAGTACCTCGGGTTAAGAACTTTGCTTCAGGATGAGAACAGAAATCGTGCTTCGGCAGCGCAGCAGCAGCGGGAGGCCCCATTAGCTAAAGTGGTGCTTCAGGTTAAGAACAGTTTCAGGTTAAGAACGGACCTCTGGAACGAATTCAGTACTTAACCCGAGGTACCACTCTATATCTCTTGAACCCTTCACATAGCGTAGTAGAATTGGGGAGTTGGAGGGGGTCCCCCAAAGGTCATCCATTCCAACCCCACTTCCAACAAGGCAGGAATCCAGCTAGAATTGTAGCTGGCGGTCTCACTAACAGAGGAAACGCACGAGGCACAATAAGGACTCTGCAGCCGCGCTATCTAATTGTTCTCGGACCACGAGGGAAGTCTGGATGGCCAGGAAGATGGGAGTGAAGAATCGGCAGTGGCAAGGAAGTAAGGAGGTAATTGACTCATCCCGACGCAAGCCTTCCCACTCTCATTAACGGACCCTGTCTCAGCTCATTGCTAATTGCCACGATTAGTTTTCCGCTGACCGGCTGTTAGGCGCTTATCCGGAGACCTGCCTTGTTTTGCTCCGCTTATGATTGAAAATCAATAAAGGAGAAAATTGCAAAATACATATGGGGGGGGGGGCTGGAGCAGTGGCGGCCGAACCTCAAGGGAGGGGGGGGGAGAAGAGGGAGGGAGTCAAGTCCTTACGTTTTATTGCGCTCAGACTTCAGATTTATCAATGGCTCGAAGGTCGTAATCCTTCTGCAAGTTTGCACCCAGAAAGCTTAATGTGTTTCGACCGAAGCTTTATTTGTTCGCTGGGTTTTTCTATCGCACCTTTTCTCTTCAAGGAGCTTAAGGGTCTAGGCCTCCTTCAATTGATCAACACAACAACCTTGTGAGGTTGGTTAAGCCGAGAGCTGTGGCGGCCAGTGCTGGATTTACATATAAGCTAAACAAGTGGTTGGCGCTGTTGGTTAAACCACAGAGCCTAGGACTTGCCCATCAGAAGATCGCGGTTCGAATCCCCACGACGGGGTGAGCTCCCGTTGCTCGGTCCCTGCTCCTGCCAACCTAGCAGTTCGAAAGCACGTCAAAGTGCAAGTAGATAAATAGGTACCACTCCGGCGGGAAGGTAAACAGTGTTTCCAGGCGCTGCTCTGGTTCGCCAGAAGCGGCTTAGTCCTTCTGGCCACATGACCCGGAAGCTGGACGCCGGCTCCCTCGGCCAGTAAAGCGAGATGAGCGCCGCAACCCCAGAGTCAGCCACGACTGGACCTAATGGTCAGGGGTACCTTTACCTTTACTTTTTAGGGCAAAGACGTTGAGCTTCTTCGGGGGGAGCCGGTGACCTACTGGTGGTCTGCCCCAGACGTCCAGTGATCTAGTGGTAGATCATGATCTACTTGTTGGACATGCCTGCCCCAAGGCAAATTCTATTGTGGTGTCTCCGTCAATTCCTCTCCCCCTTCCATTGCTGTGCTGCCTTCCACCTTTCTTCTACAGGCATGTTTTGCCGGCAGATGAAAACAGGAGTTTTCTCTCCCTCCTGGCCCCCCCGCCCTGCCATGGATCTGTGTGATGGATGAGTCCGTTCAAAAATTTTTCAATTTTGCTTTATTAAAGACAGGTGGGAAACCTCCAGGGCTGAGGTTTGCTGCAACAGGAAGGCCAACAGACCAGGATCTCCAGAGGTAGAAATAGTCTCCTGACCTCCTCTCTCTCTCTCTCTCTCTCTCTCTCTCTCTCTCTCTCTCTCTCACACACACACACACACACACACACACACACACACACAATGTAAAGTTTATAAAAGCTGGAGAAAACGGGCAGAGCAGGAATCGGGCAATGTTGGGTTTTTGGGGATACCTGTAGCCCCCGGTTTAAGGATAAATCGCTCCGTTTGCAGGGGTTAACACAACACGAGAGGTTCGTAATACGAAACAAGCGAAAAACTTTGGCACCCGTTTGGAGGGGATTCGAAATTTCAGGACGAGGCCGCAACGAAGCCAAGCATTCCTACAATGAACAACTTTCGCATCTCTGTATGTGGGATTGCAACGGGCAAAAGTCTCCCTAGCCAAGCTAAACGCTACTCGTTCTTCATTCTGGAAAAGATTTTGATAGCCCTAAATGGCCCTTTATCCCTCAAAGAGGGTCTCCACCCCCATCGTCCAGCCCAGACACTGAGGTCCAGCTCCGAGGGCCTTCTGGCGGTTCCCTCCCTGCGAGAAGTGAGGTTGCAGGGAACCAGGCAGAGGGCCTTCTCGGTGGTGGTGCCCGCCCCGTGGAACGCCCTCCCGTCAGATGTCAAGGAAATAAACAACTACCTGACTTTTAGGAGACATCTGAAGGCAGCTGTCATGGTCTGGCTCACAGGCGATCAAAGTCCCGGCTGGGGACGTCGGGACCGGGGGCAAGATGGTGGGGTGGGAGCAGGAACAGGGGTCCAGAAGCCAGGAGTCAGGAAGCCAAGGGTCCGAGGATTAGGAAGCAAGGAGTCACAAAATCATGGGTCCGAGGGTCAAGAAGCAAGGAGTTACGAAGTCAGGGGTCCGAGGACCAAGAAGGAGTCACAAAGTCTGGGGTCTGAGGATCAAGAAGCAAGGAGTCACGAAGTCAGGGGTCCGAGGACCAAGGATCAAGAGTCAAGGAATCAAACGCAGCAAGGCAGGAAACATGCTGCTGTGGCAAAGAGCCGAAGGGAAATGCTGACCTTATATCCCTTCCCGGCTCTTGCCACCAGGTGCAGTGAGTTACCAAGCAGCCTCACCTGTGCGGCCGCACCTTGCCTCTTCAGAACAAATTTAGGAAGGCCCCAGTCCTGCGAAGCCCTACTGGTCCCAGGGTCTGGCTCCTGCACGCACTCCTGACAGCAGCCCTGGGTAGGGATGTTTTTAACGTTTGAAGTTTTATCATGTTTTTAATATTCTGTTGGGACGCGGGTGGCGCTGTGGGTTAAACCACAGAGCCTAGGACTTGCCGATCAGAAGGTCGGCAGTTTGAATCCCCGCAATGACGGGGTGGGTGAGCTCCCGTTGCTCGGTCCCTGCTCCTGCCAACCTAGCAGTTCGAAAGCACGTCAAAGTGCAAGTAGATAAATAGGTACTGCTCTGGCGGGAAGGTAAACGGCGTTTCCGTGCGCTGCTCTGGTTCGCCACAAGCGGCTTAGTCCTGCTGGCCACATGACCCGGAAGCTGTACGCTGGCTCCCTCGGCCAGTAAAGCGAGATGAGCGCTGCAACCCCAGAGTCGGACACGGCTGGACCTAATGGTCAGGGGTCCCTTTACCTTTAATATTCTGTTGGGAGCCGCCCAGAGTAGGTGGGGAAACCCAGCCAGATGGGCTGGGTATAAGTAATATATTATTATTATTATTATTATTATTATTATTATCCCTGCATTTTCCTGCATATTCCTTCTTCTCTCCATTCTCGAAGGAGCACCACGGGCGAGTATATTGTATTTATTTTGCTTTGTGAAGCTTCTCATGTCTTCTCCAATCCGGATCATCTCTTTGACGAGACAATAGCGCCTTTCATGTCGGAACGCCAGGCCCCGTCGACGCCCAGCTTTTCCGTATGACAATCCATCATCCGCTGACTCTCGTGACGGCCGCTAAGCTCTTTCCCTCCACTGCGTAAAGAGTTTAATCCCAGCTTTCTTTGACAGCTAATCCCAAAATTTTAATCATTGTTGTTGTCCTAAAGGGGGTGGGATGAATTTTCTTTGGGGAGGGGGGGGAGAGGAGGAATGAAATACCTGGAAAGGAGTTGAAAATTTTAAAGAGGGACCCCCCTCCCAAATAAAATTGGCAGGTGTTGACTTCGCAGGGGTTAAGGATCATCCCCCCAAAGTGGGCTTTTTATGCCATTTTAATAGCTCGTTTAATGAATTAAGAAAGCGAAAAAGAGGGGGAGGTGTTCCCGGCTCCTTAGAGACAAATTTCCGCTAGACGTTCAGGACTTTCTTTTCCTTGTGTTTCATAGAATTGTGTAGTTAGAAGAGGACGTAGGGTCATCTATCCCAACCCCATGCAACTTGAACGGTCATGATTCGATCTCGTGCCCCGTTTTATTTGTTTAGTTACCGTATTTTTCGCTCTATAAGACGCACCAGACCACAAGACGCACCTAGTTTTTGGAGGAGGAAAACAAGAAAAAAAAATATTCTGAATCTCAGAAGCCAGAACAGCAAGAGGGATCGCTGCGCAGTGAAAGCAGCAATCCCTCTTGCTGTTCTGGCTTCTGGGATAGCTGCGCAGCCTGCATTCGCTCCATAAGACGCACACACATTTTCCCTTACTTTTTAGGAGGGAAAAAGTGTGTCATATAGAGCAAAAAATACGGTATTTATTTCATACGCCCTGCTTGATGAGCCGCAGAGCAGCTTACAAAAAGGAATCAAGCAATAAAACAACCGTTGAAAAACCCACAGCTAAAGACAGCTGTTTTAAAATTATTTTTACAAATAGAGTGCTACCTTGGTTCTCAAATGGCTTGGTACTCAAACGCCTTGGTTCCCAAATGCCAAAAACCCAGAAGTAAGCGTTCCGATTTTCGAACGTTTTTTGGAAGCTGAGCGTCTGACGTGGCTGTCGGCTATTGTTTCTGGCACGCCTGCGCCAATCAGAAGCTGCACCTTGGTTTTTGAACATTTTGGAAGTCAAACGGACTCCTGGAACGGATTGAGTTTGGCGCTTTTTTGTCATTTTATTCCCCTGCTTCGGGCCCGACCATCTCTCGCAGGAATCTGTTCCAGCTCCAAAAGAGCTCGTGGGCACCAGGTTACGGAACGCTTAAGGGTCGAAACACCCCTTCCCCCTTCTTGAGCCGAGTCTGCCGCTACAAAATATTTGTCCCTGCAGTTTGCGAGATCTTGTCTCTGCCCCCCCGCCAGCAATTAGGCTGGTGGCCAAGATCCCGTGGCCCTCCCTGCCTTATCATTTAATAACTTGCTGTCAGCTGGGGGAAACCTCTCAAAATTCTTCCCGGCCGCATCTCTCCGTCGATTTCGGAGTTCTGAATTCCCTGCTCAGGTTTCCTGGAGGGGACTGCTTCCATCATTCTGTCGCACCCAGCCACCCCCCTGCAACTTATTTCCATTCTGAATTTTTGCACAATTTTAGCTGCGCTGCCCTCATTGCGGTGTCCCTACCTGCAGAAGGTTGGGAGAGACTGAGACTCCAATTTCATTTCAGCTGCGATTTCTGCATTGCAGGGACTTGGGGTACGTAATCCTTCCAGCTCCACAAGTCTAGGATTCTAGGGACAGCAGAACGAGCTAAATCATTGATTGATTGATTGATTGATTGATTATTGGCACCCCGCCTTTCCTGCTAGGTGCTCAAGGTGGCGTTCATGATTCACCCCCTTCTCTCACATTTAATTAATCAATTACAGGGAATCTACACACTGCTTAAAGGACGCAGGTGGCGCTGTGGGTTAAACCACAGAGCCTAGGACTTGCCCATCAGAAGGTCGGCGGTTCGAATAACCCATGACGGGGTGAGCTCCCGTTGCTCGGTCCCTGCTCCTGCCCACCTAGCAGTTCGAAAGCACGTCAAAGTGCAAGTAGATAAATAGGTACCACTCCGGCGGGAAGGTAAACGGCGTTTCCGTGTGCTGCTCCGGTTTGCCAGAAGCGGCTTAGTCCTGCTGGCCACATGACCCGGAAGCTGGACGCCGGCTCCCTCGGCCAATAAAGCGAGATGAGCGCCGCAACCCCAGAGTCGGTCACGACTGGACCTAATGGTCAGGGGTCCCTTTACCTTTAGGGAAAAACTGGGATGGGCAATTTTTCCTGTCCCTGGTTTCAGGAAGTGCAAGTTTGCAAACTGAGCTGAATTTATTCCCATTTACTGCACTTTTTCTCTCTCTCCTACACACACACACACACACACACACACTTGCAATTCTTGGCATGCTAGCTGCCCTAATTCTTCTGCTCCTTCTCTTTAAAGAGCCAAGTGAAATTAGCCGATGTGGCCAAACTTCGCAGACCCAGCTCAGCCGCGCGATGCCACCTTAATGAACGGCTCATTGTCTCCAGCTCTGCTAATTAGGCCCATATCCCCCTCATTCAAATGATGGAAATGAGTCGTGTGTGCTCACGTAAACATTTTTTAAATATATTTCTTTGAAAAGCACTTGGGGGGCGGCGGCGGAGAAGGATTGAAAAGGCAGCCTTCCCCCGTGGTTTTCTTTTTTTAAAAAAAAGGAAAAGGGAAAAAACAAAAACTATAAGACCCAAGGAATTCCACCAGGAAGGATTTGCAGACTATGAGCCTGCTCTGCTCAACTCAAGTCTTTAACTCTTGCCAACTGTAGCACAATCCTAATCGCTGCTTTTTATTATTTCCTGCTCCTCCTCCTCCCCGTCGCCCCCCATTTAGGGGGGGCCTGAGACCCCGCAAGAGGTTTGGAGCCGTTTCAAGCCGACTATTAAAATTCCTTAAGCATCATTAAGAATAAGACAAAGGAGAAGAGGAAGGCACTGGGGGCTGGAGGAGACCCAAAAACTCGCTGGTGGTTTTTTTCGAGGAGGGCATTGTGGAGCCCGGCCTGCTCCTCTTCCGAAAGTTTATGGGGTGGTCCTCATAAGCAAAGCGACAGAAAACATAGAAGCAACGAGGGACAGTCAGGCCATTGGGCCCCGTAGCGTTCAGGCTTTGTGGAGTCTTTCCTAGAGGAATGCTCCAGTTCAAATCAACCCTCGGCCCAGAACCATGAAGACCAGATACCGTATTTTTCGCTCTATAGGATGCACTTTCCCCCTCCAAAAATGAAGGGGAAATGTGTGTGCGTCTTATGGAGCGAATGCAGGCTCCTTGGCTTCAGCGATAGCAACGCGAAGCCTCCGAAGCGCAGAGGGAGAGCTCCCCCCACGCTCCGGAGGCTTCGCGTTGCTTTTGCTGAAGTCGCCTGAAGCCCCCGGAGCGCAGCAGGAACTCCCGCTGCGCTCCAGGGGCTTCAGGCAGCTATCCACAAGCCTTCGGAGCGCAGCAGGAGTTCCCGCTGCGCTCCGAAGACTTGCGGATAGCCGTCTGAAGCCTGGAGAGCGAGAGGGGTCGGTGCACACTGATCCCTCTTGCTCTCTAGGCTTCGCTTCGCTGGAGAGGCGCTGGACAGTTTTCCCTCTCTGCGCAGCGCCCCTTCAGCGAAGCGGGAGGAGAAATGGAAGGGGGTCCGTTTCTCCTACCGCTTCACTGAAGGGGCGCTGAGCAGAGAGGGGGAGGATTTTTTCCCCTGTTCTCCCCCTCCTATGGTCCGGTGCGTCCTATAGAGCGAAAAATACGGTACTTGCTTTACTGTTGGCTCTAAACCAGGCATGGCCAAACTTGGCCCTCCAGATGTTCTGGGACTACAACTCCCATCACCCCTAGCTAACAGGACCAGTGGTCAGGGATGATGGGAATTGTAGTCCCAAAACATCTGGAGGGCCAAGTTTGGCCATGTCTGCTCTAAACGGTAACCATGAACCTACTTCAGAGGTGAACTCCACCTCCATCCCTAAGATTCATTGCCCATAGGGCTATTTCATAGAATCAGAGAATCGCAGAGTTGTAAGGGATCCGCGAGGGTCATCTAGTCCAACCCTCTGCAATGCAGGAATCTCAACTAGATATTTGAGGATTGCTATCGTATCTCCTCTCTGTCTCTTTTCCAGGCTAGACATACCCAGCTCCTTCGACCGTTCCTCATCAGGCTTGGTTTCCAGACCCTTGATTATCTCGGTCTCCCTCCTCTGCCCACCTTCCAGCTTGTCAATATCCTTCTTAAATTGTGGCGCCCAGAACTGGACACAGGATTCCAGGTGTGGTTGGACCCAGGCAGAATAGAGCGGGACTATGACTTCCCTGGGACACGGGTGGCGCTGTGTGTTAAACCACAGAGCCTATGACTTGCCGATCAGAAGGTTGGCGGTTCGAATCCCCGCGACGGGGTGAGCTCCCATTGCTTGGTCCCTGCTCCTGCCAACCTAGCAGTTCGAAAGCACATCAAAGTGCAAGTAGATCAATAGGTACCGCTCTGGCGGGAAGGTAAACGGCGTTTCCGTGCGCTGCTCTGGTTCGCCAGAAGCGGCTTAGTCCTGCTGGCCACATGACCCGGAAGCTGTACGCCGGCTCCCTCAGCCAGTAAAGGGAGATGAGCGGCGCAACCCCAGAGTCGGTCACGACTGGACCTAATGGTCAGGGGTCCCTTTACCTTTACACTTCAATGTTTGGGGCATCTCTTCTGCTTAGAGTCCCTCCCGCCTAAAGATTTCTCCCATTTGTGAGAAATCAATCTTTTAGAGTGGCAGCGCCGGAACTTTGGAACTCCCCGTCTATTGATGCCCGGCAGGCAACTTGACTGCACCTTTTTTTGGTGTGTGCGTGTGTCTGCTAAAAACATTTTTGTTTAGGCGAGCCTCTCCAGATGTGTAGAACACCAATTTGTGTTGCAATCTGGCTTCTAGCTTATCTCTGTTTTTAAAATTTTTTTTGGGGGGGGGAATGTTGCTTTTATCTCGTTTTAACAATGAGTGCATTTCTTTGTTCCTTTTGCAAAGCACTTCAAAATGTTGTTTTTGGTTTTTAAACAATCATATATATATATGGACACGGGTGGCGCTGTGGGTTAAACTACAGAGCCTAGGACTTGCCGATCAGAAGGTCAGCGGTTCGAATCCCCGCCATGGGGTGAGCTCCCATTGCTTGGTCCCAGCTCCTGCCAACCTAGCAGTTTGAAAGCACGTCAAAGTGCAAGTAGATAAATAGGTACTGCTCTGGCAAGAAGGTAAACGGCGTTTCCATGCGCTGCTCTGGTTCGCCAGAAGCGGCTTCGTCCTGCTGGCCACATGACCCGGAAGCTGTACTGGCTCCCTCGGCCAGTAAAGCGAGATGTGCGCCGCAACCCCAGAGTCGGTCACGACTGGACCTAAAGGTCAGGGGTCCCTTTACCTATATATATATATATAATGCAAATTAATGCAAACTGGATCAGATTTCTCACCCCCGTCCCCACAAAACTGGAGTTGAAGAGGAGAGAGCCATAAGATGATCACAGAACTGAACCCTGGTTAGACGACCCAGAGAAATCCGCCACTGTGTTTTGCAAAGGCGCAGTGTCCGAAACAAAGCTCCCAGAAAACCGTCTGTCGTTTTTCACGTTTTTATTATAAAAAAATACAGAATCCAAATAAGGTTGTGGGGATTTCTTTTCTCTTTTTGTGTGTGTGTGTGAGAAGGGTTGTGTGGGGGAAAGAATTTTTTTGTTTTTACCATCAGCACAACGTTCGGGATGGAAGGCGGTGTGTGGACAAAACCGGGAGAAGTCGAGTTGCGCGAGACAGAGAAAATGATTTAAGAAACTCTCCCTCCTTCTCCCTTCATTCCCATCTCTTCCCAGACGGCAAAAGGAAAAGGCTGGTTTCTGCCACAACGACGACAAAGAATACTTGTGGACTGATTTTTCTTAAAACAAAGAAGAGTAAAGATGGGTTCGGTTTTTTAAAACAAATTACCGTATTTTTTGCTCTATAAGACTCACTTTTTCCCTCCTAAAAAGTAAGGGGAAATGTGTGCGCGTCTTATGGAGCGAATGCAGGCTGCGCAGCTATCCCAGAAGCCAGAACAGCAAGAGGGATTGCTGCTTTCACTGCGCAGCGATCCCTCTTGCTGTTCTGGCTTCTGAGATTCAGAATATTTTTTTTCTTGTTTTCCTCCTCCAAAAACTAGGTGCGTCTTGTGGTCTGGTGCGTCCTATAGAGTGAAAAATACGATACTTTCAGATTTCTCTTGGTTCTCCACCATGGCCCGTCATACACAACGTAACACATTTGCATTAGTATAATATATATAATTCTATATATATATATATGTATATAAAACCAAGGTCAAAGGCCAGGCTGCGAGACCACAGCTCAGCCCGACCCTGGCGGAAGTGGCGGGCACACTGTTGCTTTATTACATTTAAATAGCGCCTCCCCCCCCCAAGGAGAGCTCAAGGTGGACGACATTGTTCTACCCTCACGACAACCCTGTGAGGTAAGTTCAGGCTGCCAGATGTTGACTGTACCCCAATTGCCTCGGGTTGCACCCAGTGAGCTTCCTGGGGATTCGAACCCTGCTCTCTCGCAGGCCCCTTTCCCCCAACGTGCTAACCATTACGCTGCCCCACTTCGGGCAGCGCCGCCTCTGCTGCTCCAGACATTCTGAACTATAACTCCCACAGCCTCCGGCGCTCCTGGCAGGAGCTGGCGGGAGTCGTAGCGCAGAAAAGTCCACAGGGTGCCGAGTCGGGAGGGCTGGCATGAGCTGGCCAAGAGGAAAGGAGTCGAGGCTGTGTTGGGGGCACAGGAACACAGCCAGGATTTGACCCCCTGATTCCTAATTCCTTGAATGAAAAACCAGGGGCTTTGGCTGCGATCCGCAGAAATGCCGCTTCGATTTTGAGAACCGCCGGCCTTCTAAGGAGTCCAACATTCTCTTGTCGCTGGGATTCCCCTTTTAACACCCTAGGTCTTTTTCTCTCTTTCAAGGAATCAGAATTCCTCCCTCTCATTTCCCGGGCTTGAGTTGGGCTGCCGACACTTCCGGCGGATCAGGCCGATGGTCTGGCAACCTGTACTACAGAAACTGCAACTAATCCAGAACGCGGCAGCCGGACTGGGGACTGGGAGCGGCCGCCGGGACCACATAACACTGGTCCTGAAAGACCTACATTGGCTCCCAGGACGTTTCCGAGCACAATTCCAAGTGTTGGTGCTGACCTTTCAAGCCCTAAATGGCCCAGTATACCTGAAGGAGCATCTCCACCCCCATCGTTCTGCCCGGACGCTGAGGTCCAGCTCCGAGGGCCTTCTGGCGGTTCCCTCCCTGCGAGAAGCAAAGCTACAGGGAACCAGGCAGAGGGCCTTCTTGGTGGTGGCACCCTCCCTGTCAGATGTCAAGGAAATAAACAGCTATCTGACATTTAGAAGACACCTGAAGGCAGCCCTGTTCAGGGAAGTTTTAACGTGTGACATTTTAATGTATCTTTGTTGGAAGCCGCCCAGAGTGGCTGGGGAGACCCAGCCAGATGGGCGGGGTACAAATAATAAATTATTATTATTGTTATTCTCACCGTGGCCAAAAGGGAAACAGGCAAGGGACCCGAGTGAAAGAGCAACGCTCTCTCCTCATGTGGTTTCCAGAAAGAGGGCAAAGCCATTGTGGCTACTAGCCGTCGACAGCCCTCTCCCCCTCCACAATCTCGTCTCATCCTCTTTCAAAGCCATCCAGGTTGGGTGGCCTCATGTGGCAGGGAGTTCCGCAGGTTAACTGTGCGTTGTGTGAAGGAGGGCTTTCTTTCACCAGGCCTGCCGAAGGGCTCTTGCTGGGTGCCAGATCACCTGCTTGGCATGCGGAGCGTCCCTGTTTCAATCTCTCGGAAGCCCCTGGAAGAGACCCCTGCCTGAGACCGGGGACAGCTGCTGCCAGTCCGTGCAGGCAGTAACGAACTCGACGGCCCATTGCTCTGACTCAACTTCTTCCGTTCCTAATCAAACCCAATTTTCTTCCTGTTTGAAAGCACCTATTTTTTCCAGAGTCATGAAGACTAGACACTTGTTTTACTTTTAAGGGGAAGGCTGTAGCCCTGGCCTGAAACTCTGGACAGCTGCTGCCAGCCCGTGTGGGCTGACTCAGCGTTAAGGCACCTCCCCGTTTTCCTTGCCTGCGAGAAACTGGAACGGACATTTCCTTGGGGTAGATCTACTGAAACCAACAGAGATCTCTAACTTAAAGTCCGTTCGTTTTCCATAAGTAAAAGCAGAAGATTCGATGTGCATCTTCTCTAGTTGCAATTTTGCCGCATTTTGGGGAAATCTTAATAAATAAATAAAAACTTTTAGAAAAGGTCTGTTAGTTTCAGTGGGTCAACTCGAGTATATGGCCACGATCCGCTCTTTTCCATCCTGCGGTTTCACCTTAAAACTATGAAGCCTGGAGGAAAACCAGTGAGACGTTTTCTCTCGCTGTATCAGAAATCTGGCCTCCTTCCCCTATTTATTTTTTGAAAGGAGAACACGGCGGTTCAAATAAGAACCCGTTTTTATAAATGCATTGTGTGTGTGTGTGTGTGTGTGTGTGTCGATCTGTTTCCAAGAAACGCAACTCTGCGTGGTTTACAAAGGACTGAATGAGGAAGATGCGAAGGCGGGAGCAGGTCATTTGAAAAACATTTTTTGATCGTCGAGAGATTATTGCAGGTTTTTGTTTTTTTTAAAAAAAGAAAGAATTTTAGGTTTCTATTTTTAAAAATTAAAAAAGAAACCACAACCAACCGACAACATTTTTCCCACCCTCCCCAAGGAAATTAAAACTTAAAATAATAACGGAAAAAACCCGTCCATCAAAACCATTCATTCTCGGCAAAGAGGCCTTAAAAATAATAATAATAATAATTCATAATAATTCATAATCACAGTATTACGCCTGGTGGCAATATGTACAGCTGTTCCGAACAAGTCCCTTGGCTCAGAGAAAGACAGAATTGGAGTTGGGGTGGGGGTTCGTATTTGCTGTTTTGCAGGGTCCCCATCCCCGCCGGCCCCCGCCTGGCGAGAACGGGAAAAAAGATATCCGTCAAAAAACGATTAAGCACCAGGGAGGCAGTCTTGAGAGACAAAGTATTCTTGCTACAGTTCCGTGATGGGGTGGAGAATCCTGTTTCTTTTTTCGGTGGGGGGCGGGTTAGGGAGGGAGGAGGAACCAAGAATTTGGATAATATTTTAGGGATCAAAAACCTCATTTCCTCTCCTTAGCCGTTAAAGTAGACCAGTGGATCTGTCCCTTCCTGACCTCCCGACAGCAGCAACGCAAACGAGAGTCATTCTGGGATTTTTGTGCTATTCTCAGGTATGACACACCTGGGGTCAAGCGAGGAGAGCCCGGGGGCCTGCATAGCCTCCCGGAAATTGGAGTGTGGTCCTTTCACCTTTCCCCCAGCCCCCAAATTGGCTGCCCCTTGGCTGCGCCGCCCAGAAGCAAGATGAGGGGCCCAAAATCCACAGCGCTGGGAATTTAGCGGGGAAGGACGGATGGGCATGCTAGAGGGTGTTTTATGGGCATCCCATCCCATACCCCAGAAGGAAGATCTACAGTAGGCACATCCAACAGGTACTGTATTTTTGGCTCTATAAGACTCACTTTCCCCCTCCTAAAAAGTACGGGGAAATGTGTGTGCGTCTCATGGAGCGAATGCAGGCTGCGCAGCTATCCCAGAAGCCAGAACAGCAAGAGGGATTGCTGCTTTCGCTGCGCAGCGATCCCTCTTGCTGTTCTGGCTTCTGAGATTCAGAATATTTTTTTTCCTTGTTTTCCTCCTCCAAAAACTAGGTGCGTCTTGTGGTCTGGTGCGTCTTACAGAGCGAAAAATACGGTAGATCGTGATCTACTGGTAGATCACTGGACGTCTGTGGTGGTAGATCACTGGCTCCCCCACCCCAAAGAATCTCAACAACTTCTTTGGCTCCCCTAAAAAAGGCTCAACAAGTTTGACTTGAACCCCAGGAAAATGGGCCTTCCTCCGTCCTAAGAAAAACTCAACAACAACTTTGACCCGAACCCCACAAAAGGGGGTAGATCACTGCTAGTTTTTAACTCTGTGACTAGATCGCTGTCTTTTGGGAGCTGGCAATCCCTGATCTACAGTTAAGAGTCTCACAAGGTATAGATGTCAACATTAACCTGCCATCCTTTACTGAAATTTAGCACCAATTTGAACTGCAGCAATCGTTCCGGGACTTTAATTGTTCCTGATTGTTTTTTGTTGTTTTATATATGTGTGTATATGTGTGTGTGTGTGTGTGTACGTACATACGTACACCCCCCCCCTTGGTTCTCAAACGCCGAAAACCCAGAAGTAAGTGTTCCGGATTTCGAACGATTTTTGGAAGCCGAACGTGGTTCCCTGCCAAGCTACAAATCTCCCTTTCTCACCCTCCTGCGTGAGACAAGGCACTAGGTCGGCTTAGCGTCCCAAAACCGTTATTTTAAATAGGAAGAAACCATGAATAAATAACCCCTTTTCTCCTTTACCAATGGGACCACTTTTACTCTTTTTGGAGTGATGTTTGAATTAACAGTTGGTGTTCGGTACTTCCTGCTTCTCAGCTTTAACTCTCCGATATAAGCCCAATTTTATGTCTTTAAAACCCAATACAGTCAAACCTCCGTGGTTGGACGTAATCCGTTCCGGAAGCCCATTCGGCTCCCAAAATGTTCGACAACCGAGGCATGGCTTCCGATTGGTTGCAAGAGCTTCCTGCACTCAAACGGCAGCTGCGTCGGACATCCGGGTTCCAAAAAACAGAGCATTTACCGTATTTTTCGCCCTATAGGGCGCACCTCGTTTTTTTGGGGGGAAATAAAAGAAAAAAATATCCCCCCCCAGCCGCGGGGCTGGGGCAGGGGAAGCCCGAGCTTCCCCCGACCCCAGTCCCCAGAACAGGCTGCTATCCGCAAGCCTTGCGATCCCGGCGGGAACTCCCACGGGCTCGCAAGGCTTGCGGATAGCTTCCTGAAGCCTGGAGAGCGAGAGGGGTCGGTGCGCACCGACCCCTCTCGCTCTCCAGGCTTCAGCGAAAGCCTGCATTCGCCCCATAGGACGCACACACATTTCCCCTTCATTTTTGGAGGGGGAAAAGTGTGTCCTATAGGGTGAAAAATACGGTACTTCCGGGTTTTCGGCGTTCGGGAGTCGAAACGTTCCGAAACGGAAGCCGTTCGGGAACCAAGGTCTGACCGTGTAGACTTCCTTTCCTAAGAGCCATCAGGGCTGCTCTTGACACCAGCTGGGCTCAATTTTGGGGGGTGGTTCTTACTCAAATCCACATTGGATGCCCACCGTTGGATTTTTGGAGCGTGGTCCTCCCTCTGGGGGATTTTGACCGGAGGGCCACGGGCAATTTTCGCTGGACAATGCGGGCGAGTGCAGGGAGAAGGGCTGCCGACCCCAAACACCCCACTGCTTAGACTTGGGCTCTCTGTGACCCTGGTGCCTATTGCCAAACGCTTGCGGATGATGCCCCAAGCAGCCTGTTTGTGGTGAGGATGGGCACACAGACAAGACAACCTCCATCGCTCACCCAGTTGTGTCATACATAGTTGGCCGTACCATGCGTTGGTCTTCCCCCAACTCCTCGCGGGGTTTAAAAGCGACCCTCCCACGGTGCTACAAACCCCTTGCCCAGCCATCGCACCAAGTCCAGAGTCCTCCTCTTTGGAGCGACGGGCAGAACATCTCCTCCCCCGTAGACCGGCGACATCTTACGCAACATGCGAGGCGTTGGATTTACCTGCTGGCTCCGCATGGCAGTGGGTCCGCTGCACCAACAATAGTTAACAGAAACGGGGGGGTGGGGGTGGGGTCTAAAGCAAAGGCTGATTTGGGCAGAGCAGGAATCTAGTCCTCTGTGAGGTTTGGGGTGCCGGTGGTCCCCTTTGGCCCCTAGGCCCCCCAATCCTAGCTGCCTGGTGTGTGCGTTTTGCGAGTCAGGAAATCTGGCCACCGTGGTCGAACGGGCTGCCCGCCTTTGTCCAAGGGGTCACAGAGAGGAAGGGGGGAAAACAGAAGGGCAATAGGTGAGGCACCTGCTCCTCTCACCTCACTGCGATGTCTCTTTCGGTTCCAGTCGCAGAAAAAAGACCGGCACAAAAAACCAAAGCTGGGAGGAAGGAATAGAGGGGGGTTCAAGGAAGGAGACTATATTTGGTCTAGAAATTTTGAAAAGCAAAACCCCATAGGGTGGGGGAGGGAAAACAGGAACCCCCCCCCAATGGGGCTGTATCCCGGCCAGACGAAAATGGTCCGCAGAGCGTCTTGGAAGCACAGAACCTGTTTGCCTCCCGCCGCAGGCTTTCAGAAACCGGTCTCTTTTGCCTTCTCTCTCCAGCTATCTCACTGATCCTTCCGCCGCCCCAGATCTGATGGGGTGTAGCGGGGGTCCGGTTGCGAACCGTAACAGTGGCTTGACCTGGGAAATGGAGGCAGGGTCCGTCCACCTGGCTGTCTGAGGTGCCCCGATCCGCAAGCTCGTCTGTGGCTGAGACCGCAGTTCAGAGATCCATTGACTACACACCCTTCCCTCCCCACACAAAACTGAACAAAGTCATCGCCGCAAGTTCTCTCTCCATTCTTCGTTCACGCCCCCCTCTCTCTCTCTTTCTCGCTTTTTCAATCCTCCCCCCCTCGTTTTTTCCCCCCAGCGGCTGCTGAAAAGAGCTCCAGTTTTCTTCCTCTTCTGTCCTCACCTAGCAGGGCTAGGAAGTCAGGATAGTCCAGAAAACCGGGACCACCACCACCACGAAGAAAGTCTCAGGGACCCGGAAGCTGTGGCAGGAGTTATTGCTGGTGAATATCGGCTCTGGGGACTCGTAGAGAGAATCGTCTGCGAGGAAACAAAAGAGGGGGTATAAGAAGGGAAAGAGGGGGTGAATGATGTACCGCTGGGTATTTGACTCCCAGCAAATAAGCGAAAATGTACAGGGCAAGTTCAAATGCTGGAAATGTAAAGAGAAGGAAGGCACCTTTCTCCACATGTGGCGGAACTGTAAAGCGATAAAGGAATTCTGGGAGATGATATATAATGAGTTGAAAAAATGTTTAAAATAACCTTTGTTTAAAAAAAGAAAGAAGGCTTTTTGTTAGGAATTGTTGGTGCAGAGATACCGAAAGAACTGAAAAGACTGTTTATGTACGCTACGTAACAGCTGCAAGGATGTTGCTCACACAGAGTTGGAAAGATGACAAGATGAGGGCGGACTGGCAGATGAAACTATTGGGCTACACAGAGATGGCATGATTAACCGGGGAAATCAGAAATCCGGAGGATCAAACCTTCAACAGAGAAAACCATAATGAGGTGGAAGGAAGTCAACGATACAATAAATTGGAAAGGGATTCAACCCAAGACGGATGATATAATGTACAAAAAACACTGGTATAGGTTTGAAGTATATTAAGTAATACTTATCAATGGATAGGTATTTTTATTGTCAAATCTTTTCATTTGATTTGATTTGATCAAATTGCACCCCCCTTCCTACACCCCTGGTGACTGGGAGTGGCCGCCGAGACCATATAACACCGGTCCTGAAAGACCTACGTTGGTTCCCAGTATGTCTCTGAGCACAATTCAAAGTGTTGGTGCTGGCCTTTAAAGCCCTAAACGGCCCAGTATACCTGAAGGAGCGTCTCCACCCCGGACACCGGGGTCCAGCTCCGAGGGCCTTCTGGCAGTTCCCTCCATGCGAGAAGCGAGGTTACAGGGAACCAGGCGGAGGGCCTTCTTGGTGGTGGCGCCCGCCCTGTGGAACGCCATCCCATCCAATGTCAAGGAAATAAACAACTATCTGACTTTTAGAAGACCTCTCAAAGCAGCTCTGTTTAGGAAAGTTTTTAATGTTTGATGTTTGATCGTGTTTTTAATATACTGTTGGGAGCCGCCCAGAGTGGCTGGGGAAGCCCAGCCGGATGGGCGGGGTATAAATATTATTATTATTATTATTATTATTATTATTATTATTATTGAGGAGGCAGATGAAGAAGGACCTCAAATCGCTGTTTGTGGAACTCCCTGCCTGATGTGGGAGGAAATTCATAGTTTAACAAGGCACCCTTCCTTTTGCGCGGTGCTTTTGAGAGGCAGCGATGCTTCCGAATACTACCGTATTTTTTGCTCTATAAGACTCACTTTCCCCCTCCTAAAAAGTAAGGGGAAATGTGTGTGCGTCTTATGGGGCAAATGCAGGCTGCGCAGCTATCCCAGAAGCCAGAACAGCAAGAGGGATCGCTGTTTTCACTGCGCAGCGATCCCTCTTGCTCTTCTGGCTTCTGAGATTCAGAATTTTTTTTTCTTGTTTTCCTCCTCCAAAAACTAGGTGCGTCTTATGGTCTGGTGCGTCTTATCGAGCGAAAAATACGGGACTTGCTGGAGAGATTCCTGAAGGAGGGGAGATATCCTGTTGCGCTCAGGGCATCCGGCCAGCCACTGCCAGAACAGAAGACTGGACTAGAGGGGTCTCCCTTTGGCCTCATCCAGCAACCGGGCTCCTCGCTGGACTGCGCATTTCTGCAACAAGGCTCCGTCTTCATCTAGCTGTTTCCTGGCCCCAGCCCAGCCGCCCAGGTTGCCAGCTTCCTCTCGTGGGCAGTGTGGGTGTGCAGAAAGGAAGAGGGCCGTGACCCAGAGGGAAAGGGCAGCGTGTCGACAAGCTCGCAAGCCGCCCTCTGGCTGCCTCTCCCAGGCAAGAGTCCATTTCAAAATAAACGGGAGGCATTTTCATTTATTGTTTTGCTCAATGGACCCCGGCCAGCCGGCGGAGATTTGCCAAGATCTCCCAGTGCCAAGGACGCCTCGTGGGGGCTGGTGGCCGGGCCTGTTTGGTTTCTTGGAGGATGGATGGCGGCTAACAGATTGAGGTTGAATCCTGACAAGACATAAGTACTGTTTTGGGGGGACAGGGGGTAGGCGGGTGTGGAGGACTCCCTGGTCCTGAATGGGGTCACTGTGCCCCTGAAGGACCAGATGAGCAGCCTGGGAGTCATTTTGGACTCACAGCTGTCCATGGAGGCGCAGGTCAATTCTGTGTCCAGGGCAGCTCCATCTGGTATGCAGGATGAGACCCTACCTGCCCACAAACTGTCTGGCCAGAGTGGTGCATGCTCTGGTTATCTCTCACTTGGACTACTGCAACGCGCTCTATGTGGGGCTACCTTTGAAGGTGACCCGGAAACTGCAATTAATCCAGAATGTGGCAGCTAGACTGGTGACTGGGAGTGGCCGCTGGGACCACATAACACCAGTTCTGAGAGATCTGCATTGGCTCCCAGTACGTTTCCGAGCACAATTCAAAGTGTTGGTGCTGACCTTGAAAGCCCTAAACAGCCACGGTCCTGTAGACCTGAAGGAGCGTCTCCACCCCCATCGTTCAGCCCGGACACTGAGGTCCAGCTCCGAGGGCCTTCTGGCACTTCCCTCATTGCGAGAAGTGAGGTTACAGGGAACCAGGCAGAGGGCCTTCTCGGTGGTGGCGCCCGCCCTTCGGAACGCCCTCCCTTCAGATGTGAAGGAAATAAGCAGCTATCTTCTTTTTAAAAGACACCTGAAGGCAGCCCTGTTTAGGGAAGTTTTTAATATTTAATGCTGTATTGTTTTTAACACTTGATTGGGAGCCGCCCAGAGTGGCTGGGGAAGCTCAGCCAGATGGGCAGGGTATAAATAAATTATTATTATTATTATTATTATTATTATTATTATTATTATTATTATTATTCTTGGCCCTGCCTGCGGCCAAGGGGTCAAAGGGCGGCTTCTTCTCGCCCGTCCGATAATCCCGCCCGCAAAAGGCGCCTCGTCAGCCGGCGGCACAGAAGCGCGTCGGCTAAATGACTGCGAGTGCCGTTCCCGACGCCGTTCCCCCGGCTTGTCTCGTCTTTTAAAGTTTACGACGGGATTAAGGGCGGTTTTTGCAGGATCATAGCCAGGGGAGGAGGGGAGGGGGGAAAGCGAGGGGCAACAATATCCACAGATGCCAATCCCCCCTTTGTGTTCTGCGTTCGGCTCCGCCGCCGCCGCCCCCCTTCCCAGTCCATGATTATTAGGAGCAAAACGCTTGTCGTAATCACAGAAGAGGGAAGGATGTGCAGGGAGCATAAATAGCTCAGTTGGCAGAGCATAGAATGACAGAACTGTAGAGTTGGAAGGGACCTCAACGGCCCTTGGTTTGAGTCCAGCCCCTCCAGAGCAGTAGAAACCAAGCCTGGTCCATCGTCCCTGTGACAGCCCTTAAGATATCAGAAGATGGCTATCGTATCTCTTCACAGTCTCCCCCTTTGAGAGACACGATTCTACGCACCCTTCCCAGAGTCTTGCTGGTTCAGGTTTCTGTGTGTATTCTTATTAATCAGAGTTCAACCCTTCCTTTACTTTGCAAACGCAACATTGACGACAAAGGTCCGTATAGTTAAAGCTATGGTTTTCTCTTGCATGCCATAGATGCTAGAATTGCTAGCAGGTTCCTAAAAGCAAATGCTTGCGAACCTCAAGGTCTCCTTGTGACACCAATACTGTATTTGCTTCTAATGATCTTTTTTCTTCCCGCTTGTTTACCGCTTCTGTCCATCTGTCCAAATTTCATTCTGGCAGCAGGTGTCTGTGCCTCTCACCTGTTTCTGGTACTCGTGCACCTCGGGTGTCAAAAGCCGGTGTAAAGACGCATATCCAAGCAGGAATCAGAGAATTGTGGGATTGTAGGATTGGAAGGGAAACCAGGGGTTGTCTATTTGTCCCTCGTATGGCTTGGCTTCTAGACCCTTGATCATCTTGGTCGCCCTCCTCTGGACACCTCCCAGCTTGCTGGCATCCTCACCATCCTCACCAGGCTCTTAATCTCTGGGTTGTGGGTTCAAGTCCCACATTGGGTGAAAGATTCCAGCATTCGAGGGGGGGTTGGGATGGATGACCCTCAGGGTCCCTTCCAACTTTCCAATTCTATGACTCTATGAACCTGGGGCCTTCAGCAAACAAGACAGACCGCTGCAAAGCGATGCGGCGAAGGTCCTGTGTGAGTGTCTGGAGGCGGTTGGAGGATGGATGGTGGTTAACAGATTGAGGTTGAATCCTGACAAGACAGAAGGACTGTTTTTGGGGGGACAGGGGGCAGGCAGGTGTGGGGGACTCCCTGGTCCTGAATGGGGTAACTGTGCCCCTGAAGGACCAGGTGTGCAGCCTGGGGGTCATTTTGGACTCACAGCTGTCCATGGAGGTACAGGTCATTTCTGTGTCCAGGGCAGCTACATCTGGTACGCAGGATGAGACCCTCCCTGCCCGCAGACTGTCTCACCAGAGTGGTGCATGCTCTGGTTATCTCCCACTTGGACTACTGCCATGCGCTCTATGTGAGGCTACCTTTGAAGGAAACTACAACTAATTCAGAATGCGGCAGCCAGACTGGGGACTGGGAGCGGCCACCAAGACCATATAACACCGGTCTTGAAAGACCTACATTGGCTTCTGGGATGTATCTGAGCACAATTCGAAGTGTTGGTGCTGACCTTTCAAGCCCTTAAAAGCCCCGGCCCAGTATACCTGAAGGAGCGTCTCCACCCCCATCGTCCAGCCCAGACACTGAGGTCCAGCTCCGAGGGCCTTCTGGCAGTTCCCTCCCTGCAAGAAGTGAGGTTACAGAGAACCAGGCAGAGGGCCTTCTCGGTGGTGGCGCCCGCCCTGTGGAATGCCCTCCCATCAGATGTCAAGGAAATAAATCTGACATTTAGAAGACATCTGAAGGTAGCCCTGTTTAGGGAAGTTTTTAATGTCTGATGTTTTATCGTGTTTTTAATATTCTGTTGGGAGCCACCCAGAGTGGCTGGGAAAACCCAGCCAGATGGGCAGGGTATAATAATAATGATAATAAGAATTATATACTATTACTAACTTCCAATGGGATGTATTCCTTCATAAATGGGTTCCAGGCAGCAGCCTTACAGTGAGGTCCTACCCAGGTCTACATCAAGGTATGTCCCACTAAGATCATTGCAGCTTATGCCCAGATAGATTGGAGTCCTATAGAACATTTGGTTCCCTAAAGCGGCGACCCCATATCTCAGCCCCTCCGAACCTGGTGTCCTCCGGATTTTTGGGACTACAGCCCCATCAGCCCCAGTCAGCGCAGCTGTCAGAAAACCGCTTTGCAACAAGGTGCCAATTAGTGAAACTGCATGATATTAGATGTAGCTTAGGATAAATTTGCAGAAAAACACTGGCTTTTTATGGGGGGCGGGGGGTTCACAAACTGATGTGGCGACTGAGATTTAAGGGTGTGGGGTGGGGGACGAGAAACGGACATGCCTAATGGCCTATAACCACTGGGGTTTTTAAAATATTTTTTTAAAAAGCCATTTATTCTTCCATTAGCAAAGCGTTCTTGTTTTCTTTAAAAGCTGCCTCAATCACACACATGAAACAAGGGAAGGGAAAAAACAAGCCCGTACAATATCCCTTTAGACTCTGACATTTCTCACTCTTTTCTACCTGCTCCCTGGGAAGAGCGCTGGCCAAATACTAATTATACGTTAACAGGAGGAGAAAATTATTAATTTGTGTTTTCTTTTTTCTCCAAAACAGCTGTGACTATTTGATTCGCGGGAAGTGGGGGAGAAACTCCCCTGTACAGAGAGCTGGAGGCTGGTCTTTTTTACGAAAAAGAAAAGAGGGAAGGAAAAAACAAAAAACCCTAAAATAATTTGCTCTCTCCCCCCCCTCTGCGAAAACAGAAGCAGCCCTGTGGGGTTATATACCAAGCAGGCATCAATCTAGATTTATTTTATTTCCCTCTTTCTTCCAGCCCCAAAGCAGAGCCGAAGATAATTTGTCAGAGATCTGAGTGCTATTTTCTTGGGCCAAAAGCACCCCCTGCGCCTGGCATTTCACCCGTCGCCAAGAAAGCCAGCGGTTGAAGTGGGTTTAGAAAGAGTGGGGTGAAGGTCGGTGCAGGTGGGGTCTAATAGACCTTTCACTGATTTGATCTCACGGGGAAAACATGCGGAAGGAAAGGTTTGATCTTCCAGTTTCCCCGGAAAACGTTTTGCATCGTCGCCATTACTATGAACATACAGTGGGACCTTGGTTTTCAAACGCCTTATTTCTCAAATGCCTTGGTTCTCAAACGCATTGGTTCTCAAACGCCTTGGTTCTCAAACGCCTTGGTTCTCAAACACCGAAAACCCGGAAGCAAGTGTTCCGGTTTTCGAACGTTTTTCGGAAGCCAGTCGTCCAATGCGGCTGTCGGCTATTGTTTCCAGGGCGCCTGCACCAATTAGAAGCCGCGCCTTGGTTTTCGATCATTTCGGAAGTCAAACGGGCTTCCGGAACAGATTAAGTTTGGCGCTTTTGTTTTTGTGATTTATTTTGAGTTTTTGTGCCTTTTTCGGTTCATTTGTTTTTGTGACTATCATCAGCGCAGGTAAGAATTTTTATCTTTTAAATCTACAACACTGTCTTACTTATTTTATAGTACAGTACATTGATCATTGCTTTCATTTTATGGATCCCGATCCCTGAATCGTGAATCCCAGATGGGTATGTGTTTGTGTGCAAATTTGCACCCTGGGATTTGCCGAAATGGCACCCTGGAACCTGCAGGGGATCTTTCCGGTGTCCTGAGACGTCACTTACTTGTCGGCCGGACGTAAACCTTTAGCTTTAAGCAGGGCTTGTCGACCAAGTTCGGAGGCGTCGCCGCTGCAAGAGACAAAAGGGAAGGAGAGGAGAGGAGAGACAGAACGTCGTCACCCAAAAAAAAAGCCATATGTCTCCCACATAAAGTTTCAATTTTACACATTTCCAAAAAGGGCAGATTTATAGGGTTATTTCTGAAGCCCCTGTTCTTAAATTCCCTGCTCTGTTTCAGAACCCTATAGCCCAAAATGACACCAATGTTGTTGTGGTTTGGCTTCCTTCGTGAATTTTGCACCATGAACACAAACAGTGCAATGGGGTCAATTGTTTCCCTTCCACACTCTTTTTCATTTTGCTCAAATAGCCCGTGTTTCAGGGCAGGCTGCCCTCGCTGGGCGATTCGTGTAGGGCTGTCTCCGACAGAGGCCCTACTCAAGAGTCAGCCGCTTTAAATTCATGGACCCAAGGTAGCCACTTCCAGCAAGTTCCCTTTTCATCCCTGAACAGAGACAGCCTTGCCGTTACAATCCATGGATTGGTAACTTTGAGGCTGGACTATTGTAATGTACATTTGGTGGGGCTGCCCTCGGACCTGGTTCAGACGCCCTGGCTGGAGGGAAAGGCCAGACTGCACCTACTACCGAGTTGTGTTCAAGATCCTTGCATGCGGGTGGCGCTGTGGGTTAAACCACAGAGCCTAGGACTTGCTGATCAGAAGGTTGGCGGTTCAAATCCCCGTGACGGGGTGAGCTCCCGTTGCTCGGTCCCTGCTCCTGCCAACCTAGTACTTCGAAAGTACGTCAAAGTGCAAGTAGATAAATAGGTACCGCTCCGGTGGGAAGGTAAACGGCGTTTCCGTGCGCTGCTCTGGTTCGCCAGAAGCAGCTTAGTCATGCTGGCCACATGACCCAGAAGCTGGACGCCAGCTCCCTTGGCCAATAAAGCGAGATGAGTGCCGCAACTGCTTTCGAACTGCTAGGTTGGCAGGAGCAGGGACCGAGCAACGGGAGCTCACCCCGTCATTGCGGGGATTCGAACCGCTGACCTTCTGATCGGCAAGTCCTAGGCTCTGTGGTTTAACCTACAGCGCCACCTGCGTCCCACACCCTATATATAGAAATGAGCAAACCAATGATATTTTAGGAGCAGGATAGCAGGCGGGGCCCATGAGTTACATCCTAGGAGCTTACACAATACAAAAGACTGTTGCTGGATGTAGGTTTTATTTCATTTGTTTTTTATCTTATGTTTTGGAAATGTAAATCCAGTTTTTTCCCTTTAATTTTTTTGGGGGGCCCCGAAGAGAGTGGGGCCCTAAGCTATAGCTTGTTTAGCTTATACAGTGGTACCTCAGGTTACAGACGCTTCAGGTTACAGACTCCGCTAACCCAGAAATAGTACCTCAGGTTAAGAACTTTGCTTCAGGACGAGGACAGAAATCGCGCAGCGGCGGCAGCGGAAGGCCCCATTAGCTAAAGTGGTGCTTCAGGTTAAGAACAGTTTCAGGTTAAGAACGGACCTCTGGAATGCATTAAGTTCTTAACCCGAGGTACCACTGTATGTAAATCAATATATCCTTTCCTGATACCTTAATATAGGAGCACCGGAAGAGCTTGGCTTCTGGGCCGAGGCTGAGTCCAGTATCCTACTCTCACAGCGGCCTACCAGATGTGTCTCCCCCCATGGGAAAGACCTCGCGCCGATTGCCGTTTGACCCACAGATGTTGCCTAGCCCCTGTTAAGAAGCTTAACCATCTCCGAGGTGCTTCCTCCGTTTCTTTAGCCGGGCGATTTGGGCAGGGGGGCGAACCCCACGCACAAAAGCCCCCGCTTTTAATACCGCATCTTTGATCAAACTGATGTCAAAAGTTGTCCGACCCCCAAGCGGGGCTCTTTTCTCCGCCGAACATCCTTGGACATGTTCGGATTTCCCCCAATAAAAACCTGACAAGGCAAATGATACGCTTCCGAGGGCGCTCTGCAGATAAGTCGGGAGAGGCGGGCGAAGAGAGGAGGAGGAGGCTGGGTCGGTTTGAGAGAAAGAGCAAAAAAGTTTGCAATTAAAAGCTCAGGGTGGTGGGTGGGAACTCTCCGAGGCATGAAATTGGCCCGGATTAGGATGGACAGTTCGGCTGAGGGGCGGAAAGAAAAGGTGCATTTGAAAAGCACTTTTAGGGAGGCCGTGACTTGACAAGGTGGATTTTCCGTCTGTCCCTGAAACAGATCGGCCTTGACAGTCCCGACTCGGGAGCCAGGCGGGGGACATCCTGTTTGAAGAAAAGGCCTTTGCTCGGAAGGGTCACTGAAAATTCGTGTTAACACCACGTTCAGACACCGATTTAAGAGCATTGCTTATCCGGGGAACTGTAGATTCAAGCGTTGCCTCAGCTCATCTGCATCTCTTGTCCTATCCTTAACGCTCCTTCTGAATGGAGAGGCGTTGAAGAAATGAAGAATCAGATTTTTAAAACAGTTACAGGTGAAACTCGAAGAATTAGAATATTGTGGGAAAGTTCCTTGATTTCAGGAATTCAACTGGAAAGGTGAAACTAATATATGATATAGACTCGCGACATGCAAAGCGAGATATGTCAAGTCTTGATTTGTTCTACAGGTGAAACTCGAAAAAGTAGAATTTCATGGGAAAGTTCATTGATTTGAGGAATTCAACTTGAAAGGTGAAACTAATATATGAGATCGACTTGTGACATGCAAAGTGAGATATGTCAAGCCTTGATTTGTGATCATTGCCATGATCATGGCGTACAGCTGGTGAAAATCCCAAATTAACCATCTTAGAAAATTAGAATATTCAAGGAAATCAGCAAAACAAGGATTGCAAATTGAGCAAGATTGGACCTCTGAGAAGTAGAAGCACGTTGCGCTTTGCATGTCACGAGTCGATCTCATAGTTTCACCATTCAAGTTGAATTCCTGAAATCAATGACCTTTCCCACGATATTCTAATTTTTCGAGTTTCACCTGTATATTGCGAAGAACTGCATTAGCAAAACCCACCAGGAACCTGACCTCGCGTATCTTGAAAGTTTCCTTCTTGGAGTTCACGACGGGACTCAAAAACGCTTAATTTAAATTCACTCCGTCCTGCTTTATTTTATTTCATTGGATAATGTGTTCAACGTGGTTCTGGGTTTTATTTGAAACTTATCTAGAATCATAAAATCGCAGAGTTGGGAGGGACCCAACTCTCCGCAACGCAGGAATATGCTGCTCTGGATTGTAAAAATACAGACAAACACCAAAGCGGTTTGCAAAAAAAGATGAAACAATAATTCTCGAGGTTGAAATAACGATAAGCTTTAAAAAAAACAACACAGATTAAAACTCACATCGAATTAACATTTGGGCAGGCTTGTCTAACCAAAAATGTTTTCGCTTCTTAAATGCTGGTCCTTGTTGAAAACAATGAAGATTTGATCAAATAAAGAGACTTATTCACCTCTTGCAACCAGGAGGACGAAAACAAGTGAGCTGGGAATTCAAAAGGGGGTGCCTTTGAAAGGATATATATGCTGTGAGGTTTGGATACCGTTTGGGTTTTTGCAATATCTTTCTATTTACAGATACACACATTAAGTGCTTGGATGGAGACCTAATGATTGGGGTTTCTCATTTTTTTTTTTTTTAAAAGGACAAGATAATATTTTCACCAGAGCAAACAACATGTAGGTTTTGTGCTTTCTGGACAACGTTTTCAAGTTTCTAAACCGCTCCTTCTGTTCGCAACCCGTATTTTCGTCCAGGAATTAACACAGAGCGGCGTGTGGATTTTCTGAACCAGGAAAATGCAGGAATCACGTGAAATTCCCCTGCCTCTCTGCCTGCTAAAATCACATATGTTTGGAAGGAGGGAAACAGTGTGATGTTTGATGCAAAAAAAGTGGACAGGAAGCAATAAAAAAAAAAATTACGATTCTTTCAGAAACCGCACAGCTGTTTTTTCAACACAAGCACTATCTACTTTGTCGTTACTGGTGGGGTTTCTTTTAATGGAGCAAAATTTTAAATAAAAAAATGGGTGTGGGTTTTGATATGCGTTGGCTAAAGTCCTGTTTGTTTTCATATCTGAGCTTTTTGCCACTTTGGAGGCTTTATTTTTTGCAGCTGGACAAAGAGGGAACGCTGTGGGAAAACTACTTGGCATTTCCGTCCCTCCAAAATCCCCACAGATGCTGTGTCCATCTGGGGCAGTTTGGGGCAGGGTGAGGAATGGAAGGTCCCCCTTTTTAAAAAGCTCGTGGCCCCACTTTGCCGCTGGGAAGGGATGGGGAGAAGCGTTCCCTCCCTCGTGATGAGGAATTATGAGAAAATAAAAATGGTGGCGGTCGAAATATGAGTGTGGACACCATTTTGCACCCTGTCGTTATTCTCTTTTTAGGGCTGGCTCCCTGGTTTGAGAGGACGCGGGTGGTGCTGTGGGTTAAACCACAGAGCCTAGGACTTGCTGATCAGAAAGTCAGCGGTTCGAATCCCCGCGATGACGGGGTGAGCTCCCGTTGCTCAGTCCCTGCTCCTGCCAACCTAGCAGTTCAAAAGCACCTCAAAGTGCAAGTAGATAAATAGGTCCCGCTCCGGCAGGAAGGTAAACGGCGTTTCCGTGCGCTGCTCTGGTTCGCCAGAAGCGGCTTAGTCCTGCTGGCCACATGACCCGGAAGCTGTACGCCGGCTCCCTCAGCCAGTAAAGCGAGATGAGCGCCGCAACCCCAGAGTCGGCCACGACTGAACCTAATGGTCAGGGGTCCCTTTACCTTTTACCCTGGTTTGAGAAGGCCGGGCGCAAATGGCAGGCTCCCTTCCGAAGAATGCTGGGTAGCCATTTATTTCCCACAATGCCCTGGTGCATGGCAAGGCCAAAGGAATTGTGTGGGGGGTCCCCCCTCTGTTTTGGGACCCCTCGGGGCGCCGGCACCCTGTCCGCTGTCTTGGACAGCGGAGTGCCATTATTACGAATCCAAAAACTAAAAAAATCAGGTTTGGAGGTTTAGCAAAAGGATCTTTATCTGTTCCCACAACTGAGCTCTGGCAAAACCCGTCTGAAGTCGACACCTGTCCAGACAACACATACATGAGTAAAAGGAGAGGAGATGTGTCTATTTTGTGTCTCGGAGACTCGCGTGTGGTTCCTTTTTTGTTTGATTTTTTAAAATTGCATATCACTTGATTGTAAAAGGAAAGGAAGAAATCAAAGCAGTTTACCATAAGAATACAACAAAAATAAATGGGGAAGATACTTTCATGCACAAGGGATGTGGGTGGCGCTGTGGGTTAAACCCCAGAGCCTAGGACTTGCCGATCAGAAGGTCGGCAGTTCGAATCCCCGCAATGACGGGGTGAGCTCCCGTTGCTCGGTCCTTGCTCCTGCCCACCTAGCAGTTCAAAAGCACGTCAAAGTGCAAGTAGATAAATAGGTACCGCTCTGGCGGGAAGGTAAACGGCGTTTCCGTGCGCTGCTCTGGTTCGCCACAAGCTGCTTAGTCCTGCTGGCCACATGACCCCGACGGTCATCTAGTCTGACCTCCTGCGAGGCGGGAATATGCAGCTTTCCCACGTGGGGCTCGAACCCGCAACCTTGGCTCTAACCAACTGAGCTCCCCAGGCTACTTCTCAGCCTCCTGGAGTGTTCTTCTCCTGGCTGGAGACATGTCCTTGAGCTCTTCCTTGCCTGGTTGGAGGATAGGGCAATTTGTTGTTGACAAAGGACAGCTGGACATAGAAAGGGCCCCCTTACCTTCAGTGGAGGGACGCGGGTAGCGCTGTGGGTTAAACCACAGAGCCTAGGACTTGCCGATCAGAAGGTCGGCGGTTCGAATCCCCGCCACGGGGTGAGCTCCCGTTGCACAGTCCCTGCTCCTGCCAACCTAGCAGTTCAAAAGCACACCAGCGCAAGTAGATAAATAGGTACCGCTCCGGCGGGAAGGGAAACAGCGTTTCCATGCGCTGCTCTGGTTCGCCAGAAGCGGCTTAGTCATGCTGGCCACATGACCCGGAAGCTGTACGCCGGCTCCCTCGGCCAGTAAAGCGAGATGAGCGCTGCAACCCCAGAGTCGGCCACAACTGGACCTAATGTTCAGGGGTCCCTTTACCTTTACCTTACTTTTATGCACATATGGTGGGACTGTGTGAGGATACAAGAATTCTGGGATATAATATACAACAAACTCAAAAAGATCTTTAAATTCTCCTTCCAAAAAAACCCAGAAGCCTTTATTTCCACTGAAATCCAAAAAACAACAACTTTAGAACCATCTTTATGTATGCAACTACGGCGGCTAGAATTTTAGTAGCAAAAAACTGGAGAGGTGACTCAATTCCTACAAAGCTTGACTGGCAGGTGAAGATGATAGAATACTTGGAACTTGCGAAAATGACTGGAAGAACAAGAGGAAACTCAAACCAGAAAGTGTGTAAAGAATGGATAACATTTAAAGAATATCTAAAACAACATTGTGAAAATGCAAATCTCCTGTCAGGTCTAGATTGAATCTTGAATATTAAGGAAAACTATAAATGCAGGAAGTTTTCTGGGTATGTAACAGATATAACAGGAAATGCGTAAAGGTTAAGAATATGTAGAAAGCACAATGAGGTGAACCGGAAGTCAAAAGTGTGTGTGATGTTAGACGATTTGTTGTTAGTTAATCTTCAGTCGTCACTGAGGTACAGTGGTGCCTCGCAAGACGAAATTAATTCGTTCTGCGAGTTTTTTCATCTTGCAAATTTTTCGTCTTGCGAAGCACGGTTTCCCATAGGATATAGGGTATTAACGGTTTTAAGAAAAAGGAAACAGACTTGCAAGACGTTTTCGTCTTGCGAAGCAAGCCCATAGGGAAATTCGTCTTGCGAAGCAACTCAAAAAACCAAAAACCCTTTCGTCTTGCGAGGCATTCGTCTTGCGAGGTACCACTGTATTCTCTTTGTGTTTTATATGTAAATTGTTTTGCAATAAGGTTTAAAAAAGAATAAAACACAAGAATACAGTGGTACCTCGGGTTACATACGCTTCAGGTTACATAGGCTTCAGGTTACAGACTCCGCTAACTCAGAAATAATGCTTCAGGTTAAGAACTTTGCTTCAGGATGAGAACAGAAATTGTGCTCCGGCGGTGCGGCAGCAGCAGGAGGCCCCATTAGCTAAAGTGGTGCTTCAGGTTAAGAACAGTTTCGGGTTAAGTACGGACCTCCGGAACGAATTAAGTACTTAACCCGAGGTACCACTGTGTGTGTGTGTGTTTAAATATTCAAAGAATTAAAGCCAGCAGTAAACTAAAAACACGCTGGCCTTTTGTCGAAACAAAAAATGTTTTTAGCAGGTGCGAAAGAGTTCATCGCAGGTTCCTGGCCCGGGTCAAGTGGCAGGGAGTTCCAAAGCTTACGTCAGTTTCTTGCAGATGCAGAACAGGGATTTATGCGGCAGTGGCAGGTGCAGGGTAGTTCCAAAAGTTCTTAAGATCTCTGGGAGATTCTGTCCGTGGTGCTACGCATCGCTTGCTCGGGTTTTAAAAACCACTTTTTCGATTTAAATGCGTGTCGGCCCGATCTCCTCAGGGGGATGACGGCGGGGCGTAAAGAGTATTCTGAATAAATGGAAATAGCTGCGTCCTTAAAGGATGTCAGGGAAAGACCTCGTTTCTGAACAGAGGGCCGGTTTCTGCGGAGCTGACATTCCAGGGCAGCCCTGTTCCCAGGGGATTTCAATATTGTTCCCAGAGGCTTGCTGAGATATTGATGGCAACAATGTCGAGGGCTTCATTTTAATTCCCCCCGCCTCCCTCTTCCCATCCCCTCCCCGCCTCCCTCTCTTCCCATCGCTTCTCATCTACACGCTCCCAACCCCGGGGGGGCTCAGAGGAGCGATATTGTCTCCCGGACAAGAAAACCCGACAATGGAGCGCTGATGTCACCTTTTGTCGGCTGGAGAGAGAGCGCTCCTCAATGGGGAGCCATTGAAGAGCGGAGAATGCCCTCGTTTGCATAGCCACACCCCCTCCATCTGCATATCCCGCCACGGGGAGAGGGGCACATGTCTCCCGGAGCGAGGCCTGAGTGCGGAAGGCGTCTACGAGAAACCTTTAAAAAGGGGGGGAAACAAAACGGGCAGTGATTCCTTATTTATGGCTGGCTGGCTGAAACTCTCTCCCAGGATAAAAGGTAAAGGGACCCCTGACCATTAGGTCCAGTCGTGGCCGACTCTGGGGTTGCGGCGCTCATCTCGCTTTACTGGCCGAGGGAGCTGGCATACAGCTTCCAGGTCATGTGGCCAGCAGGACTGAGCCGCTTCTGGTGAACCAGAGCAGCGCACGGAAACGCCGTTTACCTTCCCGCCGGAGCGGTACCTATTTTTCTACTTGCACTTTGACGTGCTTTCGAACTGCTAGGTTGGCAGGAGCAGGGACCGAGCAACGGGAGCTCACCCCGTCGTTGCGGGGATTCCAACCGCCGACCTTCCGATCGGCAAGTCCTAGGCTCTGTGGTTTAACCCACAGCGCCACCCGCGTCTCCCAGGATTATATTTCGCAAATAAACCCCCGAACTATTCTCCATGAAGCCCTTCCTCTCCAGTGCTCAGACATGAAGGCATCTTTCGACCACATAGGGCTGTTTTGGAGGCTGAAAAGCTGTGTGTGTGAAGGACTTTGCTTCCACCCCCCCCCAAAAAAAATTTCTTGTTTTTGTTAGGGTTGCCATACGCCTGGAATTTCCCGGAATACTGCTGTCGGAAGCAGTGTTTGGGCTGAAATCGCTCTTTTAAAAAATGTCCGGGAAAATCTGGACGTATGGCAACCCATTGTGGCCGCGTTGCTCCTGGCTCAAAAACTCCTTCTTTTGCTTTTGCGAATTTGCAAAATTGTGGGCAGGAAAGCTCAGTGACTTTGCCCCCCCCCAAGCAAAAAGATCAATAACTTTTCTGCATCTGATCGTGGCTAATAGCCATTGCTAGCTTCCTCCTGTGAATCTTCTTTTAAAGCGATTCAAGTCGGTGGCCGTGGCCGCCTGCTGTGGCGGTGAGTTCCACAGTTTAACTCTGCGCCACGTGAAGAAGTCCTTTCTTTTTTAGCTGCCCTGAATCTTCCAACATCATCGGATGTTCCCCGAGTTCTAGTACAGTGGTACCTCGGGTTACATACGCTTCAGGTTACATACGCTTCAGGTTATAGACTCCGCTAACCCAGAAATAGTGCTTCAGGTTAAGAACTTTGCTGCAGGATGAGAACAGAAACCGTGCTCCGGCGGCACGGTGGCAGCGGGAGGCCCCATTAGCTAAAGTGGTGCTTCAGGTTAAGAACAGTTTCAGGTTAAGAACGGACCTCCGGAACGAATTAAGTACTTAACCTGAGGTACCACTGTATTAAGGTCCATATAGTAAAAGCTATGGTTTTCCCAGCAGTGATGTATGGAAGTGAAAGCTGGACCATCAAGAAGGCTGATCGCCGAAGAATGGATGCTTTTGAATTCTGGTGCTGGAGGAGACTCTTGAGAGTCCCATGGACTGCAAGAAGATCAAACCTCTCCATTGTTAAGGACATCAGCCCTGAGTGCTCACTGGAAGGACAGATCCTGAAGCTGAGGCTCCAAGACTTTGGCCACCTCATGAGAAGAGAAGACTCCCTGGAAAAGGCCCTGATGTTGGGAAAGATGGAGGGCACAAGGAGAAGGGGACGACAGAGGACGAGATGGTGGGACAGTCTTCTCGAAGCTACCAGCATGAGTTTGACCCAACTGCGGGAGGCAGCGGAAGACAGGAGGGCCTGGCGTGCTCTGGTCCAGGGGGTCACGAAGAGGCGGACATGACTAAACGACTCAACACAACAACAACCACTGTATTGCGAGAGACGGGGGGGGGGGAAGAGATTTTCTCTGCTCACTTCCTCCACCCACCGCATTGTCCATTTTGCAATACTTTCCTCGCGTCGCCTCTCGCTTGCCTTTTCTCTGGACTAAAAAGTCTCGCTTGCTGCAACCTGGCCATTCAGACTGCAGGAGGCCTGGTGCGCTGAGCACCGAATCTCCTCTATTAGCATGCAATAGGATTATCCATATGCTGGATTTATTTAAATTGGGGGCGGGCTTCCTTTTGGAAACCGCTCTGGGTGCGAGGAGCTGGCGTGAGGGCCAAGCCCACATTTCCAACACAAATAACTCACGGATTCTTAGTCTGCATAGCATTAAAATAAGAGGGAGAGAGAGAGAAAATAAAAAAGGGATAAATGGATTTCCCCCCTGTTGCATTCCTTTATTCTTTTGGAATTTCTGGCTTAATTTCCAAACCTAATTCCAGCCCGGCACCCCCACCCTCAGAAACATTACATTGGCCAACTGATTAAACATTGCAGTTAGACTGAGGGCTGGCGGAGGGGGGGGGGTCGGCAAACAAGCATCAACCATGCAGGGATTCGAACCGCCAACCTTCTGATCGGCAAGCTCATTGGTTTTAGACCACAGCTATATGGTCATTTATGGACCTAATAGGTATCTAAAGCCATTTCCCCATGTGGCCCTGCAACCAGTCCATGCAGAATGCAGGCACCCTATATATAGAAAGGAGCAAACCAGTGATATTTTAGGGAGCAGGCTAGCAGGCGGGGCCTATGACTTACGTCCGAGGAGCCTACACAACACAAAACACTGTTGCTGTATGTGGGTTTTATTTTATTTGTTTCTTATCTTATATTTTGGAAATGTACATCCATGGTTTTTTTCCTCCCTTTAATTTTTTTGGGGGCCCCCAAGAGAGTGGGGCCCTAAACTATAGCTTATTTAGTTTATACGTAAATCTGGCACATGGGACGTGGGAGGTGCTGTGGGTTAAACCACAGAGCCTAGGACTTGCCGATCAGAAGGTCGGCGGTTCGAATCCCCGCAACGACGGGGTGAGCTCCCATTGCTCGGTCCCTGCTCCTGCCAACCTAGCAGTTCGAAAGCACGTCAAAGTGCAAGTAGATAAATAGGTACCACTGTGGCGGGAAGGTAAACGGCATTTCCATGCACTGCTCTGGTTCGCCAGAAGCGGCTTAGTCCTGCTGGCCACATGACCCGGAAGCTGTACGCCGGCTCCCTCGGCCAGTAAAGCGAGATGAGCGCCGCAACCCCAGAGTCGGCCACGACTGGACCTAATGGTCAGGGGTCCCTTTACCTTTACTTAAATCTGACACTGTCCATCACCTGCCCCGGGTAGGACTCTCTCTCTAACCCCCTCCACCAGCCCCTCTGCAGTGAACATCTCAAAAGCGACCCTTTTGTGGCCCCCAAAAGTGTTGTTTAACCTTGACCTAGAACTGTTGAGCATAGCCAGGACGCTCATCTCGATTCCTGGAAGGTTAATAGAATTCCAATTTGCAAGCTGCAGAAGGAGGTAGTGTTCGTTCTTTCATGTCTGCTAAATACAGTGCCCTCAAAGAAACATAATTTGTAATGTTCCACATGACATGAATTCTAACCGGCTTTCGCCGTGATGAGTTTCACTATTTACTCCTGTGTAATCTTCCCCTAACGACATTAAAAAGAGAGAGTGAGAGGGACAGAGAGAGAGAGAGAGCGTGTCGTAGTAAATGTAGTTATTTTGCAAGTGACATTTTACACAGGGAGAAGGGGGGAGCGGGCCGCGCGCGACGAGAGAAAATGGTAATTTAATATAGATAAAAGGAGCAAATTAAGGAAGTTGAAAAACAGATGCTTTGGAGCAGGAGAGGGGGAAAATATCGAGAAAGATAAATTCCGCCTGCCCGCTTCCGGACCGAGGGAAAGAGAGAAGGCTTGCTATCGTGAAGTGCTTTGGGGTCGTGGATTTTAATTAATAATGTTATTATTATTTTAACATTTCTTTATTGATTGCAGCGAGGGGGGAAATGCGAGCAACTTTCTGGTTCAAGAGATGGCTCGGGAGCGTGTGATGTTAAGTTTCCCCCTTTCGCGGCACTGACCTTGAAACTGACAGCGCAAAGGGGCCCGATCTCTTCCCTCGCCGGGGGCCCGGTACAAGCCGTGTGGTTGCAAGACAGAGATCTGCATGGACCTCTCAAAGTGAGGGAAATCGCAACACATTCGACAGTGGAATTTGCTGCCAAGGAGTGTGGTGGAGTCTCCGTTTTTGGAGGTCTTTAAGCAGAGGCTTGACAACCATATGTCAGGAGTGCTCTGATGGTGTTTCCTGCTTGGCAGGGGGTTGGACTCGATGGCCCTTGTGGTCTCTTCCAACTCTATGATTCTATGATTCTACATGCAAAGAGACACACAGCCTCTCTGGTTGCTATTGGCTTAGCTGCTCTGATGTCACAGAAGGCCTGCGTCACGCGAGAGCCCTGCCAAAGGGGAGGCCCAACTAGTCCAGCGTCGTGACCCAGCGGCCGTTGAAAGCCTTGCCCAACCAGCTTTTAACGCCATCCAAGTGGGTTGCCATGCCTGCCTCTTGTGGCAGGGAGTTCCGCAGTTGAAATCTGAGCTGCGTGAAGAAGGACTTCCTTGTTTCTGCCTTGAATCTTCCAATGTTCGGCTTAGTTCCAATGTTCCAATAAACGGCCTCGGCCCAGTAGACCTGAAGGAGCGTCTCCACCCCCATCGTTCTGCAAGGGCCTTCTGGCGGTTCCCTCATTGCGAGAAGCAAAGCTACAGGGAACCAGGCAGAGGGCCTTCTCGGTGGTGGCGCCCGCCCTGTGGAACGCCCTCCCATCAGATGTCAAAGAGATAAACAACTACCTGACATTCAGAAGACATCTGAAGGCAGCCCTGTTCAGGGAAGCTTTTAATGTGTATTTTTGGTCTTTGTGGAAGCCGCCCAGAGTGGCTGGGGAAACCCACCCAGATGGGCGGGGTACAAATAATAAATTATTATTATTATTCTCGCGTTCTGCTTTCTCCACGCCAGAAATGATTTCATATCATTTTCCCCGGACCTTCACTCAGGGGCATAGCGAGGGTGTGTGTGCGGTAGGTGCGGTCTGCACTGGGCGTCCCCACTAAGGGGTGTGTGTGACAAAATGGCGGGCGGCATTCACTGCGGGGCCTTCAGGGCGCCCAAGCTATGTGTCTTGGGCGCCCATAGGCCCCATGCTGTCTGCCCGCTGCCTCCCCCCCCAGCACAGCTGTCAACTATGGCTTCCTCGACAACTGCCTTCCCTTGCCACTTCCCTGAACTGAAAATCTCTTGATGGTTTCGGTTGCCCTCGTCTCCACCTCTCTCAACAGTTATTGGCTTAGCTGCTCTGATGTCACAGCAGGCTACCGGCAAGGGAAATCACAACCCCTCCAGCCTTTATTGGCTTAGCTGACGCCACAGTAGGCCTGCGTTAAGCGCTGTTACATCCTCTCTGACTGTTACTAGCTTAGCTGCTGTGATGTCAAGCACGCCTGTGTCGGGAGGGGGGGGGAAAGATGGCTTCCTTGGCTCCTATTGGCTTAGCTGCTCTGACGTCACAGCAGTGCAAGCAGGAGAAACCACAGGTCCCCCAGCTCACCCCGCCGCAGGGATTCGAACCGCCGACCTTCCGGTCCACAATGTGCTGGGCCTGGGGGTTAACCCGAGCAACGCGGTCCAGGTCCGTTCCCGAATCCAAAGATCCCATGTGTGCTGGTCCCGGGGGGAAGGTTACCGTTGACGTAGTCAAAGTCCGGTCCTGGGTCACTAGCCTGGAAGCAGTTCGCAAGAAGCAGGGCGAGGTCCGAAGCAGGAAGCCAAGTGGGGACAGGAACACTGGAGGGTCAGGTCTGGGTCCGGACAGGAGCAGGTACTCAACGACGACGTTGCTCCCGCAACCTGGGACCGGGCTGACTGGTCTTCTCTGAGGCCAGGGGTGGTCCCGGCCCCCAGGAGACCCGCCTCTCTTGGCCTTAAGGCAAGCACTCCTCCTGGGAGAAACCAGTTCCCTTCGCCTCTCTGCCCTGAGCATCTGCAGTTCAGGAGAGGCTGGAGGGTTACTGGGCCCAGGGGGAGACTCACCTGTAGGCACCGAGTCCTCAACCACCTCTGGAGCCAGAATGGATTCACCTGGTGCCTGCTCCTGAGGATCCGGCACAGGTGCAGGCGCCTCAGAATCAAGGCCCTGCCCCAGTTCAGCCGGCCCTGGAGGCGGGGACTCCTGTGCCGGCTGGGATTCCTCCGGTTCATCCTCTGAATCGGATTCCCAGGCCATCACACCATGAGGAGTCAGTCCAACAGGGCCAAGGCACGAAACCAGGCTAGGTCAGGTACAGGGTTCCAGCAAGCAGCAATGTTGCTCCCGCAACCTGGGGCAGGGTCCGGCAGCCTTTTATCTTTGACGGGGTAACGGCCGGTCCCGATCCCCCGGCGACTCACCTCCCTGTCTCTCCCGAAGGCGAGCACTCCTCCTGCGAGTACTCAGGTCTCTCCTTCTCTCAGACCTCAGTCTGTAGCTCGGGAGACGTCGGTGGGTTACTAGACCCAGGGGCCGCCTCAGCCTCCCCTGACCCAACCGGTAGTGGAGTGATGGCCCAGCTGAAGGCAATGAGGTAATCCCTGCATCTGGAGTCAGGGCAGGATCAGGCCCCTGACTCGGCCCAGCTGGTGCTTGTTGCAGGGGAACCTGTGCAGACTGGGGCTCTTCAGAATCAGGCCCCAGACTCTGTTCAAATGCTGCCTGAGGCAGAGGATCTGGTGCGGACCGAGACTCATCCGGTTCCGAGTCCGAGCTCAAGTGTGATGGCCTGGGATTCGGACTCAGAGGCTGAACCTGAGGAATCCCAGCCTGCACAGGAGTCCCCGCCTCCAGAACCAGCTGAGCCGGGGCTGGGGCCTGAGCCTGAAGGGTCCTCACCTGTGCTGGGTCCACAGGTGAGTCTGCCCTGGCTCCTGAGGTGATGGAGGACCCATTGCCTGCAGGTGCTCCACTCTCAGCCCCGTCAGAGGAAGCTGAGGTTGCCTCTGGGTCTGGTAACCCTCCAGCCTCTCCTGAGCTGCAGAGGCTCAGGGCAGAGAGGCGGAGGGAACTAAGTTCCCGCAGGAGGAGTGCTCGCCTCCAGGCCAGGAGAGGCGAGTCACCTGAGGATCGGGGCTGCCCTAATGCCTCAGGGCAGATAAAAGCCAGCCAGCCCCAGTCCCAGGTTGCGGGAGCAACGTTGTTGGTAGCCTGTTCCTGCCGGAACCCTGTCCTGCCGGATCTCCTGACCTCGCCCGACTCCCTGCCTTGGACCCAGCTTCAGCTTTGACGGACGGCCTCAATACTGTACCCTAAATACTGTGGACTCACACCACGCCTCACGGAAACCCACGGGACCAGCACACCGGGTCCCAGGCCACCACACACAAGCCCAAGAGGCTCAGTGGTTTAGACCACAGTGCCAACCGTGTCCCAAACTCCCCAGGCACAGCGAGTCACCAGGAGCCTTTTCACGGCCAGGTTTCTTGCCCTTGCCATTTTCAGGAAGGCTCAAAGCCAGTATCCTCCCTCTCTCGCCACTGCTCCCTTTCCTTCTTTACCAAGAAAAGAAAATGAAGATAAATGAAGACTCTTAAATCAGGGGCTTTCTTAATGGGTGGTCCGGGAAGCTAATTTCGAACGTTTGATTATTTTTCCTCCCTGGTAGCCGAGCCGGGCCACAGGTCCCGGCGGGAGGGCTGAGTTCAAATCATTTACAAGCTGAAACATGGTCTGGGAACAGAATCATCTTGAGCGCTGCTGTCCCGCCACCCTCCCCTCCCCCAGCTGCCACGATGGGCGTGATTGCAAGGGGGGAAACGGATGAGTTGCAAAGGGCCTTTCTCTCTCTCTCATATCGGTTTATTTTCATTATTATCTTCGGAATGTGGCCCCGCCAGATGGGTCTTTGGGTGTTCGGCGCTCCCGAGCCGCCGCCGGAGGTTAAATAGAGTCACGCCGGCTAATTAAACCGGTCCCTGAGATTGCTTTGGTTTAGGATCGGCGGTGCAATCAGGACGCTTAAATTGGCTACGTCGCCGCTTCCGATTTTGCTGTCTTTTCGAAACGCAGCTCGGAGGAAGAGCTCGGGGAATGTAAGGAGAGAGACCTGGTGGATCGGGCCCGTCCAGCATGGGTGGCCAACAAGAGTCCCCCCCCAAGGGAAGCCCACAAGCATGTTTCTGAGCCCCAGAGCAACTCTCTCCCCCTGTGGTTTGTAGCAAATGACATTCAAAAGCATTCACAGCTGTCCATGGAGGCGCAGGTCAGTTCTGTGTCCAGGGCAGCTCCATCTGGTACGCAGGATGAGACCCTCCCTGCCCACAGACTGTCTGGCCAGAGTGGTGCATGCTCTGGTTGTCTCCCGCTTGGACTACTGCAATGCGCTCTCCGTGGGGCTGCCTTTGAAGGTGACCCGGAAACTGCAACTAATCCAGAATGCGGCAGCTAGACTGGGGACTGGGAGCGGCCGCTGAGACCATATAACACCAGTCCTGAAAGACCTACATTGGCTCCCAGGACGTTTCCGAGCACAATTCAAAGTGTTGGTGATGAACTTTCAAGCCTTAAATGGACAGGGGGCAGGTGTGGAGGACTCCCTGGTCCTGAATGGGGTCACTGTGCCCCAGAAGGACCAGGTGCGCAGCCTGGGGGTCATTTTGGACTCACAGCTGTCCATGGAGGTGCAGGTCAATTCTGTGACCAGGGCAGCTGTCTACCTGGTCCATCTGGTACACAGGATGAGACCCTCCCTGCCCACAGACTGTCTGGCCAGAGTGGTGCATGCTCTAGTTATCTCCCTCTTGGACTACTACCATGCGCTCTATGTGGGGCTGACCTGGAAAGTACAACTAATCCAGAATGCGGCTGTCAGACTGGGGACTGGGAGCGGCTGCCAAGACCATATAACCCCGGTCCTGAAATACCTAGGTAAAGGGACCCCTGACCGTTAGGTCCAGTCATGGCCAACTCTGGGGTTGCGGCGCTCATCGCACTTTATTGGCCGAGGGAGCTGGCGTACAGCTTCCGGGTCATGTGGCCAGCAGGACTAAGCCGCTTCTGGCGAACCAGAGCAGCGCACGGAAACGCCGTTTACCTTCCCACCGGAGTGGTACCTATTTATCTACTTGCACTTTGACGTGCTTTTGAACTGCTAGGTTGGCAGGAGCAGGGACCGAGCAACGAGAGCTCACCCGGCGGGGATTCGAACCGCCGACCTTCTGATCCGCAAGCCCTGGGCTCTGTGGTTTAACCCACAGCACCACCCGCGTCCCTTTTCCTGAAAGACCTACCGGTCCTGAAAGACCTCTCAGGAAATCACAACACACGCAAAGAGACACACAGCCTCTCCGGCTGCTATTGGCTTAGCTGTTCTGATGTCACAGAGGATCAGGCCAAAGGGGAGGCCCAACTAGTCTCAGTGGTTTAGCCCGCAGCGCCACCCGTGTCCCCAGTACTTACATATGTAGTAATACTCATGCCCCGGTCGGAATTCAAAGCCCAGCGAAAACGGGGTGAAGAGCTGGAACTTCTCGGAGAACTTCAGCGGCCCGTTGGGCGAGTCGGGCCGGTTGCACTCCCAGCGCTTGAAGCCATTCTGGCGGTGGTCGCAGGAGTCGTGGCCCTCATAGTTGACCATGTAGAGGATGTATCTCTCCATGTGGTCCATGGGGAACGGGAGCTCGTAGTGAGGGCAGTAGATGTCCAGGTAGTCGTTGATGCTCACCTCCACAGTGTAGTCGCCCTGGTGGAACCTGCAGGGGGAGGGAAAAGCAGAGGTTAAGGAACGTCACCAGCGTCATATAACCTGCATGAGTCCAATCAATGCATGAAAGGGTTAATGCCATAGAGTAAGCTGTCCTGCCGGACGCGGGTGGTGCTGTGGGTTAAACCACAGAGCCTAGCATGTGCCGATCAGAAGGTCGGCGGTTCGAATCCCCACGACGGGGTGAGCTCCCGTTGCTCGGTCCCTGCTCCTGCCAACCTAGCAGTTCGAAAGCACACCAGCGCAAGTAGATAAATAGGTACCGTTCCAGCAGGAAGGCAAACGGCATTTCCGTGCGCTGCTCTGGTTCGCCAGAAGCAGCTTAGTCCTGCTGGCCACATGACCCAGAAGCTGTATGCCGGCTCCCTCGGCCAATAAAGCGAGATGAGCGCTTTATTTATGGCTTGAGATACCTATGAGGTCCCTAAATAACCATGTAGCATATATTCAACACAAAAAACGGCAACCATTTGTTGTTGACAAAGGACAGCTGGACATAGAAAGGGCCCCAATACCTTCAGTAGCTTAGGGGCTTCTCGAACCAAAATCCAGCCCTGAGTGGTACCTTGGTACTCGAACGGCTTGGTTCCCGAACGCCACAAAACCGGAAGTAAGAATTCCAGTTTGCGAATGTTTTTCAGAAGCCGAAGTCCAGTGCTGCTGGGGACTGAACTTGGCGCCTTCTGCACTCAAGGCAGCTGCCCTGTCACTGCGAACCACCCTGATGCGTGCAGAACAGCATTCAGAATTCGTTTAACGAAATATTTCTCAGTGTGACATTTCCACTTAAAGGTAAAGGGACCCCTGACTGTTAGGTCCAGTCGTGGCCGACTCTGGGGTTGCGGCGCTCATCTCGCTTTACTGGCCGAGGGAGCCGGCGTACAGCTTCTGGGTCATGTGGCCAGCAGGACTAAGCCGCTTCTGGCGAACCAGAGTAGCGTACGGAAACGCCGTTTACCTTCCCGCCGGAGCGGTACCTATTTATCTACTTGCACTTTGACGTGCTTTCGAACTGCTAGGTTGTCAGGAGCAGGGACTGAGCAACGGGAGCTCACCCTGTCATTGCGGGGATTCGAACCGCTGACCTTCTGATTGGCAAGCCCTAGGCTCTGTGGTTTAACTCACAGCGCCAGCCGCATCCATTTCCACTTAAGAGCCGGGAAATCCATATTTGAAACGTCGCCGTGGCAGAGAAATTCACAGCTGCTGGTGCCCTGAGGCTCAAGCACCCCAGAGCCACCGGCCTTCTGGCAATTCCTACTGCCGACAGCCGGACAGCTCTGTCGATTAGAGCACGGTGAAGGCAACGCCAAGTTTGCAGGTTCGGCAGCTGCGAATTCTTGGGTTGGACTGGATGATCCTTGGAGGGCCCTTCCAGATCTAAGATTCCACACAATATCTATGAAACAGCTCTGCCTCTTGCGGAGAAGCCCCGAGTGCCCGAAACGTCCACGTGGTCGGCCTAATCTTACCTCTTCCCATTACCTTTTTACAAGATTAAACCGAGCACCTCTTAAAATTAATAAAGTGGCAACAGTAGGTGATTAGTAAAGTAGTGTGTGGGGGGAGAATCGTTTTCGGCGCCCCCTCAGGTGTTGCATTCACAGGCCAACTCTAGCTAGCTCTCTCTCTCTCTTTATATATATATATGTATTTTGCATTTTTTGAGACAGATTATCTGGGAGATTAGGGGCTTAGTCAAAGCAGGGAAATCAGGCGATGGTATCTCAGATTCGGAAGGGGGTGTACCGGGCTCCTTAAGACACCATAACTAATTGCTTTCTGAGACTGCCGTTTCTTCTGCCCCGCCCCCTTCTTTGGCCGATCTCGTCTAATGCCCCCCCCCAGTTTCTTCCCACCCTCTGCGTCCTGAGGACTGTCGTCCCTGAAAATGGCGTTCCTGGATGAACCCCATATTATCCTCCTTCGCACCCTCCAATAGACTCTTTTCCCATAGATTGAGGGGTGGGGGGGTCTGTATCCCTGGGGGGGGCAAGTATGGCGCTTGGCTTAATTACATGTGGGTGGGAAGGAGACGAGGGGGAATTAAGAGGGAAAGGGTGGCTGGAAGAGACGGGGCGAAGCGGGGGGCGGAAAAGACAGAGAGGGGGGATGGCAAGAAGAGAAGGGGCGAAGGGGGTGGCAGGAAAAAAAGAAAAAAAAGGAGAAGGCGGGGAGAGGATTTAAGGGGGGAACAGTGACAAAAAATAAGGTAAAAAAGCTAAAGGTAAAGGACCGCTGGATGGTTAAGTCGTGTCAAAGGCGACTATGGGGTTGCAGCGCTCATCTCGCTTTCAGGATGAGGGAGCCGGCATTTGTCTGCAGAAAGCTTTCCGGGTCATGTGGCCAGCAGGACTGAACTGCTTTTGGCGCATGACGGAAACCAGAGCGCACGGAAATGCCATTTACCTTCCCGCCTCAGTGGTACCTATTTATCTACTTGCGCTGGTGTGCTTTCGAATTGCTAGGTTGGCAGGAGCTGGGACAGAGCAATGGGAACTCACTCCGTCATGGGGATTTGAACCGGCGACCTTCTGATCGGCAAACCCAAGAGGCTCAGTGGCTTAGACCACAGCACCACCCACACAAAAAATAAGGTGGACTTCGAGGTCTAGCCCCTAGCACCTTGGCCCACAACTGGAAAGAAGATAAAGTCCCAACCAGAGACAAGAGGCTGATGAAGATGATGGATTATGCTGAAATGGCGAAAATGACCGGGAAGATCAGAAACCAGGAAGAGAGGGATTTTAATAAGGAATGGGGGAAATTCACAATGCACTTAAGAGAACACTGTAAACAACTGAAAACTTTGGCAGGGTTTGAGAAATGCTTGCAATGTATTAAAAACGAAGGTAAAAGAATGGATTATTAGAGAAAAATAGAGAAAATATGCGAGGCAGTTGAAAAAGATTGAAAATAGAAGCCATGGAAGGCTGGAGGGGAGTGTAAGGATTATGGGAAACCTAAATGCCGATGGTGGTGTTTAATGTTTGGAATTTAAGTGTGTAGTGTAAAGGAGCCCTGACCATTAGGTCCAGTCGTGACCAACTCTGGGGTTGCGGCGCTCGTCTCGCTTTATTGGCCGAGGGAGCCAGCGTACAGCTTCCGGGTCATGTGGCCAGCAGGACTAAGCTGCTTCTGGCGAACCAGAGCAGGGCGGAAATGCCGTTTACCTTCCCGCCGGAGCTGTACCTATTTATCTACTTGCACTTTGTGCTTTCGAACTGCTAGGTTGGCAGGAGCAGGGACTGAGCAACGGGAGCTCACCCCGTCGCGGGGATTCGAACCGCCGACCTTCTGATCGGCAAGTCCTAGGCTCTGTGGTTTAACCCACAGCGCCACCAAGTGTGTAGTGTAAAACAGAATAAAAAAGATTGTGTAAAAAAAGAGAGAGAGACCATTTCTCCAACGTATAGGCCAAACTCTGACACCCTATACCCACGCCCCTGATTCATATCCTTCCTGAGTACGATTTGCTCACCTGGGATGATGAGAATGGCCTCTTGCTCACCTGTGTGAGGTATAGAGAGATGTGGGATGATGCATTTGTGTGAGAGAAAAACCTCTGGCTTTTAACTGCTCAGGAGAAACAAGCACACCCGTTGCCAGGCCCCCATTTGCCTCTGGCCCCCAGAAAGCTGCCCATTTGAGACTGCGGCCCTCGCCCAGAGAAAGGTGCCCCGCTCCCCAGGTAAAAGGTAAAAGGTAAAGGACCCCTGGATGGTTCAGTCCATTCAACGGAATCATGGAAGGGTGGAGGGGGAGTCTAAGGATTCAGAGACTCCTAAATGCCGATGGTGTGGGACGTGGGTGGCGCTGTGGGTTAAACCACAGAGCCTATGATTTGCCGATCAGAAGGTCGGCGGTTCGAATCCCCGTGATGACGGGGTGAGCTCCCGTTGCTCAGTCCCTGCTCCTGCCAACCTAGCACGTCAAGTGCAAGTAGATAAATAGGTACCACTCTGGTGGGAAGGTAAACAGCGTTTCCGTGCGCTGCTCTGGTTCGCCAGAAGCAGCTTAGTCATGCTGGCCACATGACCCGGAAGCTGTACGCCGGCTCCCTCGGCCAGTAAAGCGAGATGAGCGCTGCAACCCCAGAGTCGGCCACGACTGGACCTAATGGTCAGGGGTCCCTTTACCTTTAAATGCCAATGGTGATGTTTAATGCTTGAATTTGAATGTGCAGTGTAAAACTCAATAAAAAATATTATACATGAAAATGAAGATGGGATCGCAGCCTTGGAAAAAAGGAATCCTGTGTGGTTCCAAGGTTTGCATACCTTCCGCCCCCGAAAGTTTCTCATTCCTGTGTGCCAATGGAGAGGGGAAAGACTCTGTGCCCCCCAGGGGTTCTCTGACCCTCCATCCTCCCTGCCTCCCAGCATCTAGAAGCGGAAACGCATTACCTTTCGCAATGCATACATACATCCAAACAGATCTATAACTCTCCATGAGCCGTTTCGTTGCCCAGCGGAAGACGTGACCACATCTCCATTTAAATGGAGACGGCCGCAGCCAGCAGCTTCCCACTGAGTCGAGAAGTGGCAATTGAGCATGGGAGGGCGGGGCCGCTTTCCCCCCAGATCTGTGGCCCACCTACAAGACGAGAGTGCACCGCTGGGTGCGTAATGCAAACCGCGGCGGGTGCAGGAGTGAGCGGGCGGGCGGGCGGAAGAGGCTGCGAGAGGAGAGGACGGCTCTTGGTTCTGCGAAGCCGGCGACGCTTGGGGGAGATTTCTGGTTTGGTTGGGAATCAAGGAAGAAGAAGAGGAAAAAGAGGAAGAGGAAGAGGAAGAAGAAGAAGAAGAAGAAGAATTTATTATTTATACCCCACCCATCTTGCTGGGTTTCCCCAGCCACTCTGGGCGGCTTCCAACAGAATACAGTGGTACCTCGGGTTACATACGCTTCAGTTTACAGACTCCGCTAACCCAGAAATAGTACCTAAGGTTAAGAACTTTGCTTTGATGAGAACAGAAATCGCATGGCGGCAGCAGCAGCAGGCCCCATTAGCTAAAGTGGTGCTTCAGGTTAAGAACAGTTTCAGGTTGAGTACGGACCTCCGGAACGAATTAAGTTCTTAACCGAGGTACCACTGTATTAAAATACAATAGTCCGTCAAACATGAAAAGCTTCCCTAAACATTGCTGCCTTCAGGTGTCTTCTAAAAGTCTGGTAGTTGTTTATCTCCTTGACATCTGACGGGAGGGCGTTCCACAGGGCGGGTGCCACCACCGAGAAGGCCCTCTGCCTGGTTCCCTGTAACTTGGCTTCTCACAGCGAGGGAACCGCCTGAAGGACCTCGGCGCCTGGACCTCAGTGTCCGGGCAGAACGATGGAGGTGGAGACGCTCCTTCAAGTATACTGGACCGATCCTCAGAGCGCCTTCCAACTCAACAATTTGATGATTCTGCAAACCAAAGGAGCTGCCAGGTCCTTGCGCTCGAATCCTGTGCACTGGTTTCCCACTAGGGCAGGCGTTATTATCCCAACCCACCCAAAATCCCAGCCTGTGTGCGACGCAGGCTGGAGTTCCACCGGGAAAGCTGCCGAGCCCGGCCTCAAATCTGCATTACGAGTTGAGAGTGAGCCTCTCTGGTTTTCTCTAGCTATGCCCCCCTCTCCTCTCTCTCCAGACTCTCAAGCTCAATGCTCTCCCAGCTTCCACCTGCTAATGATATCATTACTCAAGGCTGCCGGAGAGCACTCTATGGCGTTTATCTCTCTCCGGGGGAAACGGGCCCGGCTAGGTCTCCTTCAACCACGCGCTTCGCCATTAGGGTCCCACTCATCAGGAGCTCTTGAAAGGTCTCCGAGCTCTGAGGGGCTTCGTCAGAGAGGACCGCCTCTCCGCTGCGGCAACCTACATTTCATAGCCTCTCTCTCTCTCTCTCTCTCTCTCTCTCTCTCTCTCTCTCAATGCGTGTTTGGAACACATGGGCCAAGAGAACAGCCCCTTCCGGTGCAGGTGTAGAATAGACAGGTCGGCACAGGCGAGCGTGTGCGCAGGGCTCACACCCAGACCCACTAACAAGAGAGAGCCAGTGTGGTGTAGTGGTTAAGAGCGGTAGTCTCGTAATCTGGTGAACTGGGTTCGCTTCCCCGCTCCTCCACCTGCAGCTGCTGGGTGACCTTGGGCTAGTCACACTTCTCTGAAGTCTCTCAGCCCCACTCACCTCACAGAGTGTTTGTTGTGGGGGAGGAAGGGAAAGGAGAATGTTAGCCGCTTTGAGACTCCTTCGGGTAGTGATAAAGCGGGATATCAAATCCAAACTCCTCCTCCTCCTCATCTTCTTCTTCGTCTTTGCAATTGCAAGCAAAGAACCTCAGAACAGCTTGGATCAGGCCAGGGGCTGATCCGGACCAGTTTCCTGCTCTTGCAGCGGAGAGCTTGATGCTCTAATGCAGCGGTTCTCAACCTGTGGGTCCCCAGATGTTGTTGTTTAGTCGTGTCCGACTCTTCGTGACCCCCTGGACCAGAGCACACCAGGCCCTCCTGTCTTCCACTGCCTCCTGCAGTTTGGTCAGACTCATGCTGGTAGCTTCGAGAACACTGTCCCACCATCTCATCCTCTGTCATCCCCTTCTCCTTGCGCCCTCCATCTTTCCCAACATCAGGGTCTTTTCCAGGGAGTCTTCTCTTCTCATGAGGAGGCCAAAGTATTGGAGCCTCAGCTTCAGGATCTGTCCTTCCAGTGAGCACTCAGGGCTGATTTCCTTCAGAACGGAGAGGTTGGATCTTCTTGCAGTCCATAGGACTCTCAAGAGTCTCCTCCAGCACCATACTACAACTCCCATCACCCAGCTAGCTGGGAATGATGGGAGTTGTAGTCCAACAACATCTGGGGACCCTCAGGTTGAGAAAGGCTGCTCTAATGGGAAGGTCATGAGGAGGACCTGAGTGCGAGAGCGGCTCTCCCCTCCTGTGGGTTCCAGCTGCTGGCATTCAGAAATGTCCGGAGCATGTGAAGAGGCCGCTGGATCAGGCCGGCAGTCCCTCTAGTCCTGCCTGCCTCCGATGCGGCCGGCATTTGCAACCCCAACATCCCCACGTCTTGGCGGGCAGGGTGGAAGAAACTCATTGGGACATCTTCCTTGCTTATCTGCAGTCCTGAAGTTCTGGCCCTGCTCTCAAAGCTCCTGCACCGCTGAATCCCAAGACTTGGGGACGATGCTGTATCTATTATGAGCCCAAATAAAGATCCCTTTCTTAAAAGTACCTTTTATCATGTGTGCCGGTCATGTAAGGTAATAAAGGTTTTCTTGGTTCTCAAACTTAATCCGTTCCGGAAGTCTGTTCCAAAACCAAAGTGTTCCGAAACCAAGGCTCGCTTTCCCATAGAAAGCAATGCAAAACGCATTAATCCGTTCCAGACTTTTAAAAACAACCCCTAAAACAGCAATTTGACATGAATTTTACTATCTAACGAGATCCATAAAACGAAAGCAATAACCAATGTGCTGTACTATAAAATAAATAAAGACAGTATTGTAGATGATAAAAATTAAAACCATATATTTTTCATTGTTTGGATGGGGGGCTTTTATCCATTTCCGCAGTCACACAACCAGACAATCAGTAGCTAAACTGGGTTCTACACAGTCACAAAAGCAAATGAACCGAAAAAGCCTCAAAAACAAATAACGCAAAATAAATAGCAAAAACAAAAGCGTCAGACTTAATCCGTTCCGGAAGTCTGTTTGACTTCTGAAATGTTTGAAAAGCAAGGCGCAGCTTCTGATTGGTGCAGGTGCCCCGGAAGCAATAGCCGACAGCCACATTGGGCGTTCCGCTTCCAAAAAACGTTCGAAAACCAGAACACTTACTTCCGGGTTTTCGGCGTTTGGGAACCAAGGAGAGTTAACTCAGGAGAGTTAAATGGAACCTCCTCGTACAGGAGCAGTCTATCACAAATAGACACAAAAAGCCCTTCTTGGCTTCCTGGGGGCATCTGGGGTTCCGCGGAGAATTCGGAAGTGGGCCTAGGTGGGATCCTGGCCTGATCCGAGAGGTCTCTTGGCATGCTCTGCTAAGGCGACGGGGCTCATCTGAAAGCTATTAAGCAAATGGGCGCAATTACTTTGATTAAATTAATTTATTTAATGAGAACGAAGCAAATCTGCATGATTTCACTTGTTTTGCATAATTTATCCCGCCACTTCTTCTCCTCCGCTTTCGCACAAGTTGTCTGGCTTTCTGCTAATCATGGGGAGACGGGAACAGGCTCTCCCTTCCTCCGTTCTCCCTTCCTCCGTTCTGCCTTCGGAAATGTCAAGCATCCATCTGCAACCATGTGGACTAGCAGCTTAAAATTCCCTGGGCACCTGGCTTCCATCCTTGACAGGCCTTGACAGCTCTGCAAGGTCCCAGAAACACCGTCTCTCCCATCTAACAGTTCGCAATATGTTGGTTATGCTTATTTCAGGGCCAGTTCCACAGATTTTATTTTCTCAGGGCAGAGGTGGTGGTGGAGAGGTGCCCTTGAGCTCGTGGCACACCTGTCTGTGTGTGCCCCCAATCACCATAGTCAGCCCCCCAGGGCCAACCACTCTGCCCACCTCTGTTCTAGAAGAACCATTGATTGTTGGCAATGTTGTGACGGCGCTGCACATTTCACTACAAATTGTTGCTGCCACGGTATTTACCGTATCTTTCGCTCTATAAGACGCACCAGACCACAAGACGCACCTAGTTTTTGGAGGAGGAAAACAAGAAAAAAAATATTCTGAATCTCAGAAGCCAGAACAGCAAGAGGGATCTCTGCACAGCGAAAGCAGCAATCCCTCTTGCTGTTCTGGCTTCTGGGATAGCTGCGCAGCCTGCATTCGCTCCATAAGACGCACACACATTTCCCCTTGCTTTTCAGGAGGGGAAAAGTGAGTCTTATAGAGCAAAAAATATGGTAGATACAGTGGAACCTCAGTTTTTCGAGCCAAACATTTTGGTTTTCCAACGCCGAAAACCCAGAAGTAATTGCTTTCGTTTTCGGACGTGCCTTGGAAGTCAAACGGCTTCTGCTGAGGTTTTTATCTCCATTGAAATTGCAGACAGCTCTTTGCACCTCGGTTTTCGAACGTTTCAGAAGTCGAATGGTCTTCCGGAACGGATTACATTCAAAAACCAAGGTTCTACTGTACTCTGTTTTACTTGAGGGATCCAAACACGGAGTTTCACAAGAAATGTGGCGTATCAAAGAAGGGCGATGTCTGTCCCCCCCCCCAGGTGTGGTTGGGGGGTCCCAGCTCCCAGCAGTGCCAACAGACAGCATGGCCACTGGGGGCTGTAATCCACCTGGAGTCTTGTCTCCAGTTCTGGACACCCCATACTAAGAAGGGTATGGACAAGATGGAAAGTGTACAGAGGGCAGCACCCAAGATGTTAAAAGTTCTGGAAACCAAGCCCTACAAGAAAGGTTGAAGGAGAAGTTTAGCCTGGAGAAGAGAGGGCCGAGAGGTGATATAATAGCCATCTTCTGATATATGAAGGGCTTTCAAACGGAGGATGGAACAAGCTTGTTTTCCACTGCTCTAGACGACAGCTTTTATTCTGTTTTTAATCTGTTGGGAGCCGCCCAGAGCACTTACAGGTGGTACCTTGATTCTTGAACGTCATCCGTCCCGGGAGCCCGTTCGGCTTCCGAAACGTTTGTAAACTGAGGCGCAGCTTCCCGTTGGTTGCAAGAGCTTCTTGCGCTCAAACGGGAGCCACGCCGCACATTCAAGTTCTGAAAAACGTTTGAAAACGGAAGCATTTACTTCCAGGTGTTCAGGAACCAGAATGTACGACAACGGAGGGGTTCAAAAACCGAGGCACCACTGTATTATTGTGATTAGTAAAAGTGGTATACCGCTCTTCATCTGCAGATCTTAGCGCAGATGGCTACATAAAATTACAATATCAAAACCACAAAATACATAGTAGGAACAGGAATGACGACAAAGCAATCATTTCCCCTCCTATATTTAAAAGGGCATCTAGAATCAAGCGGTGTATAGATTTTAGGCAAACAAACACTATATATAATATGCACATGAGAAACCTATACTAACCCAGCGCAGATCGGGAAGGTGTTTGTTTAAGGTTGAAGTAGCAATAATAAAAGACCCTGGCCCGCGATCGTCACAGTGTGAGTTTTTCCAAGGAGCCTTTAAGCGCCTGCACATCTCATTACTCGCGCCGTAAGTCCTGCGATCACACGGCGAAACAAACTAATTAATGCAAAAGGTCCGGGTGTATCCTGCGCCCCTCCATCTCCCCGTATCTGTTGTGGAAACTCTGGCCCCCGGCAAGGTAACTTTTGAAAAATGCAAAATGAACGCCCCTCCCGCTCACCGCCAACCCTTCACACAGAAGACCGGCTCTCCAGTCTCGGAGACAAAACACCTCCGCTGCCCTCCATGTAAATGTGGCCAACATCAGAAACCGCAGCACAACTCTCTCTCTCTCCCCTTTCCCTTTGGAAGAGAATTAATTGATTTGCATTAAAGGCAAAATACTAGAGGAACAAGCAAGCAGGCATTAGGAGTCGCCCCCCTCAATAACAATAAGGAAGGATGCGGCGGGTCTCTTGAGGGAACAGGATGACGGATAATGTTTACGCGTTTGAAGGATAGGTGACACGCGGCAGAACCCCAAAATCAAAGCCGGCTGAGCCCACCTGAGACATCCCTTCCTCTTGCCTCGTCCTTCGCGGGGCCAGCAAACACTGTTGATGGGGGATTAAATGTTGCACAGGCAAATTCGGGGCTGCTGGTGGCTACTCTACCAATGCCAGTGTACTGGAAGAAGCAAAGATCACCAGTGTCAAAGCGGTGATTGCTCAACGTCAACTTTGTTGGACTGGTCATGTTGTGCAGATCCCTGATTGTCGCCTTCCAAAGCAACTGCTCTACTCCGAACTTAAAAATGGGAAGAAGAGGAGTTTGGATTTGATATCCCGCTTTATCACTACCCTAAGGAGTCTCAAGGGATGCGGGTGGCGCTGTGGGTTAAACCACAGAGCCTAGGACTTGCCGATCAGAAGGTCGGCGGTTCAAAATCCCCGCAATGACGGGGTGAGCTCCCGTTGCTCAGTCCCTGCTCCTGCCAACCTAGCAGTTCGAAAGCACACCAGTGCAAGTAGATAAATAGGTACCGCTCCGGCAGGAAGGTAAACGGCGTTTCCGTGCGCTGCTCTGGTTCGCCAGAAGCGGCTTAGTCCTGCTGACCACATGACCCGGAAGCTGTACGCCGGCTCCCTCGGCCAGGAAAGCGAGATGAGCGCCGCAGCCCCAGAGTTGGCCACGACTGGACCTAATGGTCAGGGGTCCCTTTACCTTTTAAGGAGTCTCAAAGCGGCTCACATTCTCCTTTCCCTTCCTCCCCCACAACAAACACTCTGTGAGGTGAGTGGGGCTGAGAGACTTCAGAGAAGTGTGACTGGCCCAAGGTCACCCAGCAGCTGCAGGTGGAGGAGCGGAGACGCGAACCCGGTTCCCCAGATTACGAGACTACCGCTCTTAACCACTACACCACACTGGCTCTCCACACTGGGAAGCGTAATGCTGGCAGTCAACAAAAGAGGTTCAACAGAGATGCATTTTAAATAAAAGCACACATTCTACTCGTGTAAAAACACCAGGCAGGCCCCACAAATAACCCAGAGATGCATTTTAAATAAAAGGATGCATTCTATTATTATTATTATTATTATTATTATTATTATTATTATTATTGTTGTTGTTGTTGTTGTTGTTGTTGTTGTTGTTGTTGTTGTCTGCCTGCTTCTGGCAACTCCAGCTGCCAAGCTGGTGCCAAACGTAGTTCTCTGTTTTCCTTTGGACCCCATCAGCTGCCCAGGACCTCCAGACATGCTGCCCAGGCTTGCGCCCTGGAGAGGTCACTTTGGTGCAGTTTGACCTCACCCCCAGAGGCGCACTCCATTGTCTCTCGAGGCGGGCAAATGCCAACGAAAACCATCTTCTGGAAACCTCAGGAGGGGAGATTTTTGGTTCCCTCCCTGCGAGAAGCCAAGTTACAGGGAACCAGGCAGAGGGCCTTCTCGGTGGTGGCGCCCGCCCTGTGGAACGCCCTCCCACCAGATGTCAAAGAGAACAACAACTACCAGACTTTTGAGAAGACATCTGAAGGCAGCCCTCTTTAGGGAAGCTTTTAAAGCCACTTCCGACATCAGGAGAAGGTGGTGTTGCAGGCTTCACGCCCCCAACACACGCACGGAGGCTGGCTTCCAGCCCCCCGCGCGATCAGGGGAATCCTTGGGCCGCGTCATCCCCTGAGCCAGCCAATTGGCTGGCTCGGGGTGTGTGGCTTGCCTCATTTAAGGCAAGCGCAGCTGATGTGGTTTCCCACCCACCCACCCTCTAAGGTTCCCCTTCCGACCTTGCTGTGGACTTCAGTTGGTCGCCGTTAAGGGGCCTGGTAGGAATTTTTTCCACTTGGCAAATTGGCACTGGCCATTTGGTTTTTCGCCTCCCTCGTAGCAAATCGTCACAACTCCTTTGGTTTTGAAGGTTAGGCATTGGTAGGGGTACTGTCATGTAGATGTGTTGGGGGGGGAGCGCCATCACCTCCCCCAAATATTGAAGGGTAGTCCGGTAAAGCTTCCGGGGAGCGTTGTCTTGTCCGAAGCCTATGGAGGCCAGGGCCTAAAGAGTGCCCCCGAGCGGTGACCCTAGGGGAGTCCCTAGGTGATGTGCATCAGCAGGGCTCCCCCAGCTGGTGTTAACCCTTCCCGGTTTTCAAGGAAACAGGCTGAAGCCGGATAGTCTGATAGGACTAATGCCTAAGCCAATACCATTCTTACCTGTAACCAATAAAGTTGTGGCCAATTTTAGCCCATTAACCTAAAATATGGTGTCCTGTGTCTTTATTCTTACTGGGGGGAGGCGGGAACTCGCCACGCAATGTTTGATGCATTACTGTATTTTAATATTTTGTTGGAAGCCGCCCAGAGTGGCTGGGGAAGCCCAGCCAGATGGGCGAGGTATAAATAATAAATTGTTGTTGCTCTGGTGCCCGAGTCTTGCTTGGGGGCTTTACTTTGGGGTATCTTGTTTGCCACTTTGAGGACAAAATGCCCTTTGGGGGACTCATTTGACTGACACTTGGGTAGGGATGTCCTGACTCAATGTCTTCCGCTGGGGGGAACCGGGCCTTCTCTTCGCAGACAGCGCACGCAGCCAGCTCTGGCGAGACGCCTGTTAATTTGCCATCATTTAAAGCCGTTCCCTTCGTAAAATGTCAACAGAGTTTTAAAAAGGCGCCACCTGGCAAGGTCCCCGCTGGGCTGCTGTAATTCCCTCGGCGGGACGGCCAAACCGCTGTAATTAAAAGGAGAGGGGCTTCAACAGCCTCCTCGTCGCGTGGCGCTAATTTGCTGTCTTTGTGCAAAAAATAAAATAAAATAATAAGGCGCCAAATCCCGTCAGACACAACAAGATGGAGCCACAGCAGGGCAGGAGACAGAGGTGGCATGGAAAGTGAGGGGGAAAACGTCTTCCTGGCTGCTGGCGACGAGGAGCATTCAGAACGTCTTTCTAAAAATAAAATAATTAAAAAATCCCAACTCGGCTCTGACTCATTCTAGGATTTCTGTTCCTGGAAAGCCAGGGGTTCCCTTCTGCACTGTAGAATCCTCCTGGGTAACATTGCTGATTCAGAAATGGCTAGTTTTGCTAGATGTCATGGCTTGTTTAAGGGATGCGGGTGGCGCTGTGGTCTAAACCACTGAGCCTCTTGGGCTTGCCGATCAGAAGGTCGGCGGTTCGAATCCCCGCGACGGGGTGAGCTCCTGTTGCTCCATCCCAGCTCCTGCTGTCAGAAACGGAAGAGGTAACTGGGCTTAATGAGCGGGGAGAGTCTGTGGCAGAGAGCAGTCCAGAATCAGAGGCAGGAGAGGAGAGGGACCAGGAGACAGAGAGGAGTCCCGCTGCTGTCCCTTATTGACGATGTCCCTTAAATTTCCCGGGTTTCACAGGAAGCAGCTCCTCTCCCTCCCTCCCTCCCTGCCGGCCAAGGAGGAGGGAGGCTCCAGCTGTGTTGCTTGGCTGCGTTGCTCACCCAATAAGGAGTCTAAGGATGACTGGGGGGTGGAGCTTGCATGCCTTGTGCCGATCAAATCGGCCGCGTTGCCTGGGGACTCGCCTTTGCTCAGCGCTTCCCAGCGGAGAGGTGACGGTGGTTTTCCTTGCTGCGTCCCCTTTGCCGGGTTGCTGCGCTGTGGGAACCACCGCGTGAGGCTTCGTTTGGCTGCTGGCTGGGCTTTCTGCCTTTGGCTCGGAGGGGCTCAGAAGTCGAACATACCTGTGCTTGGAAAATCCCTTATTTTGGCTGCTGATCCCTTTTGTTTCGAGGCTGCTGGTCCCTTGTTTTCAAATCTGTAAGTTGACAGCTATGGTTAAGACCGAGTTTATGGAAGACAATCTTACTCAGCTATGAAGGATCGCCAAAGAAGAAGGAGGTGAGGAAGCCAGGGTGTGTCTCCCTCTTGTTGCAACAGACTCTTCTCCACCCTGGTCTCCCAGCACCAGGAGAGGCAAGAAAAGGGCGGTGGAGATGTTAGCTTCATGCAGGCCCAGTCTCCGAAAGCTCACAATAAAGCCCAGAAAAGTGGCGACTTAGCGGCGGATGTGCGAGGTAACAAAAGCATTCTGGGAAACGATATATAACGAGTTGGGGGAAAAATGTTTGAAATAACATTTGTGAAAAAAACCAGAGTAAAATTTATACACCCTTTGATTGTAATTTTTTTAAAAAAATCCACCCAAAATCTGCAGAATGGGGTGCCAAAATAAAAAAAGATTAAAAAAATAATAAGGAAGATTAACGACGATAATTTTAGACTTTCGTAAAGTCAACAAAAAACAGATCAAAACTTGCACCAGCTGCCTAAACATCTGAGTGTTGTTGAGTTGTTTAGTCGTGTCCGCCTCTTTGTGACCCCCTGGACCAGAGCACGCCAGGCCCTCCTGTCTTCCACTGCCTCCCTAAGTTTGGTCAAACTCATGCTGGTAGCTTCGAGAACACTGTCCCACCATCTCGTCCTCTGTCGTCCCCTTCTCCTTGCGCCCTCCATCTTTCCCAGCATCAGGGTCTTTTCCAGGGAGTCTTCTCTTCTCATGAGGTGGCCAAAGTCTTGGAGCCTCAGCTTCAGGATCTGTCCTTCCAGTGAGCACTCAGGGCTGATTTCCTTCCGAATGGAGAGGTTGGATTTTCTTGCAGTCCATGGAGATCTGCTTCCATACATACATTACTACATACATTACTACTGGGACACATTCTACTCATGTAAAATCACACTGATTCCCGGACAGTCCGCGGGCCAGATTGAGAAGGGGATTGGGCCGGATATAGCCCTCTGGCCTTAGTTTGCCTACCCATGCTCTTGGGTCTTGCGGAAACCCTCCTGCTTTGGGGTGAAAAGGGACTTTTCGGCGCGTATGGAATCTGCTGGTTGCCTCAGTCCTCGAAAACAATTAGAGTCTCCTTCTGTTGCCGGAGTCCAACCCGCAGAGAGATTACAACCCCGGTGATTCTTTGCTTGTTGGTGGTGTGAGTGTATGTGTGTATATATATATATTTCCATTTTCACGAGCGTTTAGCCTGAGCTGTTGAGGCTATGGTAATTACACCTTCACTGTTGGAAAGAGCTAGAAATAATTATCTCGCAGTTTCCTGGGGTGCTGGAAGGCCTGAATAGCAATTGATGTGGCTCCTGGGCTGGGATGGAGCGAGGCAGAATGACTCAGACGTGTCCTTATCCTCTCCGTGATGGTGTGGGGAATGGGGGGGGCCACAGGGGGAGAGCCACCAGGTCTGCGATAATCCTGGCATGCAAAGCAGCCAAAGCAACACGGAAATCTGACCTGATTGCAAAGCCAGGTAGCTGCTCCACCTGGCTTGGCGTTGTCTGCACGGGCTGGCAGCAGCAAAACTAGGTCCCAGTCCTTAAAGGTAAAGGGACCCCTGACCATTAGGTCCAGTCGTGGCCGACTCTGGGGTTGCGGCGCTCATCTCGCTTTACTGGCCGAGGGAGCCAGCGTACAGCTTCCGGGTCATGTGGCCAGCAGGACTAAGCCGCTTCTGGCGAACCAGAGCAGCGCACGGAAACGCCGTTTACCTTCCCGCCGGAGCGGTACCTATTTATCAACTTGCACTTTGACGTGCTTTCGAACTGCTAGGTGGGCAGGAGCAGGGACCGAGCAACGGGAGCTCACCCCGTCATTGCGGGGATTCGAACCACCGACCTTCTGATTGGCAAGTCCTAGGCTCTGTGGTTTAACCCACAGCGCCACCCACGTCCCTTCTGGTCACAGTCCTTATGATACACAAATGAAAGACAGGTGTAAAAGGAAGCTTCCTTGGGCAGAATTTTCTGAAGGGGAGGTGCTCTAGCACTGAGTTTTGGCTCTGCTGTTACGGCATTAAAAGGTAAAGGTAAAGGTACCCCTGCCTGTACGGGCCAGTCTTGCCAGACTCTAGGGTTGTGCGCTCATCTCACTCTATAGGCCGGGAGCCAGCGCTGTCCGCAGACACTTCCGGGTCACGTGGCCAGCGTGGCAAGCTGCATCTGGCGAGCCAGTTATGGCATTATACTGCAGCAAATCCTTAAAAGGCAGCCCCACGTAGAGTGCATGGCAGTAGTCCAAACAGGAGATAACCAGAGCATGCACTCCTCTGGCGAGACAGTCTGCGGGCAGGGAGGGTCTCAGACTGCGTACCAGATAGAGCTGGGAGACAGCTGCCCAGGACACAGAATTGACCTGCCCTCCAAAATGACCCCCAGGCTGTACACCTGGTCCTTCAGGGGCACAGTGACCACATTCAGGACCAGGGAGCCCTCCACACCCGCCCGCCCCCTGTCCCCTCAAAACAGGACTTCTGTCTTGTCAGGATTCAACCTTAATCTGTTAGCCGCCATCCATCCTCCAACTGCCTCCAGGTACTCACACAGGACCTTCACCGCCTTCACTGGTTCTGATTTAAAGGAGAGGTAGAGCTGGGTGTCATCTGCATGTAAACATGTCAAGGGGTTTACGGCCGGGAGAAGCACACACACACTGATCCTGCTCTCCAAACACTCATAAGTGAATGAAGATACATAAGGAGTTAGTACCCAAACCTCGCTATACACACTCGCGGGTTCAGATATCCAAACAGCCGATCGTGAGGGCTAGAACCTCACATCATCTTTTCGGGAAAGGACTAGAACAGGCATCCCCAACCTGCGGCCCTCCAGATGTTTGGGACTACAACTCCCATCATCCCTAGCGAACAGGACTGGTTCTGATTAAAAAGAGAGGTAGAGCTGGGTATCATCCGCATACTGGTGAACACCCAGCCCAAACCCCCTGATGATCTCTCCCAGTGGCTTCATATAGATGTTGGCAACCTAGCAGTTCGAAAGCACATCAAAGTGCAAGTAGATAAATAGGTACTGCTCCGGCGGGAAGGTAAACGGCGTTTCCGTGCGCTGCTCTGGTGTGCCAGAAGCGGCTTAGTCATGCTGGCCACATGACCCAGAAGCTGTCCATCGGCTCCCTCGGCCAATAAAGTGAGATGAGCGCCGCAACCCCAGAGTCGGTCACGACTGGACCTAATGGTCAGGAGTCCCTTTACCTTTACCTTAACCAGTGCAGTCGGACCAGGATCAGTGCAATATGCTCAAACCGTCTTGCAGTCCGGTGAGCGACCTGGCCGCTGAATTCTGCACTGGCTGACGTTTCCGTCTTCAGAGGCAGCCCTACGTAGAACGCACTGCAGTAATCTAACCTTGAGGTTACCAGAGCATAGACAACAGGCCATCCCTGTCCAGACAGGGGCGTAGCTGGGCCACCAGCCGAAGATGATGGAAGGCACTCTGGGCCACTGAGGCCACCTGAGCCTCGAGTGACAGCGAAGGATCCAGGAAGACCCCCAAGCTATGAACCTGCTCCTTCAGGGGAAGTGTGACCCCACCAAGAGCCAGCCATCTGGTCTAAGGAACCCCCCACTAACAGAGCCTTAGTCTAATCTGGATTGAGCTTCAGTCTGTTGGCTCTCATCCAGCCCATTACTGAGGCAAGACACGGGTCCATCATCATTGTTGTTGTTGCATTGCAGTCATTTGACCTAGAGGCTACCAGAGCATAGAAGATGGAAGTTAGGTTGTCCTTGCCCAGACAGGGGCGCAGCTGGGCCACCAGCCAAAGCTGACAGAGGGTGCCCAGGCCCCACCAAGACCACCTGAGCCTCAAACGACAGCAGCGGTATCCAGGAGGACCCCCAGGCGACGTACCCGCTCCTTCAAAGGCCGCCCCACATATAATGCATTGCAGTAACGCCCGTATAGTTCAAGCTATGGTTTTCCCAGCAGTGATGTATGGAAGCGAGAGCTGGACCATAAAGAAGGCTGATCGCCGAAGAATGGATGCTCTTGAATTCTGGTGCTGGAGGAGACTCTTGAGAGTCCCATGGACTGCGAGAAGATCAACCTCTCCATTCGGAAGGAAATCAGCCCTGAGTGCTCACTGGAAGGACAGATCCTGAAGCTGAGGTCTCCAAGACTTTGGCCACCTCAGGAGAAGAGAAGACTCCCTGGAAAAGACCCTGATGTTGGGAAAGATGGAGGGCAGAAGGAGAAGGGGAGGACAGAGGACGAGATGGTGGGACAGTGTTCTCGAAGCTTCCAGTATGAGTTTGACCAAACTGCAGGAGGCAGTGGAAGACAGGAGGGCCTGGCGTGCTCTGGTCCAGGGGGTCACGAAGAGGTGGACACGACTAAACAACAATCTAGCCTGAAAATTGTAGCCGGACCAACGTGGGGCAGCACCGACACACACATACCCTGTTTCTGCTAATAGGGGATTTTGTTTTCGAACCCACCAGCACCCCCAGACTCCTGCCTTAATGCACAAGCTCTGACTCACCGGTTAAGTTGGCCTCCCGCCCCCCACCTCAAACACGCCTCCTCCCTCCCTCCGAGTACATTAATTGTTATTAAAAATTAAAGGCTTCTCGTCTCTTTGGGGAGTTGAGAGATCTCTTTTGGCAGCGAAGGTCAGGTCCGTTCCATATGCCCACACCTCCCGCCACATGCCTCTAAAAGGAAAACACACGCATATAGAGAACCGCGCTCCCTTTAGGGAGGGCAGGTGGTGAGCGCCGAGGGGCTCGGATCCAGAGCGGGGGCTACTAAGGCGAAGGGCGGAGGCCTCGCCAGGCTGGGGTTTGCTGGAGAACAACAGATCTTTAAAAGGAACTGTCCAAGGAGCCGTTTTCCGGTGCCCTCCTCCCAAAATAAAGGTCGGCCCACTAACCCACTATGCCCATCAGTCATTGACTGTTGACAGACAGTTGGGGAAGGCCAATGGGAAAGGAGGTGGGACAGAGTTTGGCATCATAGAATCACAGAAGTGTTGCGAGGGACCCTGAGCCTTATCTTCATCACCATCACAACATCAATAATTTATTTATACCCCGCCCATCTGGCTGGGTTTCCCCAGCCACTCTGGGCGGCTCCCAACAGAATATTAAAAACACAATAAAATTCAAACAAGATAGTTGTTTATCTCCTTGACATTTAACAGGAGGGCGTTCCACAGGGTGGGCGCCACCACCGAGAAGGCCCTCTGCCTGGATCCTTGCAACCTCACTTTTCGCAGTGAGGGAACCGCCAGAAGGCCCTCGGCGCTGGACCTCAGTGTCCGGGCTGGACGATGGGGTGGAGATGCTCCTTCAGGGATACTGGGCCATTTAGGGCTTTCAAGATCAGCACCAACACTTTGAATTGTGCTCGGAAACGTACTGGTCCAACCCCCCGCGATGCACGGCTGTCTGGAACCCCGAAGGAAAAGGGTGTGACCAGGCAAACGTTTCATCACGCCAATCAAAATCCTCAGGGGTTGGACTGGATGACCTTTGGGTTCCCTCCCGGCGCTGCCATTCTACGATTCTGTGCTCCGCTTAGGAGGCAGGAGCTCCCACGTCCAATCTCCAGGGGCGTCTCTGGGCAGGACCTCCGTCTGAAAAACCCCCGAGAGCAGCTGCCTGCCTGTGTCGACAACATTGGTTTGACTCAGGCTGGCTTGAAACGCGAAGCCCAGCTGGGAAAGCGTCGTCTCCCTGCGAGGCACTTATTGCGCTCCCCCCCCCACGAGTTATGCTTTCAGCTGCTCCAGATGTCAGCTGCCCCTTTGGGAGCCAACGGAGAGAAAAGAATGAAGAGCGACGGTCAAATTGCAAGGCGGGAGAAAGAGGAGGGAGAGTTTCCAAACGGCGGAGTCAAGGAGGGAAAGGGAAATGGGCGAAGGTGCGGCAGTGCCCATCTCTTTGCTTCTGGGCTTGGCAGAGGCAGAGGCGATTAGCGGCTGTTAAAGCCTGTTAAATGGTTCGAAATCTATGTTGCTGAAACGAGCAAGGAAGGGGGGGGGAGAGGACAATTTCTCTCCCCCCCCTTTCCCCATCTCTCTCTCTTTTTTTGGTGCAAAGTGCTCTCTAATCACAGGTTGTTGCCAAGGTTTTTATTTTTGTATCTATATTTCTACCCCCACAACCGCCTTTCCATGATGACGACACTCTCCGCGGCCCAGTTAGACCCCCCCTTTTTCGGTCCCTTTCGGTTGACCGCGAGAGCGTCAAGAGGGCGCAGGGGCTTCTTAGGGGTGGCCTCTCCCCTTGATGAATGTAGACCAGGGGTCAGCAAACTTTTCCAGCTGGGGGCCGGTCCACTGTCCCTCAGACCTTGTGGGGGGCCAGACTATATATTTTGGGGTGTGTGGGGAATGAATGAATTCTTCTGCCCCACAAATAACCCAGAGATGCATTTTTTAAAATGGGGCACATTCTACTCATGTAAAAACACGCTGATTCCTGGACTGTCCGGGGGCCAGATTTAGGAGGCGATTGGTCTGGATCCGGCCCCCGGGCCTTAGTTTGCCTACCCATGTCTTAAGCTCTCGTGTGCGGACAGCAGCTCCACCTGGGCAGCGAGACATTGGCAAAGGCAGGGTGAATGGATAGTTCTGGGCTAGCACAGGGGTCAGCAACACTTTCAGCCGGGGGCCGGTCCACTGTCCCTCAGACCTTGTGGGGGGCCAGACTATATTTTGGAAAAAAAGAATGAACGAATTCCTACGCCCCACAAATAACCCAGAGATGCATTTTAAATAAAAGGGCACATTTAACTACAGTGGTACTCGGGTTACATACGCTTCAGGTTACATACGCTTCAGGTTACAGAGTCTGCTAACCAGAAATAGGACCTCGGGTTAAGAACTTTGCTTCAGGATGAGAACAGAATCGTGTGGCGGCAGCGGGAGGCCCCCTTCGCTAAAGTGGTGCTTCAGGTTTAAGAACAGTTTCAGGTTAAGAACGAACCTCCGGAACGAATTAAGTACTTAACCCGAGGTACCACTGTAATGTAAAAACACGCTGATTCCTGGACTGTCCATGGGCCGGATATAGAAGGCGATTGGTCCAGATCCGGCCCCTGGGCCTTAGCTTGCCTACCCATGATGTAGACCAAACCGCAGACCGCATCTGGTTCAAGTGTGAGCAGAGAATTGTGTGTTGTGGAGGGGGAAGGTGGTGGCGTGGTCCCCATGTGACACATTGGAAGGGGACCACAGTGGCCATCTATAGCAGGGACAGGGAAGCTCATTTCATCCCGAGGGCTGCATTTCGTTCTGGGCGTGTGGAGCCAGAAGCAAGAGGGGTGGGGCGATGGGGGCAAGTGTCACCTCTGTACAATCGGCTGGTTTACACACACCCACACCTGTCCAGGGCTGGATTTAGGTTTGATGAGGCCCTCAGCTACTGAAGGTAAAAAGGTAAAGGGACCCCTGAACATTAGGTCCAGTCGTGGCCGACTCTGGGGTTGCGGCGCTCATTTCGCTTTATTAGCCGAAGGGGCCAGCGTAGAGCTTCCGGGTCATGTGGCCAGCAGGACTAAGCCGCTTCTGGTGAACCAGAGCAGCACACGGAAACACCGTTTACCTTTCCGCCGGAGCGGTACCTATTTATCTACTTGCGCTGGTGTGCTTTCGAACTGCTAGGTTGGCAGGAGCAGGGACCGAGCAACGGGAGCTCACCCCGTGGCGGGGATTCGAACCGCCGACCTTCTGATTGGCAAGTCCTACGCTCTGTGGTTTAACCCACAGCGCCACCCGTGTCCCTCCACTGAAGGTAAGGGGGCCCTTTCTATGTCCAGCTGTCCTTTGTCAACAACAAATTGCCCTATCCTCCAACCAGGCAAGGAAGAGCTCAAGGACATGTCTCCAGCCAGGAGAAGAACACTCCAGGAGGCTGAGAAGTAGCCTGGGGAGCTCAGTTGGTTAGAGCCAAGGTTGCGGGTTCGAGCCCCGCGTGGGAAAGCTGCATATTCCCGCCTCGCGGGAGGTCAGACTAGATGACCGTCGGGGTCCCTCCCGACTCCACAAGTCTAAAAACTAAAACAAATAGGCCCTAGCTGCCTCACAGAAGGAGGCAAGTTCCAAAACCGGGGGGCCACCACTGAGAAGGCATCTTCTAATGTTCAGCTTCATCGCATGAGCACGGCCTCCATGCCGCGAACCATTTTATAAACTTCTACCGTGTCTCCTCCGATTCTAAACTTGCTACGGTTGTCGGGTGTCATGTACTGAGTTGAATGGGATCCAAAAGGCAGCAGTCTGATTGGTCCTAGAACAATAGGATTCAGAATGCAGCAGTCTGATTGGTCCTAGAACAATAGGACCCAGAATGCAGCAGTCTGATTGGTCCTAGGACAATAGGATTCAGAATGCAGCAGCCTGATTGGTCCTAGAACAATAGGACCCAGAATGCAGCAGCCTGATTGGTCCTAGAACAATAGGATTCAGAATGCAGCAGCCTGATTGGTCCTAGAACAATAGGATTCAGAATGCAGCAGCCTGATTGGTCCTAGAACAATAGGACCCAGAATGCAGCAGTCTGATTGGTCCTAGAACTATAGGATCCAGAATGCAGCAGTCTGATTGGTCCTAGAACAATAGGATCCAGAATGCAGCAGCCTGATTGGTCCTAGAACAATAGGATTCAGAATGCAGCAGCCTGATTGGTCCTAGAACAATAGGATTCAGAATGCAGCAGCCTGATTGGTCCTAGAACAATAGGATTCAGAATGCAGCAGTCTGATTGGTCCTAGAACTATAGGATCCAGAATGCAGCAGTCTGATTGGTCCTAGAACAATAGGATCCAGAATGCAGCAGTCTGATTGGTCCTAGAACAATAGGATCCAGAATGCAGCAGCCTGATTGGTCCTAGAACAATGCAGCAGTATGACTGGTCTGCAGGAGCCACCCAATCCAGCTCCAGGTGGAAGTGAATCCACAACCTGATTGGCCCACGGGAGAATCCCAAAATAAGCCAATCACGTGCGGCCCATTGTGTAAATAATGTATATAAAGCAGATATTTTGGGGGAACTTCCATTCCTCCTCACCACTATGAGCTGAATAAAGAACATGAAATCCACACTCGACTCCAGGTATATTTCATCAGGTCTGAGCTGCTGTGCCACCTAACACGGAAGCCACGCCACGACTCTCAAACCCAGGTGCCCGCTGCTGGATGCGAACGGCGTGTCCTGGTTGTTAATAAATAATGCCAACCCCCCCCCCCGGCTTCCCCGCCCCAGAGAATCGCAGAGTGCTTTCTAAATATTGATCGCTTAAATTACACCATCAATCCCGTCAGCACCCACCTCTGCTGCGATGGGCAGCTGAGGTCATCTCTGTCTGGTACAGGAGGGCACAGAGCCAAAAGAAACCGCTGGCCCTCGCTTGCCGCTTTGCGAGCTAACTTCAGACCCCTTTGGATACGTGCTGAAGTGCTATCCAGCTCATATTTAATGTATAGGAAGGATCGCTCGAACCCCAGAGCTGAGCTCCGTGGGAGCTCAGGTTTGGCAGAGGACGCGGGTGGTGCTGTGAGTTAAACCACAGAGCCTAGGGCTTGCCGACAAGAAGGTCGGCGGTTCGAATTCCCGCGACGGACGGGGTCAGCTCCCATTGCTCGGTCCCTGCTCCTGCCAACCTAGCAGTTCCAAAGCTCGTCAAAGTGCCGGTAGATCAATAGGTACCACTCTGGCAGGAAGGTAAACGGCGTTTCCGTGCGCTGCTCTGGTTCGCCAGAAGCGGCTTAGTCCTGCTGGCCACATGACCCGGAAGCTGTACGCCAGCTCCCTCGGCCAATAAAGTGAGATGAGCGCCGCAACCCCAGAGTCGGCCACGACTGGACCTAATGGTCAGGGGTCCCTTTACCCTTTACCTATGTCATGGGAACTTTTGAACGCTGATGGCTTGACGGCATGCAAAGTCATTCCAGGCAATCTGAGCTAGCTGCCACATAGCTCAGTCGTGCTTCGGACGTCAAGTGGAATCCGTTCTGGATGTCCGTCCAACTTCTGAAACATTTGGAAACCAAGGCGAAGCCTCCGGTTGGTTTCTGATGGCACAGGCGCACCGAAAACAATAGCGGAAGCGGCGCCGGACGTTCGGCTTCCAAAAAAAGTTCAAAAACCAGAACACTCACTTCAGAAGTGAATGTTCGACTCCCAAGGCGTTCGGGAGCCGAGGTACCACTGTACAGCTTCCAAAATTTGAGCGCTCAGATATTTTCTCCTGCGCACATAAAAAAAAGTCTTCTAAGAACATTTCCCATTATAGACGAGACCAGAGATTCACTGAAGACTGGTTTAAATTTACAGATTATATGAAAACTATATGGGATGACCAGATAGCGTTTGTAAGCTTTCAGGAAGCTCTGTGAGAATGTATGGTAGAAATATTGTTTTAAAAAATAAGGTAAATTAAGATATTATTGTAGTGCAATATTAAATTAAGAAATGTGCAAGAAGTGATTAAGATGGAGAATTATCAGACATGTTGATGGAAGTCAAAAAAAAGATGTTGGTGATAAATTGGATGTTTTGTTTTGTATAGTTTTATATTGGAAAACTAATATATATATACTCAAACACTGAGATCCTGCTCTGTTCCAGTAACAAGAAGCCGAAAGCACCAGCCTGAAGATGACGAGTGAGACCTCGTCGAAACGTCGCCTAGACACCCCAACTTTTACACGGGAAGACACCCGAGGACACCAAAACCTGCATTCCTGTACCCGTGAAAATCTACGAAAGCATATATATATATATATATATATATATATGAACATTTCCCGTTGCAGAGGGTATCTCTCGAGACTCCTCACTCAAAACCTACTCTCCAGATTCTTCTTCTTGTGTTGTTGTTGCTTTTTGTTTTAAATACCCTGAGAAAATAAATACAGCCCATCTCCCATCCAAATTGTTTGAAATGTCTTCTGAAATGGCCCTCCTTTTGCAGAGGCTGCTTGATTTAATTCGGCCACGGTTCAAGGAACAGCTCACACTTTGCCATAATAATGGCGTCCGCGCCGGGCTGCCGTCCTCGTAACTGACGACCTTCGGGGAGAGCAGAGGAACTTTTGCGATGAACCCCGAAAGGTGAGTCTTGTACCCTGCAAGCTCTGGATTGAGACGGATTTGTAAGAATGTCACCCTCTTACGATGTTGTTGTTGAGTCGTTTAGTGGTGTCCGCCTCTTCATGACCCCCTGGACCAGAGCACGCCAGGCCCTCCTGTCTTCCACTGCCTCCCGCAGTTTGGTCAAACTCATGCTGGCAGCTTCAAGAACACTGTCCCACCATCTCGTCCTCCGTCGTGCCCTTCTCCTTGTGCCCTCCATCTTTCCCAACATCAGGGTCTTTTCCAGGGAGTCTTCTCTTCTCCTGAGGTGGCCAAAGTCTTGGAGCCTCAGCTTCAGGATCTGTCCTTCCAGTGAGCACTCAGGGCTGATTTCCTTCAGAATGGAGAGGTTTGATCTTCTTGCAGTCCATGGGACTCTCCAGAGTCTCCTCCAGCACCAGAATTCAAAAGCATCCAGCTGAAAGGTTTCAGGCGCCAGGGGTTGAGAAAGCTCTGGCTTCCATTTGTCCGCAGACAGTTTTTCCGGGTCATGTGGCCAGCAGGACGAAGCCGCTTCTGGCGAACCAGAGCAGCGCACGAAATCGCCGTTTACCTTCCCGCTGGAGCGGGACGTATTTATCTACTTGCACTTCGTGCTTTCGAACTGCAAGGTTGGCAGGAGCAGGGACCGAGCAACGGGAGCTCACCCCGTCACTGCGGGGATTCGAACTGCCGACCTTCTGATCAGCAAGTCCTAGGCTCTGTGGTTTAACCCACAGCGCCACCCGCGTCCCATGCAGAATGTAGGCACCCTATATATAGAAAGGAGCAAACCAGGGATATTTGAGGGAGCAGGCGAGCAGGCAGGGCCAATGACTTACATCCTGGGAGCCTACACAACACAAAACACTGTTGCTGGATGTAAGTTTTATTTTATTTGTTTTTTATCTCATATTTTGGAGATGTACATCCAGGTTTTTTCCCTTTTAATTTTTTCGGGGCCCCCAAGAGAGCGGAGCCCTAAGCTATAGCTTGTTTAGCTCATACGTAAATACGGAACTGGTCGTACGTGCACTGCTTTCAGAAAGAAGAGGAGATTTAAGCACTGGGTTTGGTTAAGGCATTCCGGGGGGGGGGGGGATGGACTGCGTCTGTCTCAAAGGCAACAAAGACCCTTTACAGATGGACAGGTTTAATGTGGCAAAAGCTTTTGGGTCCACAAGATTGTCTCGGGCAGCTTTAAAAGAGGATTAGACAAATTTGTGGAGGGCGAGGCTTCCAGTTTCGCCGCCTCTGTCGGAGGCAAGGGATGCTTCGGAAGAATACCAGCGGCTGGGGCTTGCAAGCAAGAGAGTTGCTCCTGTACTCTAGTCGTCCTTGTGGGATTCCCAAAGGGCAGCCGGCCGGTCCCTGTGGGAGCTGGACTAGATGGGCCCCCTTTGGCCTGATCCTGCAGCCAAGCTTTGGGGTTAAACCACAGAACCTAGGACTTGCCGATCAGAAGGTCGGCGGTTCGAATCCCCGCAATGACGGGGTGAGCTCCCGTTGCTCAGTCCCGTCTCCTGCCAACCTAGCAGTTCGAAAAAATGCCAAAAAGTGCAAGTAGATGAATAGGTACCACTCCGGCGGGAAGGTAAACGGCATTTCTGTGTGCTGCTCTGGTTCGCCAGACGCGGCTTAGTCATGCTGGCCACATGACCCGGAAGCTGTACGCTGGCTCCCTGGGGTTGCGGCGCTCATCTTGCTTTATTGGCCGAGGGAGCCGGCGTACAGTTTCCGGGTCATGTGGCCAGCAGGACTAAGCCGCTTCTGGCAAACCAGAGCAGCGCACGGAAACGCCGTTTACCTTCCCGCCAGAGTGGTACCTATTTATCTACTTGCACTTCGACGTGCTTTCGAACTGCTAGGTTGGCAGGAGCAGGGACCGAGCAACGGGAGCTCACCCCGTCATTGCGGGGATTCGAACCGCCGACCTTCTGATCGGCAAGTCCTAGGCTCTGTGGTTTAACCCACAGCGCCACCCGCATCCCTATAGCTTGTTTAGCTTATATGTAAATCCGGCACTGCCTTGGCTGTGGAAATGTTCGCAGGGGATCCAGAACGATGCACTTAGAAATTAAAGACAAAAACATACTTTTTCCTCGTTCTAGGAATCTAACTTCCAGGAAGCCGGGGGCCGAATGCTGAACCCTTGACTCTCGCAACGCTGCGGGAACAAAATCTTAACACCCTGGAAAATAGGGCAGAAGAAATGCAGACTCATGAGTGGAGAGGTTCCCCCCCCCCTAAGGGCTGGTGTGCCGACAGAACCGATCCCCATAAGGCTGGGTTTTGGAAACCAAATGTTTTGCGGATGCTAAGACCATCCTCGCCATTAATCCCCCAGCCGCCCGGCAGCCGGCAGAGAAAGGACTTCACACAGAGTGCCTTTTTAAGCTCATTTTCCAATCGCTTTCTCCTTTTCTCTCTTGCCCTCTCCGGACAGCAAGCTGGCTGTAGCAGGGAAAACTAGATCCCTATTTCTGTGCGAAGCTAAACTCAGTTGTCTGGGTGTGATGTTAATATGCCATGTGTGTGTGTGTGTGTGTGTACGCCCCAGCAACTGGCAAAAGTCCATATTGTGTCCAGCATGGCCTGCCAACAAAGGTCCGTATAGTTAAAGCCATGGTTTCCCCAGTAGTGACGTATGTAAGTGAGAGCTGGACCATCAAGAAGGCTGATGGCCGAAGAATGGATGCTTTTGAATTCTTGTGCTGGAGGAGACTCTTGAGAGTCCCATGGACTGCAAGAAGATCAAACCTCTCCATTCGGAAGGAAATCAGCCCTGAGTGCTCACTGGAAGGACAGATCCTGAAGCTGAGGCTCCAAGACTTTGGCCACCTCAGGAGAAGAGAAGACTCCCTGGAAAAGACCCTGATGTTGGGAAAGATGGAGGGCATAAGGAGAAGGGGACGACAGAGGACGAGATGGTTGGACAGTGTTCTCGAAGCTACGAACATGAGTTTGACCAAACTGCGGGAGGCAGTGGAAGACAGGAGTGCCTGGCCCGTGGTCCAGGGGGTCACGAAGAGTTGGACATGACTAAACGACTCAACAACAACATGGCTGGCGAAATAAATCTTTCAATTAGCCATATATTGACTTCAAGCGTCGTTGGAATGGATTTTCTTCCCCCTAAGTTGGAAAGTGCTTTGCAATCTCATTTAAGGTAAAGGTAAAGGTACCCCTGCCCATACGGGCCAGTCTTGACAGACTCTAGGGTTGTGCGCTCATCTCACTCTAGAGGCCGGGAGCCAGCGCTGTCCGCAGACACTTCCGGGTGACGTGGCCAGCGTGACGAAGCTGCATCTGGCGAGCCAGAGCAGCACACGGAACGCCGTTTACCTTCCCGCTGGTAAGTGGCCCCTATTTATCTACTTGTACTTGGACGTGCTTTCGAACTGCTAGGTTGGCAGGCGCTGGGACCGAGCAACGGGAGCTCACCCCGCCACGGGGATTTGAACCACCGACCTGACGATCGGCGAGTCCTAGGCGCTGAGGTTTTACCCACAGCGCCACCCGCGTCCCCTGCAATCTCATTTAGATTTCCTCTTTCTTTCCTCCCCCTCCTTTTAAAAATAAAATATAAAAAGGGTTTAAGTCTTTTTATTTATTGAAATGAGTCCTGTTTTAACAGCTCCGCAAAGTGAAATACGAGAAGCGTGGATAAAGATGATCCCTAAATTCGCATAAATATTCAGAGAGGGGGAAATATGTACCCAGCCATTAGAATAGCAAAGATTTGGCCGGTCTTTTGTTAAGACCCTTTAAGATGCTTCATTTCCGGGGTGCGTTTGGGGTTGGAACCAGAATCCTGGATGCAGATGGTTGGTGGTTAAAATGGATTATAAGTAACCCTCCTTTCCACCTTCCTGTTCCTTGTTTGAATTTGAGGTGGGGAAGATTTTTCGCACCGAGGGGAACATGGTACAGCGGTACCTTGGTTCTCAAATGCCTTGGTACTCAAACAACTTGGTTCCCAAATGCTGAAAACCTGGAAGTAAGTGTTCTTGTTTCTGAACGTTTTCCAGAAGCTGAACGTCCGGTGAGGCTGTCGGCTTTTGTTTCCGGGGCGCCTGCACCAATCAGAAGCTGCGCCTTGGTTTTCAAACATTTCAGAAGTCAAACGGACTTCCGGAACGGATTGCGTTTGGCGCTTTTGTTTTTGCTATTTATTCTGCGTTTTTGTTCCGGAGGCTTTTTCGGTTCATTTTTGTGACTGTGTGGAACCCAGTTCAGCTACTGATTGGTGGATTGTGTGACGGCGGAAATGGATAAAAGCCCCCTATCCAAACGATGACTATCATCAGTGCAGGTAAGAATTTTTTAATTTTTAAAAAATCATCTACAATACTGTCTTATTTATTTTACAGTACAGTACATTGATTATTGCTTTCATTTTATGAGTCAATGGTCTCGTTAGACAGTAAAATTCATGTTCAATTGGTTGTTTTTAAAAGCCTGGAACGGATTGTTCCGTTTTGCATTACTTTATAGGGGGTCTGGGTATTGGAACGCTTTGGTTTTGGAACGGACTTCCGGAACGGATTAAGTTTGAGAACCAAGGGACCACTGTATATAACTCAGCCCAGCAGACGTTCTGAACTACAACTCCCGCCAACCCCAGGCTCATACAGCTAGGCTTTTAGGGCCTGATGAGAACTGTGTTCCCAAAATTCTGGGTGTTGGAATGCACTGCAAGAAGGTTGGCATGATTCTGGAAAGTGTTTTGCTCATCCATTCCCTAAAGCAGTGTTTCCCAGCCTTGCATATCCAGTTTTTTCTGGACTACAATTCCCATCACTCCTGACCTCTGGCCTTCCTAGCTAGGGATGATGGGAATCATAGCCCCAAAACAGCTGGAGAGCAAAAGGTTGGGAAACAACGAAAGGTGGCTTTGGAGAGACTTTGGGGAGGGGCGTAGCAGGTGCAAGCCGCATTTATGTGGGCACTTCTGGCGATTTTGCACCCCTCGCGGGTGGCGGGGACACGGGTGGCGCTGTGGGTTAAACCACAGAGCCGAGGACTTGCCGATCAGAAGGTCGGCGGTTCGAATCCCCGCAATGACGGGGTGAGCTCCCGTTGCTCGGTCCCTGCTCCTGCCAACCTAGCAGTTTGAAAGCACGTCAAAGTGCAAGTAGATAAATAGGTACCGCTCCGGCGGGAAGACAAACGGCGTTTCCGTGCGCTGCTCTGATTCGCCAGAAGCGGCTTAGTCCTGCTGGCCACATGACCCGGAAGCTGTACGCCAGCTCCCTCGGCCAGTAAAGCGAGATGAGCACCGCAACCCCAGAGTCGGTCTCAACTGGACCTAATGGTCAGGGGTCCCTTTACCTTTACTTGCCCCCAAAGATGCATCAGATGGCAAGAAGGGGCTGGCCATCCTTCAAAGAGCCGACGACGCTTACGGCATCCACGAGGCCAATGAGCGATCCTCGTAGGAAAACTGCCGGAATGAGGGGAGGGTGGGATATAAAGAAGAAAAGGGGGGGAATGTGTGTGCCTTGGGGTGGGGGCGAGAGAAGTCGAATCATTATTATTCCCCCAGCTTGCAGAGGTTCCTTATGTTTCTCTGCGGCGGCCGTAAGTATTTCCGAATCCCCCGCTGAAATGCTATTTTCTGACCGCTGGCGGGAATGGGCTGGAGAGAATTAGGCCTACAGCTCGAAGCGAATGGAACCACCGAGGTGGCGGAGAGGGTGGAAGGGGGAAATTGTTCTTCTATTTCCCAGAGAGAGGAAGTCCCCTCCCCCCTTTTAAACCTTCCCACAATTTACCGTATTTTTCGCTCTATAAGACGCACCAGACCATAAGACGCACCTAGTTTTTGGAGCAGGAAAACAAGGAAAAAAATATTCTGAATCTCAGAAGCGAGAACAGCAAGAGGAATCGCTGCGCAGCGAAAGCAGCAATCCCTCTTGCTGTTCTGGCTTCTGGGATAGCTGCGCAGCCTGCATTCGCTCCATAAGACGCACACACATTTCCCCTTACTTTTTAGGAGGGAAAAAGTGAGTCTTACAGAGCAAAAAATACGGTATTTATATATTTATCCCATTGGTATCCAACCTCTTCCTCTCTCCAAAGTCCGCCGAGACCATATAACACCGGTCCTGAAAGACCTACATTGGCTCCCAGGACGTTTCTGAGCACAATTCAAAGTGTTGGTGCTGACCTTGAAAGCCCTAAAGGGCCCAGTATACCTGAAGGAGCGTCTCCACCCCCATTGTTCAGCCCGGACACTGACGTCCAGCTCCGAGGGCCTTCTGGCAGTTCCCTCATTGCGAGAAGCAAAGCTACAGGGAACCAGCCACAGGGCCTTGTCGGTAGTGGCGCCCATCCTGTGGAACGTCCCCCCACCAGATGTCAAAGAGATAAACGACTACCTGACATTCAGAAGACATCTTAAGACATCTTAACATCTTCAGGGAAGTTTTTAATGTGTGACATCTTAGTGTATTTTTGGTCTTTGTGGAAGCAGCCCAGAGTGGCTGGGGAAACCCAGCCAGATGGGCGGGGTACAAATAGTAAATTATTATTATTATTATCCTCCTCATTTCTTGCCAATGACAACCCTGTGAGGTGGGTCAGGCTGAGAGGCAGCGACTGGCCCCCAGTGAGCTTCAGGCCCGGGGAGCTGATACTCCCAGCTCCATTTCAGCTTGCGTCATAATTCTGATTGCAAATCTGATCATGCCCCTTTCTTGCAGAAAGTGGGTGTGTGGACACCATCCTGCTAAAAAACGGTGAAATTTGCACTGGCTGCCATGCCCACTTTCCCCTCTGCTCCCCCTGCGCCCAAAACCAGAATTCGCCACCACCCCAAAGGAAATCCGACCCTTGGGTTATACAACCATCCTCACTCCTAATGTAGGCTATTTTTGAGCGCATGTTGCTTTGAACAGAGATACATTTGTGGGAGGGACGCGGGTGGCGCTGTGGGTTAAACCACAGAGCCTAGGACTTGCCGAGCAGAAGGTCGGCGGTTCGAATCCCCGCGACGGGGTGAGCTCCCGTTGCTCGTTCCCTGCTCCTGCCCACCTAGCAGTTCGAAAGCATGTCAAAGTGCAAGTAGATAAATAGGTACCGCTCCGGCGGGAAGGTAAACGGCGTTTCCATGCGCTGCTCTGGTTCGCCAGAAGCGGCTTAGTCCTGCTGGCCACATGACCCGGAAGCTGTACACCGGCTCCCTCGGCCAATAAAGCGAGATTAGCACCGCAACCCCAGAGTCAGCCATGACTGGACCTAATGGTCAGGGGTCCCTTTACCTTTGTGGGAAATGCGGTAAAGGTAAACAAAAAGGTAAAGGTAAAGGACCGCTGGACGCTTAAGTCCAGTCAAAGGCGATAATGAGGTCGTGGCGCTCATCTTGTTTTCAGACCGAGGGAGCCGGCGTTTGTCCACAGACAGCTTCCCAGGTCATGTGGCTGGCATGACTGAACCGCTTCTGGAGCAACAGGACACCGTGACGGAAACCAGAGAGCACAGAAACGTCGTTTGCCTTCCCGCCACAGTGGTACCTATTTATCTACGTGGACTGGTGTGTTTTTGAACTGCTAGGTGGGCAGGAGCTGGGACAGAGCAACGGGAGCTCACTCTGTTGCGGGGATTCGAACCGCCAACCTTCTGATCGGCAAACCCAAGAGGCTCCACCTGCATCCTGCGAAATGTGTCACAGGTGAATAAATGGACAGTGACATCTCAAAGAGTCATGGGTACCAACTATCCACAGAAGGCATGCAATGCTCCCCTCGCCCCCTGAAAACACCTTGTGCAAGCTTCCTGTGCTGGGCCATCCTCCTGGTTGGCCAGTCTCCCTGTCAGTCAACTTGGCACCCTCTCCTTTTATTTGCGCAATAGTCCCAGGGGGAAGGAGGTGGGCCAGCCCAGGATGGAACCAGGATTGGTGGGGGGAAAACGCCCCCCCCAGCAGGGAAACGATTCCACACTTGCAGTTCCCGCGCCGTAAGGAACTGCCTTTGGGGACACACGCACATGCGCTCAACCCCCCCCCCCCGTGGCCTAAATTATTTAATTTCTCCAAACTGCCGCACCTTTATAAATCATTAACGGCTCCTTTTGATCTGTGTTAATGAGGTTGCTTGATTGGGGGGGGGGGGACAATAACAACAACGGGAACGTGAGATGTCGAAGAGGCTAATAAAAGAATAAAACGCCGGATTGGGAAGGAGGGGGAAAGAGGTGGAAAGGAAGAGAGGATTTTGAGAGCGGAGCCGAGTTCAGGCACCAGCTGAAAGGTTTCAGGCTCCGGGGTTGAGAAAGCTCTGGCTTCGTGGTCCCATGACCTGCCACAGTAACCCCCAGTCACACCGTACAATTAGAGCCCAATGAGGCCACGGATCAACCAAAGGCCTGGTTAAAAAGGAACGTTTTTGTCTGGCGCCTAGAGGTGTGTAATGAAGGCGCCAGGCAAACTTCCCTGGGGAGAGCGTTCCCACAAACGGGGAGCCACTGCAGAGAAGGCCCCGTTCTCGTGTTGCCACCCTCCAGACCTCTCGAAGAGGAGGCCTTGGAAGATGATCTCAGGGTCCTCAAACATTCACTTGGAATCTCCTTTCTTGTAACTTGAATACATTGGTTCGGGTCCTAGCCGATAAAGCAAGGAAAAACAAGCTTGCTCCCTCTTCCACGCGACAGCCCTTCAGATATCTGAAGATGGCTATCATATCTCCTCTCAGCCAGATGGGCAGGGAACAATTAATAAAAATATTATTATTAACCAGGCTAAATATCTACAGCTCCCTCGACCGTTCCTCATCAGGCTTGGTTTCCAGACCCTCGATCATCTTGGTTGCCCTCTTCTGCAAACCTTCCGGCTTGTCAATATCCTTCTGAAATCAGTACGTTTCCGAGCGCAATTCAAAGTGTTGGTGCTGACCTTGAAAGCCCTAAACGGCCTCAGCCCAGTATACCTGAAGGTGTGTCTCCACCCCCATCGATCAGCCTGGACATGGAGGTCCAGCTCCAAGGGCCTTCTGGCGGTTCCCTCCCTGCAAGAAGTGAAGCTACAAGCAACCAGGTAGTGCCTTCTCGGTGGTGGCACCCTCCCATTAGATGTCAAGGAAATAAACAACTATCTATTTTTAGAAGACGTCTGAAGGCAGCCCTGTTTAGGGAAGCTTTCAAAGTTTGATGTTTTATCACTTTTTTATTAATGTTATTATTAAAATTCTGTTGGGACCACTCAAGAGTGGCTGGGGAAACCCAGCCAGATGTGTGGGGTATAAATAATATGTTGTTGTTGTTGTTGTTGTTGTTGTTGTTGTTGTTGTTATCATCATCATCATCATCATCATTATTATAATTGTTGCTTTTGAATTCTGGTGCTGGAGGAGACTCTTGAGAGTCCCATGGACTGCAAGAAGATCAAACCTCTCCATTCTGAAGGAAATCAGCCCTGAGTGCTCACTGGAAGGACAGATCCTGAAGCTGAGGCTCCAAGACTTTGGCCACCTCAGGAGAAGAGAAGACTCCCTGGAAAAGACCCTGATGTTGGGAAAGATGGAGGGCACAAGGAGAAGGGGACGACAGAGGACGAGATGGTGGGACAGTGTTCTCGAAGCTACCAGCATGAGTTTGACCCAACTGCGGGAGGCAGTGGAAGACAGGAGGGCCTGGCGTGCTCTGGTCTAGGGGGTCACGAAGAGGCGGACACGACTAAACGACTAAACAACTATTATCATCATCATCATCATCGTTATTGTTATTATTATTATAAATTGTGGTGCCCAGAACTGAACACAGGACTGCAGGTGGGGTCTGACCAAGGCAGAAAAGCGAGATGAGCGCCGCAACCCCAGAGTCGGCCACGACTGGACCCTAATGGTCAGGGGTCCCTTTACCTTTACCTTAATTCTCAAAATTAGATGCAGCTTCTCATAGTCAGCATCGTGACATAGCATATTAAAATGTAGCTTATTCAGTTAACCACCAAGTCCAGTATGTACACAATGTGATTCCTATTTTGTCAGTCTAATTTCTTCCCTTGTATTTTTCTATCTGACGTATCCGTACCATGAAACAGTCTTGTAAGTGTCAAATGAAGATGATAAGGTTGGTAGACTTAAGAAACTGGCACTGGTAGACGCTAGCACAGGTAGACAAGGTGGGGTCTGACTAAGCCAGAAAAGCGAGATGAGCACTGCAACCCCAGAGTTGGTCACGACTGGACTTAATTGCCAGGGGTCCCTTGACCTTGACCTTTATGACTTCCCTTGACCAGTCTCCTCTTTTCCTCATCAGGTCTGGTTTCCAGACCCTGGATCATCTTGGTCGTTCTCCTCTGCACACCTTCCAGCTTGCCAATCTGCTCCTTAAATTGTGGCGTCCAGAACGTGGCCCTCGATGGGGAAATGTTCTGTGAGACAGAACATCAAATTTCCCCAGGGATAGATAGGCGTAGGGAAGCCATAAAGGGACCCTTGACCATTAGGTCCAGACTCTGGGGTTGCGGCGCTCATCTCGCTTTACTGGCCGAGGGAGCCGGCGTACAGCTTCCGGGTCATGTGGCCAGCAGGACTAAGCCGCTTCTGGCGAACCAGAGAAGCGCATGGAAACGGCGTTTACCTTCCTGCCAGAGCGGTACCTATTTATCTACTTGCACTTTGACTTGCTTTCAAACTGCTAGGTGGGCAGGAGCAGGGACCGAGCAACGGAGCTCACCCCGTCATTGAGGGGATTCGAAACGCCGACCTTCTGATCGGCAAGTCCTAGGCTCTGTGGGATAACCCACAGCGCCACCCGCGTCCCTAGTGAAGCCATAGATCCATAGATTAGGTCAAATCTCCTCCAGGGAACACATTCCTTCCATTGTGACTATAACTCTTACTTGACTAAATGGCAGAGGGTGAGTGTGCTTTTAACCTATCTATATTTGTCGTGCCCACTGGACCCCACAATATTTTTCGCGAGGGAATGTGGCCCCCAGGAGGTTTACAGTGGGGGGGACGGGGACGAATACAAGTTTCAAAGACTGAGAGCTCTTTCTTTAACAGAAGGAACGACAAAGGAGTTAAGTTTTATAGTGTGTGTGTGTGTGTGTGTGTTTTTTTTAAAAAAAGGAGGAGGAATTAAAATCCATGCCGGTATCAAGAAATTTCTTCAGGGACAGAGAAAATTTGCATTTAAAATTGTGTGTGTGTGTGTGTGTTGGGGGGAGAGAGGGGGGGTAGCAGCAGAGGCTGTTTTAAAAGAGGTCAGGAAACCAATGAATTGCTATAAAAATATATCATAAACCCTCTGCATCAAATGGTATTAGGGGATTGTCAACAGAAATGAGCGGGGAAGACAAAAAGCAGGCGAGGAACGGGGAGACGATATGATTTAAGTTTGGGGAATTTGGGGAGGGGGTGGCGTCTTAAGCTCGGGAGAATGAAAAGAAATCCCTGCGATCCCCGGAAGAAACCTCCCCCAAATCTAGCAATTGGAATGCATTATGCAAATGGCCGAAATCGGGAGACGTTTAATGAATTTTGCACAATTCATTCCGACACGCATTTGCGGTTTGGTGTGTGTGTGATTGCTGCGATTTGGGGAAAGGAGACTTTTGAGCTGGTTTTTGGTCTTTGGAAGGAGGGTGAATGGGAAGGAGGGCAGCTAGTTCGAGGTGCCTTGGTTTACAGAGTTCAGTCGTCTCTCCGGCTCGGGTCTGATTTAAAGATTAAGTGTCCTAAAGAATGGAGAGTGATTTGATGGAAGCTTCAATTTGCAAAGTTAATGCTAAGCCACCTATTCTTCTCTCCACCGTTTGGTGACCGTGCAAGTTGGAAGGGAAAGTCAGGGTAGCATAGGGGTTAAGAGCACTGGACTAGGCCCTGGGGGGCCCTGGTTCGAATCCCCCTGCTTAGCACATTTCTAAGCCTACCACAAGGGACGCAGGTGGCGCTGTGGGTTAAACCACAGAGCCTAGGACTTGCCGATCAGAAGGTCGGCGGTTCGAATCCCTGCAATGACGGGGTGAGCTCCCGTTGCTCGGTCCCTGCTCCTGCCAACCTAGCAGTTCGAAAGCACCTCAAAGTGCAAGTAGATAAATAGGTACCACTCTGGCAGGAAGGTAAACGGCGTTTCCGTGCGCTGCTCTGGTTCGCCAGAAGCGGCTTAGTCCTGCTGGCCACATGACCCAGAAGCTGTACGCCGGCTCCCTCGGCCAATAAAGCGAGATGAGCGCCGCAACCCCAGAGTCGGCCACGACTGGACCTACCTTTACCTTAAGCCTACCACAACACACACGTAACTGGCTGTAAAGTAATATAACATTACATATAATAAATCTGTAATCGTCATATCAACAAATGGCAAAGCACAGCTTGTGATGGCAATAACATATCATATTACTATTAACCTTCTATATGTTATTATTGCTGGAGGAGACTCTTGAGAGTCCCACGGACTGCAAGAAGAACAAACCTATCCATTCTTAAGGAAACCAGCCCTGAGTGCTCACTGGAAGGACAGATCCTGAAGCTGAGGCTCCAAGACTCTGGCCACCTCAGGAGAAGAGAAGACTCCCTGGAAAAGACCCTGATGTTGGGAAAGATGGAGGGTGCAAGGAGAAGGGGACGACAGAGGACGAGATGGTGGGACAGTGTTCTCGAAGCTACCAGCATGAGTTTGACTGAACTGCGGGAGGCAGTGGAAGACAGGAGGGCCTGGCGTGCTCTGGTCCAGGGGGTCTCAAAGAGGCGGACACGACTAAACGACTAAACAACAACATGTTATTATTGTCGTGAAGTCCAAGGATAGTCAAATCCAAGGACTGTCAAGTCCAACGATTACAATGTACAGTTCCTGTTGGAAATGCAATTGCAAACTGATATCTTCCTTCTGCATCCTTCCGTGTCTTAAAAGTGTAACAAACAAACTTGCCTTCTGCATAGTCCTATGTCTTGAGAGTGTAACAAACAAAACTACTTAGTAACAATAAGGCAGTTGATGATAGACCAGTTCTCAGGATACACCCTTGCTTCGCCCATTGGGCTTCCTCAGCGACAAGGTTTCCAGGAGATTTTCCAGAAGGTTTTTTCAGCCCAAATAGTCCACAGGAACGCAGAAGTTGCCAGCCAGAGACTGAAGATTATTGTTTGTCTACAGATAGCTTTCCAGGTCATGTGGCCAGCAGGACTAAACCGCTTCTGGCGCAACGGGACACCGTGACGGAAACCAGAGCGCATGGAAACGCCGTTTACCTTCCCGCTGCAGCACTTATGGGAAAGCGCACCTTGGTTTTGGAACGTTTTGGAACCGACTTCCGGAATGGATTAAGTTTGAGAACCAAGGTACCACTATACCGATTTTCCGGAAGGCTCCACGTTTCAAGTCTTCTTTAGAGGCCAACGTTTTCTCCCACAATCAAAGGTGGTCCATTGTGGGGGAGCCCCAGGATAAAGATTCAAGACATAAATTCCAGCCAGGGGTATAACAGGAGAAGCAGCCTGTGTGTTTCTATGTGTGTGTGTGAGCAGATATCCATTTGGGTGACGTTTCGACAGGTGGGCCGGTGTGGGGGTGTGGGGAAGCCTGAAAGACAAGGCCAGGCGATTTCCCGTCCGGCGCGGAGCGTCACCCCGCTGCCTCTGACAACCTTAATATCAATATTTATCTCCGCTCTGAAAGTCTGATCCTTGGCTTCATATTCTGCACCTCCATTACACTTATCCATAATGCGTCTGACGGACCCCTATAGAAAGGGAGGCTGGCGTGCCCTTAATGCGACTTGACAGGCCGCGCACCGGCAGCTGGGAGATTCGCCGTGGCAAGGAGGATGGCTCCTGACAGCTGAGCTTGGGGAATCACCGTAGACAAGAGCCGGGGGCTCAGGGGGGCTTCCACCGCCTCACCCCTCCCAAACCTGGGAGGAGGAACTGGATGTGTTGCAGCCGCCACACACCCCACAAATTGATGGGGGCATTTGCCACCCCAAATATAAGGATGCTTGGACAGCTCTGTCATTGTTGTTGTTGTTTAGTCGTGTCCGCCTCTTCGTGACCCCCTGGACCAGAGCACGCCAGGCCCTCCTGTCTTCCACTGCCTCCCGCAGTTTGGTCAGACTCATCTTGGCCTCTTCGAGAACACTGTCCCACCATCTCGTCCTCCATCGTCCCCTTCTCCTTGTGCCCTCCATCTTTCCCAACATCAGGGTCTTTTCCAGGGAGTCTTCTCTTCTCATGAGGTGGCCAAAGTATTGGAGCCTCAGCTTCAGGATCTGTCCTTCCAGTGAGCACTCAGGGCTGATTTCCTTCAGAATGGAGAGGTTAAGGAAATCAGCCCTGAGTGCTCACTGGAAGGAGCGCTCAGGGCTGACTCAGGTCATTAGAGCACAGGATTCTTGATCTCAGGGTAGCACGTTTGGCTTCCAAAAATCGCTCGAAGACCGAAGCAGTTACTGCCGGGTTTTCGGCGTTCGGGTTTCATCAACGGAGATGTTCGAGAACCAAGGATCCACTGTATTCCACCGTCAGTGGAACTTTTGCGATCGATGTCCCTACCATCTGCCAAGGCTATAATAAAAAATAGGTTGTGGGATACTGAACGCCAAGAGCTAACAGCAGCACCAGAGAAAACATGTACCCCTCTTTATTTTCAACTTTCCTGGGCGCACGAAATTAATCACAATTACCGTATTTTTTGCTCTATAAGACTCACTTTTCCCTCCTAAAAAGTAAGGGGAAATGTGTGTGCGTCTTACGGAGCGAATGCAGGCTGCGCAGCTATCCCAGAAGCCAGAACAGCAAGAGGGATTGCTGCTTTCGCTGCGCAGCGATCCCTCTTGCTGTTCTGGCTTCTGAGATTCAGAATATTTTTTTTCTTGTTTTCCTCCTCCAAAAACTAGGTGCGTCTTGTGGTCTGGTGCGTCTTATAGAGCGAAAAATACGGTACCTGTTTTTCAACCGAGAATTTTAGTTTATAGTTCTGAAAAAACCACTCGGAGGTTCTCTTGCAGTCAAGCAGCAGATTTCTGCTTAACCCTCAAGAAAGAAGGGCATTTTCGCTGGCCAGGTTTAATTCAAACCTCCTTTGGGGAAGGTTCTCAGGCAGGGTGGAAGGAGAAAGAACTTGCCCATGTGAAGACCACCTGGTGGAAACCCTTATACATATGGTTTTCAAATGTAAACTATATGCTGATCTCCGCCAACAATTTCTGTATCCCCAAATGGAAACCAGAGTCGGAGGTCATACGTTTTCTATTACTGAGGAATGATCAGGAGCTCACCAAGTTAGTGGCCAAATATCTCTAAGGGACGCGGGTAGCGCTGTGGGTTAAACCACAGAGCCTAGGGCTTGCCGATCAGAAGGTCAGCGATTCGAATCCCTGCGATGGGGTGAGCTCTTGTTGCTTGGTCCCTGCTCCTGCCAACCTAGCAGTTCGAAAGCATGTCAAAGTGCAAGTAGATAAATAGGTACCGCTCCGGCAGGAACGTAAGCAGCGTTTCCGTGCACTGCTCTGGTTCGCCAGAAGCGGCTTAGTCCTGCTGGCCACATGACCCGGAAGCTGTATGCCGGCTCCCTCGGCCAATAAAGCGAGATGAGTGCCGCAACCCCAGAGTCGGTCACGACTGGACCTAACGGTCAGGGGTCCCTTTACTTTTACTTATCTCTATTTGTTTTTTTGTCGTCGAAATACACTGCAGACGTCTGATCTCCCTGGAGACCTAGAGATGTGACGATAGACTGCTCTGCCTCCTTTCTTTCAGCAAATGTTTTTGTGCCACTGGGGAAGTGGTAATTCTGTATTGATTTGTTCTGGATGTTTGGATGTGACGCCATTAAAAGGTTTGATGGTGATGACTGTATTCCCCATCACAGGATAATCCCTTGGAACGAGGTGACCTCATGGCATGGTGCTGCCCCAGTGGATTCTGGGGGGAAACAAAATGGCAGGTGCCAGCTGAGCGATGGCGGGGTTTGTGTCTGTCCTCCCTCACCTGGCTCGCTGGAAGGGTCGGCCTGGCATACTCCTCGCTTGGCAAGGGAACTAGCTTTTTCCACTTCGCAACTCTCTCCCTGCCTGCTGCCCTTCACAACCCAGAAGGAGTGTGGCAATGGTCCAATGACACTCTGGCCTCTTCCACCAACCCCCCACCTAACCTGGTGTGGAAGAAAAAAGGGGGGGATGTCTAAACCGATTAGTTTCCAGGCCCAATTCAGAGTGCTGGTTTTGACCTAAAAAAGGTAAAGGTAAAGGTACCCCTGCCCGTGCGGGCCAGTCGTGACTGACTCTGGGGTTGCGTGCTCATCTCGCTTAAGAGGCCGGGAGCCAGCGCTGTCCGAAGACACTTCCGGGTCACGTGGCCAGTGTGATGAAGCTGCTCCGGCGAGCCAGCACAAGGAAACGCCGTTTACCTTCCCGCTATAAAGTGGTACCTATTTATCTACTTGCACTTAGGGGTGCTTTCGAACTGCTAGGTGGGCAGGAGCTGGGACCGAACTAGGGGAGCTCACCCTGTCATTGCGGGGATTCGAACCGCCGACCATACGATTGGCAAGTCCTAGGCACTGAGGTTTTACCCACAGCGCCACCCGCCTCCCACGGTTTTGACCTATAAAGCCTTAAACGGCTCAGGACCACAATACCTCAATGACCGCCTTGTTCCATATGAACCTACCCAGACCCTGAGATCATCTTCTGAGGCCCTCCTTCGTGTGCCTCCTCCTTGAGAGGTCCGGAGGGTGGCAACACGAGAGCGGGGCCTTCTCTGCAGTGGCTCCCTGTCTGTGGAACACTCTCCCCAGGGAAGTTTGCCTGGCGCCTTCATTATACACATTTGGGCACCAGGCAAAAACGTTCCTTTTTAAGCAGGCCTTTGCTTGACCTAATCAACATCCCATACCCTTTTAAAATGGGGCGGCAGATTCCTCATCACAAGGTACCCGATCTCCCCCCAAAAAGCTCAACAACTTTAAAAGGTAAAGGTAAAGGATCCCTAAGTCCAGTTGTGACCAACTCTGGGGTTGCAGCACTCATCTCGCTTTATAGGCCGAGGGAGCCAGCGTTTGTCCGCAGACAGTTTTTCCGGGTCATGTGGCCAGCAGGAATAAACCGCTTCTGGCAAAACCAGAGCAGTGCAGGGAAACGCCTTTTACCTTCCCGCCAGAGCGGTACCTATTGATCCACTTGCACTTTGAGGTGCTTTTGAACTGCTAGGTTGGCAGGAGCAGGGACCGAGCAGCGGGAGCTCACCCCGTCGTTGCGGGGATTCGAACCGCCGACCTTCCGATCGGCAAGCCCTAGGCTCTGTGGCTTAGACCACAGCTCCCCATAAAAAGCTCAACAACTTTGGCTCTGCAAAAGAAATGGAATAAAGTCAGGCGATTTTTGCAAGCAATAAATAAATAAATGTCAATGTGTGGGGGGCGGTGACAAGAAATTTTCTTTACTGGGTACCACCTGACCTTGCTAAACCACTGCCTTGAGGCCAAGTGGGGAAGGAGGAGAGTCCGTCGCCCACACAGAAGTGAGTGTCCAATCAGACCAATTTCTGAACACAGAAGGTCAAGGGGGCCCCCCCATCATCCTTCACCCCCCCACCTCCAAGCCCCTGTGATTCCTGCATCGCTGTGGGTTGGACTATAGGACCCTTCCAATTCTGCGCGTCCACGGAAAATCTCAGCCTGGCCCCGGGGCTAGTGGAAGAAAAAGGTGCCTTTCAGAAACGGCGAGGGAGTTTCACTTTGGCCGGCTGCCTGCCTTCTGCGCTCGGGGCCATTCCTCCCCCCCCCCGGCTTTGCCATCATAATTCTAACTCCAAATTAATATGTACGGTTGAGGGCACATCTTATCAGATAAGCGCGTTGTCTTGAGAGCACTTAGATGGAGGAACGGCTGACTGCTCCCCCCGCCACAGCCAACGGGGGGGGGAGACATCCGGGACCCTCTTTTTTGCAATTCTTGACTTCTTATCAGGTTCCGGAAATTGCCTTGGCGGCGTCGAGTTTGCCTAGCCTCGGATACGGGGCGAGACTCATCCGAAGGGCACGAAGGTGTTGGTAATGTATTGTTTTAATACAGCGAAACGTACCTGGTTCTCCCATTATTTTATCACAACAACCCTGTGAGGTAGAGCTGGTGTGAGAAGTTCAGCGACTGCCCCCCCCAAGGTCACCCAGTGCGGGAGGAGCCGAACCCCGGTCTCCCCCTGTCCAACGCACTAACCACTACACCACACTGCCAGGTCAAACACGGACGTTCCATTTGGCCATTTCCCAACCCCAAATCCAGGGCCCTCACTCACTCTGTGTATCTGTAGCAAGGCAAAGAGAGCAACACCTTAGCAAATTCTGTGGGAAATATTTAAGGAGTTCCTGCAGGAACATTATAGCAAATTTCAAGTTGGAGGGGCGATGGAACAAGAGTGATCCCTTTCCCGAAACTGTCCCCAAGCCGATCTGTCACTGGTCTCCCTGCTAGCATGGCTGTTTGGGACTCCAACCAGGGCTGGATTTAGGTTTGACAAGGCCCTCAGCGACTGAAGGTAATGGGGCCCTTTATATGTCCAGCTGTCCTTTGCCAACAACAAATTGTCGCTGTTTTTTGTGTTGAAACTATGCTATATGGTGATTTATGGACCTCATAGGTATCTCAAGCCATTTGCACATGTTGCCGTGCAACCAGTCCATGAAGAATGTAGGCACCCTATAAATAGAAAGGAGCAAACCAGGGATATTTTAGGGAGCAGGCGGGGCCCATGACTTACATCACGGGAGCATACACAACACAAAACACTGTTGCTGTATGTAGGTTTTATTCTATTTGTTTTTTATCTTCTATTTTGGAAATGTACATCCAGTTTTTTCCCCTTTTAATTTTTTTGGGGAGCACCAAGAGAGTGGGGCCCTAAGCTATAGCTTGTTTAGCTTACACGTAAATCCGGCACTGACTCCAACTGATCTGATACAGTCTCAAGATACGAGATCTGCCCGGGATAATACCTAATAGGGAAACGCTAAGCAAAAAGCGTAGAAATCTGGTTCACGTTTTAATGCCCATCTACCTAAACCAGCCCTTCCCAAAGAACACACAACCGCTGACCCTGGGAATCCCTCCCCCGCATTTTGTGGTGCAATTCTCCAACTGAAAAGCATGCGCAGATATCCGTGTACAGTGGTACCTCAAGATGCGAACGGGATCCATTCCGGAGCCCTGTTCGCATCCCGAACGGAACGCAAGACGCCACGGCGCGTCTGCCGCGTTTCACCACTTCCACGCATGCGCGCAATGTCATTTTGAGCGTCTGCGAAAACCAGAAGTTACTTCCGGCTTGCCGCGGAGCGCAACTCGAACGCGCTCAACCCGAAGCACATTCAACTCGAGGTATGAATGTATATGGGGAAAGAGTGTTGTCAGGGGCTCAGGAGCAGAGGCACAGGGGAGAGAGGAAATGGAGAGTGAAGGGGAAGAATCTGAGGGCAGCGTAGGGGAGTATGACAGTGGCCCGAGAGATTCCATGAGTCTCTCCAGCGAATCAGAAGATTCCCAGAGGGGGGCGCCGATGGCCAGGGCAAGGGGGGTCCCAGGGGGGACACACCAGAAGCAAGGGGCCAGCGGGGACTCCCAAAGCAGCAGCGGGAGAGCAGGACCAGCTCCTCCACCAGAGCGTAGTGGGGGGGAAGAGTCACATGTATCAGGGCCAGCTTCTCCTCCAGCAGGGAGAGAGGATGAGTCAGGGGTGGCCACGCCTCCATCGCAGAGTGAGGGAACGGAGGGAGAGTCAGGTGCAGCTAGCCTCCCCGAAGGGGGAAGCAGTGACAGGAGCAGTGTAACGGTCAGGAGGAAGGTGGCCGGCTGGGCGCGCGCGCCAAGTTCAAATGTAGAGGCGCGCGGCACAGCAGGAAACCCGGATTGGGAACCAGGTCCTAAAGCCCGCCGGAGGCAGGGGGAAGACTCAGGGGACTCAGCATCAGAAGAGTCTAGGAGAGGCGAGACCCCAGCGGACAGGCGGGCCCAGAGGAGAAGAGAGCAGAGGAAGAGGTGGAGCAAGGCTAGAGTCTTAAACTGGTGTCTGGGGGGAGGAGATTCAGACGGAGCTTCGGCGGTCTAGAGTTTGAGACGTAGAGCTGCGCGCCGCGGCTGTGAAAGCGAAACTGAGCTTCAATAAAGACTGTTTGATATAACAACGAACTGGCGTTGGTCCTTTGTGAGCTGGGACCTAGGGCAGCTCTGACAAGTGTGTTAAAACACAATTGTTTGTGAAATTAACACACACACACACACACACACACAGAGCGCACATTATGTTCAGAAAAAATATGCTGGGGCAGTGGGGAGAATGAAGTGGTACGCAAACCTGCATGTTCTATCCAAGACCTGTTGAAATCAGCCACCCCACCCCCCGCGAATTACGCCCATCAATTTGGACGGGTCTACTCTGAGTAAGATTTGACGTGGGATACGAACCAGTGCATATCGAGAGAGAAATTGCATGCTAAGATGTGGAGGGGTGACAGCTCACAGAGATGAGAGAGAGAAACGAAAAGGGACGTTTTATTTCCACTCCTTCTCAGGCTGAGCAGCCGACCCTCTCGGAGGTGTGTGCGGCTGGCCTTCCCTGGGACTTGTGCTCAATGCTGCAATTTGCACCGTTCCGCCCTCATTAACACGGGAGCTCGTTAGCCTGACGCTGAGACTAATCAATAATCGCCGCTAATGAGACGTCCTAAGCGGGCACATGTTCACGCAGCCGGTCATTTCTCTAACCCACACTGACATCTGTGCCGGACGTAGCACTTCGGGGCTGGGGCTGGGGCGGGCGGGGGGGGATACTGTGATTTTGTCAGGTGCCTTTCAAACCTGCAAAGTTTCCATCTCTGACGGTTTCCTCGCGGGAAAGGGCAGAGTTGCGAAGGCGGCGCAACCTTCAGGCCTAGAAACGGGAATAATAATAATAATAATAATAATAATAATAATAATAATGTATTATTTGTACCCCACCCATCTGGCTGGGTTTCCCCAGCCACTCTGGGCGGCTTCCACAGAAACCAAAACTACACTAAAATATCACACATTAAAAACTTCCTGAACAGGGCTGCCTTCAGATGTCTTTTGAATGTCAGGTAGTTGTTTATCGCTTTGACATCTGGTGGGAGGGAGAATACCACCTCCATCTTTCACCAATATGGAGAGGCATTGATGCTAACAGTGTATTGGACTAGGACCTGGGTTCAAATCCTCCCACTAGGCCTGGGTGACCTTGGGGGCCAGTCCCAGCCTCTCGCCTCTAACCTACCCCACAGGGTTGTTGTGGGAGGGGGGGCAGATTGTGTGGGGGGAGGACCACACACGCCACCTCAAGTACAACGTCACCAATCGATCAAGACATACCGACTCTATCTTGAAAAACATGTCCTGCTCTCCTGAGAAACTCCCTCCTCAAAGCAACTCACAATCTTCAGTAAGGACCGAGTCCGCGCCGTATTGTACAAAGCAATAAAGGTAAAGGTACCCCTGCCCGTACGGGCCAGTCTTGACAGACTCTAGGGTTGTGCGCTCATCTCACTTAAGAGGCCGGGGGCCAGCACTGTCCGCAGACACTTCCGGGTCATGTGGCCAGCATGACAAAGCTGCATCTGGCGAGCCAGCGCAGCACACGGAAACGCCGTTTACCTTCCCGCTGGAGCGGTACCTATTTATCTACTTGCACCCGGGGGTGCTTTCGAACTGCTAGGTTGGCAGGCGCTGGGACCGAGCAACGGGAGCGCACCCCGCCGCGGGGATTTGAACCGCCGACCTTTCGATCGGCAAGCCCTAGGCGCTGAGGCTTTTACCCACAGCGCCACCCGCGTCCCAAAGCAAAGCAATAAACCAGCAGTAAAGGGGTGGGGGAGTAGGCATGGAGTAAAAATATAAATATATAACTCTGGTCTGTCCCCCTAAAAAATGCTCAAGCACTTAGGCCATTCTCCCCCCCCAAAAAAAGCTCAACAGCTCGGGTCAATCCAATGAGCAGATCACTGCCAGTTTATTTATAGTGGGAGTAGATCGCAGTCTCTTGGAAGTTGGACGCCCCAATGTAGCGCATCAAATAGTACAGTAGTACCTTGGATCTCATAAACGCCTTGGTTCCCAAACAAATCGGCTCCCAAACACCGCAAACATGGAAATGAGCGTTCCGGTTTGCGAATGTTTTTCGGAAGCCGAACGTCTGACGTGGCTTCTGATTGGCTGCAGCCAATCGGAAGCCGTGCCTTGGTTTTCGACCGTTTCGGGAGTCGGAATGGACTCCTGGAACGGATTAAGTCTGAGAACCAAGGTAAGGTAAAGGTAAAGGGACCCCTGACCATTAGGTCCAGTCGCGGCCGACTCTGGGGTTGCGGCGCTCATCTCGCTTTACTGGCCGAGGGAGCCGGCGTACAGCTTCCGGGTCATGTGGCCAGCAGGACTAAGCCGCTTCTGGCGAACCAGAGCAGCGCATGGAAATGCCGTTTACCTTTCCACCAGAGTGGTACCTATTTATCTACTTGCACTTTGATGTGCTTTCGAACTGCTAGGTTGGCAGGAGCAGGGACCAAGCAACAGGAGCTCACCCTGTTGCCGGGATTCGAACCGCCAACCTTCTGATCGGCAAGCCCTAGGCTCTGTGGTTTAGACCACAGTGCCACCCGCGTCCCTAACTGAAGAGTAGACCTGTTGAAATGAAATGAAATGTGGCAGGAACAGGAACCGAGCAAAGGAAGGTACCACTGTATTAAAACGAATGTTCCTAAACCACATCTCCCAGCATCCCTGGCCGAGCTGGCTGGGGCTGATGGACGCTGAAGTCCAGCAACATCTTTGGGGTGGTGTGTGTGTCCATCCCTGACCCACGGGAGGGAGAATGCGAGGGGAGATTGATTTGGGGACCACCATCATTTGCAAGCATACGGCCTGCGCCTGTAACAGCTCAGGCATCGCAAGCCCCCCGGCTGTGTTAACAACTCAGTGCCAATCTCCCGGCTGCAATTCCTGGAAACCGCAGAGCGCTTGGTGGGAGTCGCCGGATTCCGCGTGGCGAGGTTTCCGCGGCCCTCCCGGGGCAGGCGGCACGCCGGCCACCTGTCCGCTCGGCAGGGGAGGACAAGGAAGCTCGCGGGGCGGCGTGGAGGCCGGGGCACTGACTCCAGCTGCTTGCCGTCTGCAGCTGATTTGCAGCCACAGGAAGGCCGGGCCACCCGAAGGTTTGCAGAATGCCAATGAGGAGGGTTTGGCCACCGGATGTGGCCCTGCACTCCAGTTACGGGCTGGGGGTGGGGCGAGGCTCTCGATGAAACCCACAAGCCTGACTCCGCTGGGTATCAAGTCATTTTTTCCTTCCCCCAGCAGCCTCCTGAAAACCGTAGCTTGCAGAAACGTAAGGCGATTCAGCAAGCAGGGGGAAATTCTGCTTTTCAATGTTGTTGTTTAGTCGTTTAGTCGTGTCCGACTCTTTGTGACCCCCGGGACCAGAGCACGCCAGGCCCTCCTGTCTTCCACTGCCTCCCGCAGTTTGGTCAAACTCATGCTAGTAGCTTTGAGAACACCGTCCAACTATCTCGTCCTCCGTCGTCCCCTTCTCCTTGTGCCCTCCATCTTTCCCAACATCAAGGTCTTTTCCAGGGAGTCTTCTCTTCTCATGAGGTGGCCAAAGTCTTGGAGCCTCAGCTTCAGGATCTGTTCTTCCAGTGAGCACTCAGGGAGAGGTCCATGGGACTCTCAAGAGTCTCCTCCAGCACCAGAATTCAAAAGCATCAATTCTTCGGCGATCAGCCTTCTTGATGGTCCAGCTCTCACTTCCATACATCACTACTGCTTTTCAATAGCCACTCGCTTATTCGCCTATGGTGACTCAGAACCACTGTCAGGTGACTGGAAAGGGAAACTTCAGTCATAAGAACGTAAGCGCCTTTTCCGCCTGCCAAAAAAGGGGGCCCATGCTGTCTGTGATGTCACAGCAAGCCAGCCAATCGCAGCAGGAAGCTCCATTGCAAGCAAATCCTTTAGCAGAGGGATCTTAAATCTTTTCCAACCCAGGACATGTTTTTACACCATTTGAGCACTCATTTCTTAATCTCTGGTCATATATTTGCACGGTGGTCATGCTCTTGTTGTGACCCACCTTGGATCAGACTGTGACCCATCACTAGTTCATGATGATGTTAAAATTGAAATCACCACATATGGGTAGGCAAACTAAGGCCCAGGGGCTGGATCCGGCCCAATTGCCTTCTAAATCCGGCCCACGGACAGTCTGGGAATCAGCGTGTTTTTACATGAGTAGAATGTGTGCTTTTATTTAAAATGCATCTCTGGGTTATTTGTGGGGCATCAGAATTTGTTCTTTTGCCCCCTTCAAAATAATCCGGCCGCCCACAAGGTCTGAGGGACAGTGGACCGGCCCCCTGCTGAAAAGGCCTTATTCTCTGTGATGTCACAGCAAGCCATCCAATTGCAGCAGGAATCACAACTGCATCCTCTACCACGCCGCAAAACAGGCCGCTCAGTTTCAGAGATATGCCTCATTCCCACAATAACTGGGTCACGGTGATGGGGGATTGAAACCACTGCGTATTTTAACCCCGCCCCCTGTCAAAAAGGCCTCCCTCTCTGTGATGTCACGGAAGGTCAGCCAATCGCAACCAAAACCCTGCGGTGTTTTCCAATACAGGGCCGGTCAATTTTGCTCCTTGTTCCCAGGTGCCAACTATCAGGGGATCACAAGGACACAGAATGGAAAGGGCCACCTATTATAACAGTCCGCCCCCAACTTCCTCTCCCTGCCCGACTTCCTCTGCATCTATTTTTAGACAGTAAGCTCATTGGCTTAGTGTCAGAAAGGGCTGCAACAGCCACCATTTCCATAAATAAATAAGGCGACCAAACCTAAAGGAGAGGGTTTGGGGGCGTTTTGCAAAAGCCGACGACGGTCAGCGCAAATGTGACTTTTCCTCCGGCGACGGGTCTGTGGGGTGGGGTGTGGGGGGCATGTGGCTTCATTTCCCCTCACTCTTCCCCACGGTATCTCCCCCCTCCTTCCCCCCCAACACATTAGAGCCAGGAGCCAAGTTGCCCCCCCCAACCTCCCCGCACCCTCTGTTCCCCAGGCTGGCTCTCAACGCCGCTGGCTAAACAAAGATCAGTAAATGTAAGATCTTTCCTAACATCTCCTGCCAACTCTGTCAGAGCCCATCTCTAGAGAACCAAGGCCCTGAGTTATGTAAACAGAGCACATTCTCTGTCAAAGATTTCTCTCCCCCCTCTTGGAAAAAAAAGGAAAAAGTAAAAGTGCGCAGAGCGGGGGGAAGAGCCTCTCGTGTTCATTTGCACATAAAAGAGACCTTTGCTATCCTCCCGGGCGACGGGTGGCATGTTTGCAAACTGGCAGGTTAAAGTCGACAAGGAAGGAAAAGAGGTCGGGAAATCGGGGGTCCTGCCTCGTCCCCGCCACCCCCCCCACCTCCCAGTGCGACCCAGCCTACATCAATCAATCAATCCTGTCCTGCGGGCAAGAGGAGCAGGGCAGGTTTTCCTCCCTGCCAAAGGTGACTTGCCACTGACGAGCTGGTACTTGAGGGTATCAGCTGGGGCACTGCCAGTCTTAGTCCTTGTTGTTGTTGTTTAGTCGTTTAGTCATGTCCGACTCTTCGTGACCCCCCTGGACCAGAGCACGCCAGGCCCTCCTGTCTTCCACTGCCTCCCGCAGTTTGGTCAAACTCATGCTGGTCACTTTGAGAACACTGTCCCACCATCTCGTCCTCTGTCGTCCCCTTCTCCTTCTGCCCTCCATCTTTCCCAACATCAGGGTCTTTTCCAGGGAGTCTTCTCTTCTCCTGAGGTGGCCAAAGTCTTGGAGCCTCAGCTTCAGGATCTGTCCTTCCAGTGAGCACTCAGGGCTGATTTCCTTCAGAATGGAGAGGTTGGATCTTCTTGTAGTCCATGGGACTCTCAAGAGTCTCCTCCAGCACCAGAATTCAAAAGCATCAATTCTTCGGTCTTAGTCCTACCGAGAGACAACCCACAGGAGTCAGTTACGGCAAGTTAGACGTATTCAGAGTGCAAGCCATTGAAATGAATGGGCACAGCTCATTTAGCTGCATTCATTTCAATGGGTCTAACTCTGGACTAAGGTAAAGGTAAAAGACCCCTGGACGATTAAGTCCAGTCAAAGGTGACTATGGGGTTGCGGCGCTCATCTCGCTTTCAGGCCGAGGGAGCCGGCGTTTGTCCACAGACATCTTTCCGAGTCATGTGGCCAGCAGGACTAAACCGCTTCTGGCGCAACGGGACACCGTGATGGAAACCAGAGCACATGGAAACGCCGTTTAGCTTCCCACCGCAGTGGTACATATCTATCTACTTGCACTGGTGTGCTTTCGAACTGCTAGGTTGGAAGGACTAATATCTGGGACGCGGGTGGCGCAGTGGGTTAAACCACAGAGCCTGGGACTTGCTGATCAGAAGGTGGGCGGTTTGAATCCCCGCGACAGGGTGAGCGCCCGTTGCTCGGTCCCTGCTCCTGCCCACCTAGCAGTTCAAAAGCACGTCAAAGTGCAAGTAGATAAATAGGTACCGCTCCAGCGGGAAGGTAAACGGCGTTTCCGTGCGCTGCTCTGGTTCTCCAGAAGTGGCTTAGTCATGATGGCCACATGACCCGGAAGCTGTCTGCGGACAAACGCCGGCTAACTTAATGTTCAGGGGTCCCTTTACCTTCACCAAGATATCTAGAATGCCGGTGTGCTTTTAGTTTCCTGGTGGTTTAAATTTTTTATTAAAAGGTTTGGGATAGCTGTTTCAGTTGTTTTCACCAACCATTCTATGGTTTTATTTTTTCCGTAAGCCACTTAGAGGTCCGCCCTCCCCACAATCATTTAGTGTATCATTTAAAAGAAAAAGAAAAAGATATACAGTCGTACCTTGGAAGCCGAACGGAATCCGTTTCGGAAGTCATAGAATCATAGAATCATAGAGTTGGAAGAGACCACAAGGGCCATGGAGTCCAACCCCCTGCCAAGCAGGAAACACCATCAGAGCACTCCTGACATATGGGTTGTCAAGCCTCTGCTTAAAGACCTCCAAAGAAGGAGACTCCACCACACTCCTTGGCAGCAAATTCCACTGTCGAACAGCTCTTACTGTCAGGAAGTTCTTCCTAATGTTTAGGTGGAATCTTCTTTCTTGTAGTTTGGATCCATTGCTCCGTGTCCGCTTCTCTGGAGCAGCAGGAAAACAACCTTTCTCCCTCCTCTATGTGACATCCTTTTATATATTTGAACATGGCTATCATATCACCCCTTAACCTCCTCTTCTCCAGGCTAAACATGCCCAGTTCCCTTAGCCGTTCCTCATAAGGCATCCTTTCCAGGCCTTTGACCATTTTGGTTGCCCTCCTCTGGACACGTTCCAGTTTGTCAGTGTCCTTCTTGAACTGTGGTGCCCAGAACTGGACACAGTACTCCAGGTGAGGTCTGACCAGAGCAGAATACGGTGGCACTATTACTTCCCTTGATCTAGATGCTAGATGCTATCTAGATGCTACTTAATTCGTTCCAGAGGTCCGTACTTAACCTGAAACTGTTCTTAACCTGAAGCACCACTTTAGCTAATGGGGCCTCCTGCTGCTGCCGCGCCGCCGGAGCCCGATTTCTGTTCTTATCCTGAAGCAAAGTTCTTAACCTGAAGCACTATTCCTGGCTTTGTGGAGTGTGTAACTTGAAGCGTATGTAACCTGAAGCGTCTGTAACCAGAGGTACCACTGTACAGTGGTACCTCAGGTTACAGACGCTTCAGGTTACAGACTCCGCTAACCCAGAAATAGTACCTCGGGTTAAGAACTTTGCTTCAGGATGAGAACAGAAATTGCACAGCGGCAGCAGGAGGCCCCATTAGCTAAAGTGGTGCTTCATGTTAAGAACAGTTTCAGGTTAAGAACGGACCTCCGGAACGAATTAAGTTCTCAACCTGATGTACCACTGTACACAGAAAGAACTATAACAATGATCTTCTCTCTTACATCACAGATGTTTTGGGATACGCAGTCGTACCTTGGTTGACGAACGCCTTGCGACTCAAACGCTTTGGCTCCTAAATGCCGCAAACCCGGAAGTGAGCGTTCCGGTTTGCGAATGTTCTTTGGAACCCGAATGTCCGCCACAGCTTCCGATTGGCTGCAGGAGCTTCCTGCAGCCAATCGGAAGCCACGCCTTGGTTTCCGAACGTTTTGGAAGTTGAACGGACTTCCAGAACGGATTCCGTTCGGCTTCCGAGGTACAACGGTATTACAGATGTACGTTCTGTACTTTTTTTAAAAAGTATTGCTACAGATTAAACCACAGAGCCTAGAACTTGCCGATCAGAAGGTCAGCAGTTCGAATCCCCGCAATGACGGGGTGAGCTCCCGTTGCTCAGTCCCTGCTCCTGCCAACCTAGCAGTTCGAAAGCACGTCAAAGTGCAAGTAGATAAATAGGTCCCGCTCTGGTGGGAAGGTAGACGGTATTTCCGTGCGCTGCTCTGGTTCGCCAGAAGCGGCTTAGTCCTGCTGGCCACATGACCCGGAAGCTGGACGCCAGCTCCCTCGGCCAGTAAAGCGAGATGAGCGTCGCAACCCCTGAGTCGGTCATGACCGGACCTAATGGTCAGGGGTGGTCCCTTTACCTTTACCTTACAGATTTGTCATGGCCTTTGGCTGGAACAATAAGCTTAGGAACTGAACTGAACGGTAACCCATTTAGGAACGAAGGGAGGGAGGGAGGGAGGGGAGGGAGTCAAAGGCTACAGCAAAGCTTTCAGAGTTGGACAAAATACACACTTCTAAAACGAGTGTACAAAAGGCAAGAGAAGGTGTCGATTTGCAGAGATTTGATGCAACTTGATTTCCACACACACACACACCCAACCCCTGCTTATCTGGCAAGCGAGAGATAAATTCAATTTGCGTCTCTTTCCCTCTCTCTCTCTCCCTGGAGTAAATTATTTGCTCTCGGAATAAGTCCGTGCTGGAGGATGCGATATGGGCAAACCGCTCCCATTACGGGCGGCGCAGTCAAGTCATCAGCACCAATTCTCGCGCGCGGGGGGGGGGGGATTCCACATTCCTAGTTTTTAGTTTTTAAAAAATCGTTTTCGTCTGCTTGGCGTGGGTACGCGTTTCTCATTATCAGCCATCATCATTATTATTGATATCTGTTCCGAAGCCAGGTTGGGGGGCCGCGCTTGGTCACACTTGGGCACCGCGCTTGGGAAGAGGGGGCCGCAGATAATTGTGTCAACTCGTAAAGCCGTAATTCAAAGGAAATCTAAGACACAAACAATGGGAGATATATGTATTTTTTGATATATTATTTTCCCTCTCTCTCTCTCTCTCCCGCCCCCCACGCCCCACCTTTCTCTTCTTTCCAAATCTGCTGTCAAAAGCATTCCTCCGTAATTTGATCAGCAGGGAACGGCACGCGAGAAAGGAACCCGGAGCTCTGCAATCACGCCGATAATCTCCTCGGCGCAAAATAAAAAATAAAACGAAATAAGGACTCTGAGGCCTGGAAGATCGCTTTGGTTCTTCGGGTTTAAGTCAATGGGAGTTAATAGATGAATTGATGAACAGGTCGAAGTGAGCAGGGAACGGCGAACCGGGTGAGGCGCTCTGCTTTTCAAGACAAGGGTGGCTGGGAGGTTGTGGGGTGGTGCAGTAGGTAAATAGTAATAACAATTTATAATAATAATTTATTATTTGTACCCTGCCCATCTGGCTGGGTTTCCCCAGCCACTCTGGGCGGCTTCCATAGAAACCAAAAATACACTAAAATATCACACATTAAAAACTTCCCTGAACAGGGCTGCCTTAAGATGTCTTCTGAATGTCAGGTAGTTGTTTATCGCTTTGACCTCTGATGGGAGGGCGTTCCACAGGGCAGGCGCCACCACCGAGAAGGCCCTCTGCCTGGTTCCCTGTAGCTTTGCTTCTCGCAATGAGGGAACTGCCAGAAGGCCCTCGGCACTGGACCTCAGTGTCCGGGCAGAACGATGGGGGTGGAGACAGGTTTCCCCAAGAGGGGAAGAGGCTCAATTGTAGGAAAACCTCCAAGCCATTTGCAGAAATACAAACTAAAACTTTTTCCCCCCAAGTTAAACACGGGCCTTGAAAAAGTACCCGAAATATCATTGAAATCAACAACAGCTAAGAAGAAATTAAACGCAGATACATGTTTACAAGTCGAGATAAAGGTAAAGGGACCCCTGACCATTAGGTCCAGTCGTGACCGACTCTGGGGTTGCGGCGCTCATCTTGCTTTATTGGCCAAGGAAGCCGGTGTACAGCTTCCGGGTCATGTGGCCAGCAGGACTAAGCCGCTTCTGGCGAACCAGAGCAGCACACGGAAACGCCGTTTACCTTCCCGCCGGAGCGGTACCTATTTATCTACTTGAACTTTGAGGTGCTTTCGAACTGCTAGGTTGGCAGGAGCAGGGACCGAGGAACGGGAGCTCACCCCGTCATTGCGGGGATTCGAACCGCTGACCTTCTGATCGACAAGTCCTAGGCCCTGTGGTTTAACCAACAGCGCCAGCCGCATCCCTTACAAGTCCAGATAGGCTTGGCTAAATGGAAATGTTTTCAGCAGGTAGCGAAAAGGATACAAGCGAAGGGTCCTGCCTGGAGTTCCAAAGTGTGGGTTTCGAAACTTGTTCCACAGATCGAAGAGGTCAAGTGGGCACGTAAGGGGGTAAAGTGAGGGTGGCATTCAGGACTCACCCGAGTGCCAATAAAGACTCCAAGCCTCCCTCTGACTCATTGCCCTCTTGGTCATCTTGAAAAGTCCATACATAATTCCGAGCACCATTCAAAGTGTTGGTGCTGACCTTCAAAGCCCTAAGTGGCTGAGACCCTCCCTGCCTGCAGACTGTCTCGCCAGAGTGGTGCATGCTCTTGTTATCTCCCGCTTGGACTACTGCCATGCACTCTACGTGGGGCTACCTTTGAAGGTGACCCGGAAACTGCAACTAATCCAGAATGCGGCAACTAGACTGGGGACTGGGAGTGGAGACCACATAACACTGGTCCTGAAAGACCTACATTGGCTCCCAGGACCTTTCTGAGCACAATTCAAAGTGAGCACAATTCAAAATGGCCCAATATCTCCGAAGGAGCGTCTCCACCCGCAGTGTCCAGCCCAGACACTGAGGTCCAGCTCCGAGGGCCTTCTGGCTGTTCTCTCCCTGCGAGAAGTGAGGTTACAGGGAACCAGGCAGAGGGCCTTCTCGGTGGTGGCGCCCTCCCTCACGTCAGATGTCAAGGAAATAAACAACTACCTGACACTTAGAGGACATCTGAAAGCAGCCCTGTTTAGGGAAGCTTTTAATGTTTGATGTTGTTGCTTTTTTATTAATATTGTGTTGGGAGCTGCCCGGAGTGGCTGGGGAAACCAAGCCAGATGGGCGGGGTATAAATATATCATTACTTACTACTACTACTACCTGTCAGGGCTTTTATGTAATGCATTGGGCAGGGGTTAGAACAGGCTTCCTCAACCTCGGCCCTCCCAATGTCCAGAGGAGGGCAACCAAAATGGTCAAAGGCCTGGAAACGATGCCTTATGAGGAACGGCTAAGGGAGCTGGGCATGTTTAGCCTGGAGAAGAGGAGGTGAAGGGGTGATATGATAGCCATGTTCAAATATATAAAAGGATGTCATCTAGAGGAGGGAGAAAGGCTGTTTTCTGCTGCTCCAGAGAAGCGGACACGGAGCAATGGATCCAAACTACAAGAAAGAAGATTCCACCTCAACATTAGGAAGAACTTCCTGACAGTAAGAGCTGTTCGACAGTGGAATTTGCTGCCAAGGAGTGTGGTGGAGTCTCCTTCTTTGGAGGTCTTTAAGCAGAGGCTTGACAACCATATGTCAGGAGTGCTCTGATGGTGTTTCCTGCTTGGCAGGGGGTTGGACTCGATGGCCCTTGTTGTCTATTCCAACTCTATGATTCTATGATTCTATTTTATGATTCTATGATGTTTTGAGACTACAATTCCCAGTCTTCTTCCACCGACTCTTCTCCCTGGTCTCGGATCTTGCCAGTCATTTCCGCCAATTCCATATAGTCCATCAACTTCGTCTGCCATTATCCAGCTCTTCAGTGCTTTCAAGAAGCAGCCATTCTCTCAGCCAGCAAAAAGCAGCTGGTTCACAACAAAGTTTATGGGTCTGGCAGGGCAAGTCCACCTCCTTCCGTCAGAAAGTCATTCCTGATCCTGAACCAGAATCTGCTTTATTGCAACTTGAATCCAATGGTTTGGGTCCTACCCTCCGGAGAAGCTGGCTCTGTCTTTCACGTGATGGCCCTTCAGATACATGGAGAGCTGTGTTTCTTCTCTGGGCTAAATATCCCCAACTCCAGATCCTTCATCACCTCAATAGCCCTTCCAGCTACCTGATTCTACCGAAGTTTCAGTCTTGCCCATGCTGACGGGCAACAAGGACTCATCTCAATCCCAGGGTTGTGGATTCGAGCCCCGTGTCAGACAACAATATTCCTGTACTGCAGGGGGTTGGACTAGATGACCCTTGTTAGGCAAAGGACCCCTGGACGGTTAAGTCCAGTCAAAGGCGACTATGGGGTTGCGGCGCTCATCTCGCTTTCTGGCCGAGGGAGCCGGTGTTTGTCCGCAAACAGCTTTCCGGGTCATGTGGCCAGCAGGACTAAACCGCTTCTGGCGCATGACAGAAACCAGAGCGTATGGAAACACTGTCTACCTTCCTGCTGCAGTGGTACCTATTTATCTACTTGCACTGGTGTGCTTTCGAACTGCTAGGTTGGTAGGAGCTGGGGACAGAGCAACGGGAGCTCACCCCATCGTGGGGATTTGAACCGGTGACCTTCTGATCGGCAAGCCCAAGAGGCTCAGTGATTTAGACCACAGCGCCACCCACATCCCTTGAGTGAGATGGACCAATTGTCTGGCTTGGTGGTATAAGGGAGCTCCTTAGGTTTCCCCTCCTTTCTCATTTAGTGGTGTGGCTCTCTGGATATTCAGTCCTAGTTATCAGCCTCCATCGGAGTTTCCCATCCATAAGGGCGACTCCTAGTTGCTCTGTCCCACATGCACACACCAACTCAGCCCCTTAGCTGATGGACCATAGAACTGAAGCAGACACTATCCATCATGAAATCAAGCCAGGCGAGAGTGGGTGGGGTGCTGAGCTCCCTCTCTGACAGGGTCCCCAGAGAGGTGGAGATGGAGGGCTGGTCTTCTCCTGCCCAGCGATTAATTATTTCCACAGGTAATAATAAATCCAGTCTGTCACTCCTTCCAACACACACACACAGAACGGCAAGAGTTGTGGGAGAGGTTCCCTTCACGGGAATCAGGAGATTCATATGTGCAACGTGGTACATATCATCATTTATGGTAGGGATGTGAGTTGGTGCGAGATTTTCGGAATTGGATTTCGACAGAAATTATCAGTACAGTGGTACCTCAGGTTAAGTACTTAATTCGTTCCAGAGGTCCATACTTAACCTGAAACTGTTCTTAACCTGAAGCACCACTTTAGCTAATGGGGCCTCCTGCTGCTGCCGCACCGCCAGAGCCCGATTTCTGTTCTCATCCTGAAGCAAAGTTCTTAACCTGAAGCACTATTTCTGGGTTAGCGGAGTCTGTAACCTGAAGCGTATGTAACCTGAAGCATATGTAACTTGAGGTACCACTGTATTACAAAAGAAACCGTTGCTTCTTGTACATAACTAACATCGCTGAATATTTCTGATGACATCAACGTAGAAATATTGCCAAAAGAAAGAATTATATATGATCTTGGCAGCTCAAATAGTAACTGCAACTCAATGGGAAATAACCCCAAATGAAAATCTTACACTGAACGCATGGTACCAGTCACTTTGGGAAAGAGCTACAATGGAGAGAATTGTGCATAATTTGAGATTTGGACCAGGTCTAGAACCTCCAGGCTCTTTTAATATGCTTGTCGCTCCTTTATTACATATGCAACAGGGCCATCGTTTTCAAGACAAACCTCTTCACAAGCCGAGCAAATCTGGAACTAGACTTGACAATCGGATAGCACTAATATTCTTTACTTCATCATTTTAACCTTTGTGCAACTGTGCTAATTCTTACGTGCCTCTTTTATAGTTTTGTTTTTATATTTTAATTTTCATCTGACGTTTCAACTGCTCTCCCCTGCTTTATATGCATTATAAAATAAAATAAAAATAATTATAATTATAACTAAAAAGAAGATCTGTCAGGGTTCCTTCCACCAGCCACACAGCAAGTGTGGCCAAGGTTCAGGGATGGTGACGGGGGCTGTACTCAGTCACCATGTTGGCTACTCCTGCCCTAAAGCTTTTGGCAATTGCCATGAGCCTAGTGCTGAAGCAACGACTTCCTCATGGGTAGGCGAACTAAGGCCCAGGGGCCGGATCTGGCCCAATCGCCTTCTAAATCTGGCCTGGGAATGAGCGTGTTTTTACATGAGTAGAGTGTGTCCTTTTATTTAAAATGCATCTCTGGGTTATTTGTGGGGCATAGGAATTCGTTCCTTCCCCTCCCCAAATATAGTCCGGCCCCCCACAAGGTCTGAGGGACAGTGGACCGGCCCCTGCTGAAAACGTTTGCTGACCCCTGTTCTTCCTCCTGCTCTCAGCTCCCAGGCTGCTGTCCATGGTCCTGAACTTCTTGCTCCTGACTTCTGACCCACAGCCAAATCACTGACCAGCCATTCCTAAAGCATGCGTAGGCAAACTAAGGCTTGGGGGCCGGATCCAGCCCAATCGCCTTCTCAATCCAGCCCGCAAACAGTCTGGGAATCGGCGTGTTTTTACATGAGTAGAACGTGTGCTTTTATTTAAAATGCATCTCTGGGTTATTTGTGGGGCATAGGAATTCATTCACACACACCCCCAAAAAAAATAGTCTGGCCCCCCACAAGGTCTGAGGGACAGTGGACCGGCCCTCTGCTGAAAATTTTTGCTGACCCCTGCTCTAAAGCCTCAGTGCTTGCTCTGTGCAATGGCATCACCTGAGCTCCTGTCTCCCTTGGATCACGACCCTTGCAATCTGTCCGGAACACAGGTAACTGCAAAATTGTTAAGATTTATCCGAGATTTATCCAAACGAGATTTATCCACCTCGTTTTCCAGGTGTATGGAATCACTGAGGTTCTCTGGGCCAGATGAATGGATAATTTGGGCCACTAATTTTGGTGGGACTAAAAAGGTAAAGGAGCCCCTGACCATTAGGTCCAGTCGTGGCCGACTCTGGGGTTGCGGCGCTCATCTCGCTTTACTGGCCGAGGGAGCCGGCGTACAGCTTCCGGGTCATGTGGCCAGCATGACTAAGCCACTTCTGGCGAACCAGAGCAACGCACGGAAACGCCGTTTACCTTCCCGCCAGAGCGGTACCTATTTATCTACTTGCACTGGTGTGTTTTCGAACTGCTAGGTTGGCAGGAGCAGGGACAGAGCAACAGGAGCTCACCCTGTCATTGCGGGGATTCGAACCACCGACCTTCTGATCGGCAAGTCCTAGGCTCTGTGGTTTAACCCACATCGCCACCCACGTCCCTCAGAATGTAAAACTCATTCTGTTAAAATGATGGCATTTCTTTCTTTTTTTAAGTGCTCTTTCTTTTGTTCTTGATTCTCCTAACGCTTCTTAATTCAGCAACACTCACAGACTTGAGAGAGAGAGGTGAGCTCAGGTATACATGGCCCATGTTCTTCCAGGCATCTCCCGTAAGCCGTGAGCAAAGCATCTTTCGATACCAGCTGATATATCTCGGATTCCCCCCTGCCCTTTCACTCCATCTGGTGCCCTGCGTTATTTAAAGCAGCCCAGACAGACAGACCACTGGCTTTGCATCCGCTCCACGGCGGGAGCAGATATATAACTGGATGATGGGTCTTTGTTAACAGAGAAAATCCATTTAAGTTCACTCGCACTTTTCCAATAGGCTGCCATTATGCCTCAGGGGTCCGCAGCGCTAGATCCAGGGTGGAATGGCGCGGACCCAGATTTCAATTGCAGCCTTTTAAGCAATCTCTCTCTCTCTCTCTCTCTCTCTCAGGCTGGCTGGCTGATGATCTGCAGTCAAAAACCGGTGCTTCAAGTCCAAGTTAGCTGCTGCAGGAGGTCAGAGCGATATGAATAGCATTCTTGGGTATGAAACAACCAGTGCCAGATTTATGTATAAGCGAAACAAGCTATAGCTTAGGGCCCCACTCTCTTGGGGCCCCCCCAAAAAATGTAAAGGAAAAAAACCCTGGATGTACATTTCCAAAATAGAAGATAAAAAAACAAAATAAAACTACATACAGCAACAGTGTTTTGTGTTGTGTAGGCTCCTAGGATGTCAGTCATGGGCCCCACCTGCTAGCCTGCTCCCTAAAATATCACTGGTTTGCTGTTTTCTATATATGGGGTGCCTGCATTCTGCATGGACTGGTTGCATGGCAACATGGGCAAATGGTTTGAGATACTTATTAGGTCCATAAATTAGCATGTAGCATATATTCAACCTCTCCATTCGGAAAGAAATCAGCCCTGAGTGCTCACTGGAAGGACAGATCCTGAAGCTGTGGCTCCAAGACTTTGGCCACCTCATGAGAAGAGAAGACTCCCTGGGAAAGACCCTGATGCTGGGAAAGATGGAGGGCACAAGGAGAAGGGGACGACGGAGGACGAGGTGGTGGGACAGTGTTCTCGAAGCTACCAGCATGAGTTAGACCAAACTGTGGGAGGCAGTGGAGGACAGGAGGGCCTGGCGTGCTCTGGTCCAGGGGTCACGAAGAGGCGGACACGACTAACAACAACAAATATATTCAACACAAAAAACCAGAGACAATTTGTTGTCGACAAAGGACCGCTGGACAAATAAAGGGCCCCATTACCTTCAGTAGCTTAGGGCCTCATCAAACCTAACTCCAGCCCTGGACACAACCAGGCTGCAGGGAGAGAAAATTCAGTGTGGTTTGCATTTTGAAGAGAAACTGCCTAAGTCAGACTTCTCAAACGGAGACAACTTGGCTATTCTTTGAAATTCATACTTCTCCAACCAGCCTCTGGCCCCTCTTCCGACTAAGTACTTCTCAGAGTAGACCCATTGAAATGAATGGGCACGAATCACGCATGGCTAAGTCCTGGTTGCTCCACGGCTTGGGGTAGGTGGCATGGCAACAGAGGCCTAACTTCTGGTCCCAACCACGCAATCCCCTTCCAGGTTCCTTGGCCTGGAATGTTTCTTTTTCTAAGAGAGAGAAAACTTGCATTGAGCAAAGAGAAGGTTCCGGAACCAATGAGTGGCTGACAGCAATATCTTATGCAGGGTAGGCAACCTAAGGCCCGCGGGCCGGATCCGGCCCAATTGCCTTCGAAATCCAGTCTGCGGACGCTCCAGGAATCAGCGTGTTTTTACATGAGTAGAATGTGTCCTTTTATTTAAAATGCATCTCTGGGTTATTTGTGGGGCATAGGAATTCGTTCATTTTTCTTGGGCTCCATGATCACTGCAGATGGTGACAGCAGTCACAAAATTAAAAGACGCCTGCTCCTTGGAGAAAGGCGATGGCAAACCTAGACAGCGTTTTAAAAAAGCAGAGACATCACCTTGCCAACAAAGGTCCATATAGTTAAAAGCCATGGTTTTCCAGTAGTGATGTATGGAAGTGAGAGCTGGACCATAAAGAAGGCTTGATCGCCGAAGAATGGATGCTTTTGAATTCTGGTGCTGGAGGAGACTCTGGAGAGTCCCATGGACTGCAAGAAGATCAAACCTCTCCATTCTGATGGAAATCAGCCCTGAGTGCTCACTGGAAGGACAGATCCTGAAGGTGAGACTCCAAGACTTTGGCCACCTCAGGAGAAGAGAAGACTCCCTGGAAAAGACCCTGATGCTGGGAAAGATCACAAGGAGAAGGGGACGACGGAGGATGAGATGGTTGGACAGTGTTCTTGAAGCTACCAGTGTGAGTTTGACCAAATTGCGGGAGGCAGTGGAAGACAGGAGTGGCCTGGCGTGCTCTGGTCCAGGGGGTCACGAAGAGGCGGACACGACGAAACGACTAAGGCAACAACAAAGTGGCACAAACGGGCGCCCGTGGCTGGCCTAAAGCGATCCCAACCGTCGTGTTGACACGGCAAATTTGCAGAGGTGAAGAGACGGTGACGGCAATGAACGGCGCATTGGTTTGGAGCCGAGTTTTTCCTCCGCACGCAGCCTCTCTCTTTCTCTCTCTGTGTGTTGTACCACTCCAGCCCGAGTGCCGCTCAATTCCCCAGTTGCCTCCCCCTTACCCATCATGCCCTCCGCTCGCCTCGTTACTTTCCGATCACGTCCCGGGCACCCCCTCGGGACGGCGCAGAAAATTAACAGCGGTTCAGATCTGAGGAACTTTATGACACGTGTATGATAGGCCTGAACCGGGGTGTAATTGAATGACGGATGAGCTTCCAAGCGCCACATTTCCAGGGAGTAATGAAAAATAGAACTGATATTGACTGAAGGAGCTTTCGGCGGCCGACTTGGGATGAACCGGTCCGTTCGGCACGGAGAGAGCATCAATAGGGCGGGTAATAGCTCAGTTATTGTAACTCCGAGAGGAGGAGGGGGGTGGAAATGCCATTTGGGCTTAAAACCAGGGACACTTTGCTATTAACCAGGCTTAAACAGAGAGGAGGCGAGAGGGGAGAGGCAGGTAATTTGTTTCGCTCGTCTCCGGGACGGCTCTGCCGGAGTGCCCCACTTTCTCTTTCCCGGGGCAGGCTTAAGGTTTGCGAGATCCGGTTCAAGGAGGGGGAGGAGGGAATCAAAGCCTGGCAGGTCTGCGCTGGACTTCCCGCATGGAAGGGAAGCGGAGAATCAAAGGAAGAGGTGGTCCTGTTTGTTTAATGCACGGGCAGGCAAAGTAAGGCCCAGGGGCCGGATCCGGCCCAATCGCCTTCTAAATCTGGCCTGTGGGCGGTCCACGAATCAGTGTGTTTTTACATGAGTAGAATGTGTCCTTTTATGTAAAATGCATCTCTAGATTATTTGTGGGGGCTGCCTGCTTGTCTACTTCGCAAGGCTGTTGTGAGCATGGCCTGAAGAATCTCTGTGGCCCTGACATTTTTTTGCATCCTTACTCTCTTCTCCGGTTTCGCAGGCCACCTGCTTTCCCCCTTCCCCTGCAATCCTGTGGGCGTCTGTGCTCAGCATGTCCCGGCGCAAAATAATTCCTCGCTTGGCCGGTCTGACAGTCTCCAGATGCAATCGCCGCCCAAGGCTCCCTTGCCCTTTCGATAGCTACTGGTTCGGTGCAGCCTCGGTGCCCAATCCCACGTCTCTCTGTTTTGGGGGGTCTTTGGGGCTTCCCCCTTTCCCCCCAGCTCATTTCATTGCCCTGTGTAGGGTTCCAAGTGACACATCTTGGAGAAAAAAGGATTTCTGAGACAAGGGCAGGAGAGTAGCATGTTTCGAACCCAAGATTCCTGCTGGACCCACTCTTTCCCACTCTGGTGACTGGGAGTGGCCGCCGGGACCACATAACACCGGTTCTGAGAGATCTGCATTGGCTCCCAGTACGTTTCCGAGCACAATTCAAAGTGTTGGTGCTGACCTTTAAAGCCCTAAACGGCCTCGGTCCTGTATACCTGAAGGAGCGTCTCCACCCCCATCGTTCAGCCCAGATACTGAGATCCAGCGCCGAGGGCCTTCTGGCGGTTCCCTCATTGCGAGAAGTGAGGCTACAGGGAACCAGGCAGAGGGCCTTCTCGGTGGTGGCGCCCGCCCTGTGGAACGCCCTCCCACCAGATGTCAAAGAGAAAAATAACTACCAGACTTTTAGAAGACATCTTAAGGCAGACCTGTTCAGGGAAGTTTTTAATATGTAACGCTGTACTGTTTTTAACACTGATTGGGAGCTGCCCAGAGTGGCTGGGGAAACTCAGCCAGATGGGTGGGGTATAAATAATAAATTATTATTATTATTATTATTATTATTATTATTATTATTATTATTATTTCCTTCTGGCCTCTTTGCAATCTCCAGGCCTTTGCACATGTGCTAGGGAGGAGCGGGTAATTCAGTCTGGCATGGATTTATCAAATCTGCACTTCCCAAAAGAATGTGCCATCGAGAACGAGGCCCATCCTTCGGAATTCGCACTCATCCGAATTTGCTGTGCCATTCCTTGTATGTACAGAAATGCTTCAACCGGGGTCAAGTCTGCTCCCCAACCCCCCCCCCAAAGTATGTATGAGTGCAAATCTGCATTATATTACGAGAAACGGCTTTGCAAAACAAGGGAAAATGTGTATATTGGAGAAAACAGCACAGAAACGCGGGTCTGCTTGGAGGAGTTTGAGAGCCAGTACTGGCGTAGTGGTTAGAGCAGGCATAGGCAAACTCCGGCCCTCCAGATGTTTGGGACTACAATTCCCATCATCCCTGACCGCTGGTCCTGTTAGCTAGGGATGATGGGAAATGTAGTCCCAAACATCTGGAGGGCTGGGGTTTGCCTGTGCCTGGGTTAGAGTATCAAGCTAAGGACCTGGGAGATCAGAGTTCGAATCTGTCCCACCCACCCAGTGATGAAGCACGTGGGGTGACCCCGGGGGCCAGTCAGAGTCTCTCAGCCTAGCCTACTTCACAGGGTTGTTGTGAGATAAAACGAGGGGTAAGAAGAGAGCTGGGCATGGCACTTGGAGCCCCTTGGGATCTTAAGGATCCCATATGCAGGTAATAAATAAATACCGTATTTTTCGCACCATAGGACGCACCGGACCAATAGGACGCACCTTGTTTAGAGGGGGAGAACAAGAAAAAAAATTCTCCCCCTCTCTGCCCAGCGCCCCTTCAGCCAAGCGGCAGGAGGCGCTGCGCAGAGAGGGGGAGAATTTTCCCCCCTCTTGTTTTCCCCCTCTAAAACAAGGTGCCGTTTAAGGTGCGTTCAGTCGCCTTCAGGCGGCTACCTTGGAAGCCTGGAGAGCGAGAGGGGTCAGTGCGCACTGACCCCTCTCGCTCTCCAGGCTTCAGGTTCCTTTCGACCTGCTCTTTGGGGCTGGTGGGGGGAAGCCCACCACCAGCCCCAAAGAGCAGGTCGGGGAGCAGCAGAAAGGTGCGCAGCAGAGAGGCTCCTGCCATAGTAGCGCGTCACCTCTCCAGCTGGGAGAGGGTCGCGGGGCTATGGCTTCTTTAGCCCCGCACGCGCTCTCCCAGCTGGAGAGGTGGCACACAGCTAAAGAGGCTCCTGCCATAGCTGTGTGTCACCTCTCCAGCCGGGAGAGCGCGCGTGCGGCTAAAGAAGCCCCCTCTTGAAGGGGAAAAAGTGCGTCCTATAGAGCGAAAAATACGGCACATATGTAATTTCGGTTGGGATATTGGTTTGGGGAACTGGGCAGACCTTTCTGCCTACTTGGGGGTCAACCTCGCCGGACTCAGCACGGCTTCCTCCTGAGTAGGAGAGCCACCGTGAACCCCCTTCCCTCTTCACTTTTCTCCGCGGCGCAAACAAGACTTATATTTCTCCTCTTTGACCACGGCTAATGATTTGGTTAATTGATCTCCGACAAGGTTGCTGCTTCTCTCTCCCGGCGGATCGATATCAGAAATCTTTCAAAGACTGGAGGGATATTTCCACCCACCACCACCCCTTTCGCTCTCTTCGTTAAAAAAAAAAAGTAATTCTTCAGCCAACCTCCACCCTTTCCTCTGTCCCCAAATTGAAAAGGCCCCATTGATTCGGAGGAGGAGGAGAAGGGGAGGAAAAGAGGGCAGGGATCGATTAGAACAGGAAAACAATTAAAGCCAGGCCTCTGACTCCTGGAACAAGTTTAAGTGGCGGGTCTGGAAGGCAACAGAGCGAGGAGGTCTCTTCCTCGTGGCCCCGGGAGGTATCTGGTGCCCTTGACAGCGAGAGACGAGAAAAGGGGGGAAAGAGTTTGTGTGTGCGGTGCAAGGAATCATAGAATCATAAAACGGCAGAGTTTGAAGGCACCCCAAAGGTCATCTGGTCCAACCCCTGCAATGAAGGAACCTCCACTAATGGATCCTTGGCAGATGAACCTCCAAACTTGGTTTAAAAACCTCCAAGGAAGGGGGGGGGGACTACTTTTTTTTGTCTCTACTTTTTAAGATGCTATCTAGAGACAGTAGAGACATCACCTTGCCAACAAAGGTCCGTATAGCAAAAGCTCTGGTTTTCCCAGTAGTGATGTATGGAAGTGAGAGCTGGACCATAAAGAAGGCTGATGGCCGAAGAATGGATGCTTTTGAATTCTGGTGCTGGAGGAGACTCTTGAGAGTCCCATGGACTGCAAGAAGATCAAACCTCTCCATTCTTAAGGAAATCAGCCCTGAGTGCTCACTGGAAGGACAGATCCTGAAGCTGAGGCTCCAAGACTTTGGCCACCTCATGAGAAGAGAAGACTCCCTGGAAAAGACCCTGATGTTGGGAAAGATGGAGGGCGCAAGGAGAAGGGGACGACAGAGGACGAGATGGTGGGACAGTGTTCTCGAAAGGCTACAGCATGAGTTTGACCCAAACTGCGGGAGGCAGTGGAAGGACAGGAGGCCTGGCGTGCTCTGGTCCAGGGGGTCACAAAGAGTCGGACACTACTAAACAACAACAACTCCAGGGCCCACCTTGTAACATCGCCAGAGTCCACCCTAAGTTTGCACCCCATAAACTGGGGCCTGAGATGCTCCTTACGAGCTTTGGGGTCCCCATCATTCCCATCCCATCTCCATGCTCCCTTTGGGTCCTCAGAGATTCCCCGGTCTATCTCACCCACCCTCGTACTTTTCCGGGTGGGAACTGGCACCGCTTCAGCCAAACACTTTGCCGGCGCCTCTCCATGGATCTCCTCCAACAGCTCAGAGGCTTCCGTTCGCAGCCTGGCAGCGGCTCCCAAGTGGCCATGTGTACCAGCAGAGCTGGTGGGTGGGAGGCAAGAAGTGCCCCCCCGCTGGCGCCAACCGTTTCCCATCCACCGCCTGCCCCCCACTGCAAAACCTCAAGCTCTTTGTCGAAGTGCAAGGAACGCTGTTAATTGCAATGTGCACCCTGCGTTTACTGAGTTTAGGCATTCCCACGCCGCTCTGCGTACAACCTGGGGGCTGCTTACAATGAGAAGAGAAACCAACTTAAAATATGCACATTATTATTATTATTATTATTATTATTATTAATTTATTATTATTTATTTATTTATACCCCGCCCTTTCCCAGTTCAAAAAACCGGGCTCAGGGTGCCTAATAACAAATTTAAAACACTTAATTATAAAAGCAGCATAAAATACAGTATAAAAACTTGTTGTTGTTGTTTAGCTGTTTCCGCCTCTTTGTGACCCCCTGGACCAGAGCACGCCAGGCCCTCCTGTCTTCCACTGCCTCCCGTAGTTGGTGGCCTCCCCTTCCTCGTAGGTTTAGAAGCAGATGTCGGATGGCCATCTGTCATGGATGCTTGAGTTGAGACTCCTGCATTGCAGCGGGTGGTCTAGATGACCCTCAGGGTCTCAACTCTGATTCTAAGTTATGGTTACCAGATTTTTTTCAATGAATCCGGGGACACTTTTTTTCCTTTTTTGAATCTGAGTAGCAACAGGGAGTCAAGGGGACGCGGGTGGCGCTGTGGGTGAAAGCCTCAGCGCCTAGGGCTTGCCGATCGAAAGGTCGGCGGTTCGAATCCCCGCGGTGGGGTGCGCTCCCGTTGCTCGGTCCCAGCGCCTGCCAACCTAGCAGTTCGAAAGCACCCCCGGGTGCAAGTAGATAAATAGGGACCGCTTACTGGCGGGGAAGGTAAACGGCGTTTCCGTGTGCTGCGCTGGCTCGCCAGATGCGGCTTCGTCACGCTGGCCACGTGACCCGGAAGTGTCTCCAGACAGCGCTGGCCCCCGGCCTCTAGAGTGAGATGGGCGCACAACCCTAGAGTCTGTCAAGACTGGCCCGTACAGGCAGGGGTACCTTTACCTTTACCTTTAGCAACAGGGAGTCAGTAGTGGGGATGGCGAGGCAAAACACCCTGGGCCCAGGCACACATGCATATTGTATAAAGGTGCAAAGCCCTTCTTTCGCACCCTGTGAAACATAAATGCGCAGAGACTGGGCAACGGTGCCCCGCGCCCGTGACTCCCAAGCCTTCCCCAATCTCCTTCCCCCTTTGTTTTGACAGATCAGGGGAGGCTCAGGAGTCACGGGCAGTCGGTCGTTGCCCAGGAGGGGCCAGCCTGGTAGCGCAGTTGGCTCTGGCTGGCTTCAGGAGCTGCTCACTGCCGTGGCGCAGGAAAATGGCGGTGCCATTGCAGCAGCGAAGCTCCTGAAGCCAGCCAGAGCCAACTGCGCTACCAGGCTGGCTCCGGGCTGCTGAGGCTGCCACTGCAATGTTCCCCAGGGACAGATTTGCAAATCTGGGGACATTCTGGGGACGGATTTTGTTCGGGGACAGATTTGCAAATCGGGGACTGTCCCGGAACGGGGACATCTGGTAACCCTATTCTAAGTTCCAAAGGCAGCAACCTGGGTCGTTCTGGTTCGCTTTTCCAACTCTACAATATCCATTTTGAGGCAAGGCGACCAGAACGCAACACAGTGTTCCAGATGCACTATAGATTTGCATAACGGCCTTATTATGATAACAAGCAGTTTTATAGTCGGTTCCTTTCAGAACGATCCCTAGATTTGCCCTTTTCACAGCCTCCACGCACATCTACCCTTTTCATTCGTTTGAGTGTGTGCATGAGTGTTTTTAACCTGAGCTCTGGGTTCAAATCCCTGTCCAGCCCTTGAATGTCCTGAGTCGCTGCCATCAGTCAAGCTGGCCTACCTTACAAGGTCGTGATGAGGTTATCTGGGTGGGGTGGGGAGAGTCTGCCCCCCGCTCTTCAGGGAGAGGTCTGGTGAGGAATATAACTGAAACTAGCTTAGGTGGGGTAGCTCAGTGGGCAGAGCTGAAGCTCTTAATCTCAGAGTTGTGGGAAAGATTCCTGCATTGCAGGGGGTTGGACTAGATGACCCTCAGGGTCCCTTCCAATTCTGTGAAACAAAGTGGGCCTGGTGGACCGTTTTCTGCTCGCGTGCAATTTTCAACGGGAACAACGTGTGCCGCGAAACCATCACCAGCCCTTCTCCCTTCTCCCTTCTCCCCTGAGAGCTGATTCAATTAATGCCTGTTTGTTCCGTCTCCAGCTATCTTTGAAATAAAAAAATTCTGTTTGCTTTAGCTGGCGTGGAGGGAAAGGAGGACACAGGGTGCCAGAATCCGTCCCCCCAGAGAAAGATGGGGTGTGCCTTATCTGGACCAGGCGTCACACCGGAGCCAACTTTTGACGTGGAAAAGAGAGGGTCGTTTGTGGAAGGCGGGCTGGACTTGAGCAAGGAGACTGAGTGCGGGGAAACCCTGAGCGGCTCTCCCTTTCAGAGTCTCAGAAGGCCCTGATCCGAGAGTCCTGGAAAATCCTGCACAAAGACATTGCAAGGGTCGGGGTCATAGTCTTCATCAGGTAAGGGCCAGGTGTGTGGGTGTGGGTGGGTGGGTGGGTGGGTGGGTGGGTGTGGCACGGAGGGGTTCCTTTCGAATTTATTATTTCGGTCACAGACCAGCTCACATACACTATCAAGGAAGTCATAAAACACAACAGAGATACATTTGGATTTGCAATTAGATATAACAGGGACAATACAGATACAATGGATGCTCAGGTTGTGAATGTGATCTGTGCGGGATGCACGTTCGCAACCTGCAGCGTTCGCAACCCGCACCTGCAAATGCGCTGGTTGCAATTTAGCGCTTCTGTGCATATGCAAAGCATGATTTAGCTTTTCTGCGCATGTGCAACCGCCGAAACCCGGAAGTAACCCATACTTCCAGGTTTCGGGATTCCGTACCCCGAAAAAACGCAACCTGAAGAGGCTGTAACCCAAGGTGTGACTGTATAAAAAGGTAAAGAGACCCCTGACCATTAGGTCCAGTCATGACCGACTCTGGGTTTGCAGCGCTCATCTCGCTTTATTGGTCGAGGGAGCCGGCGTACAGCTTCTGGGTCATGTGGCCAGCAGGACTAAGCCGCTTCTGGTGAACCAGAGCAGCGCACGGAAACGCCGTTTACCTTCCCGCCAGCGGTACCTATTTATCTACTTGCACTTTGTGCTTTCAAACTGCTAGGTTGGCAGGAGCCGGGACCGAGCAACGGGAGCTCACCCCGTCGCGGGGATTCGAACCGCCGACCTTCTGATCGGCAAGTCCTAGGCTCTGTGGTTTAACCCACAGCACCACCTGCGTCCCGTGACTGTATAGCAACAGTTTAAAAACATATAAGTTAAAACTTAGTCACTACAATATAACCTAAATTTATCATTTAAGGCCTTAATCGTTATGACAGCACAGTTTGTTCCCCAAGTTTTATCTGTAAGGACCTGGGAGATCAGAGTTCGAATCTGTCCCACCCACCCAGTGATGAAGCACGTGGGGTGACCCCGGGGGCCAGTCAGAGTCTCTCAGCCTAGGCCTACTTCACAGGGTTGTTGTGAGATAAAACGAGGGGTAAGAAGAGAGCTGGGCATGACACTTGGAGCCCCTTGGGATCTCAAGGATCCCATATGCAGGTAATAAATAAATACCGTATTTTTTCGCACCATAGGACGCACCGGACAATAGGACGCACCTTGTTTTAGAGGGGGGAGAACAAGAAAAAAAATTCTCCCCCTCTCTGCCCAGCGCCCCTTCAGCCAAGCGGCAGGAGGCGCTGCGCAGAGAGGGGAGAATTTCCCCCTCTTGTTTTCCCCTTCTAAAAACAAGGTGCCGTTTAAGGTGCGTTCAGTCGCCTTCAGGCGGCTACCTTGGAAGCCTGGAGAGCGAGAGGGGTCGGTGCGCACTGACCCCTCTCACTCTCCAGGCTTCAGGTTCCTTTCGACCTGCTCTTTGGGGCTGGTAGGGGGAAGCCCACCACCAGCCCCAAAGAGCAGGTTGGGGAGCAGCAGAAAGGCGCGCAGCGGAGAGGCTCCTGCCATAGCCGCGCGTCACCTCTCCAGCTGGGAGAGGGTCGCGGGGCTATGGCTTCTTTAGCCCCGCACGCGCTCTCCCAGCTGGAGAGGTGGCACACAGCTAAAGAGGCTCCTGCCATAGCTGTGTGTCACCTCTCCAGCCGGGAAGAGGCGCGGTGCGGCTAAAGAAGCCCCTCTTGAAGGGGAAAAAGTGCGTCCTATAGAGCGAAAAATACGGCACATATGTAATTTCGGTTGGGATATTGGTTTGGGAACTGGGCAGACCTTTCTGCCTACTTGGGGGTCAACCTCGCCGGACTCAGCACGGCTTCCTCCTGAGTAGGAGAGCCACCGTGAACCCCCTTCCCTCTTCACTTTCTCCGCGGCGCAAACAAGACTTATATTTCTCCTCTTTGACCACGGCTAATGATTTGGTTAATTGATCTCCGACAAGGTTGCTGCTTCTCTCTCCCGGCGGATCGATATCAGAAATCTTTCAAAGACTGGAGGGATATTTCCACCCACCACCACCCCTTTCGCTCTCTTCGTTTAAAAAAAAAAAGTAATTCTTCAGCCAACCTCCACCCTTTCCTCTGTCCCCAAATTGAAAAGGCCCATTGATTCGGAGGAGGAGGAGAAGGGGAGGAAAAGAGGGCAGGGATCGATTAGAACAGGAAAACAATTAAAGCCAGGCCTCTGACTCCTGGAACAAGTTTAAGTGGCGGGTCTGGAAGGCAACAGAGCGAGGAGGTCTCTTCCTCGTGGCCCCGGGAGGTATCTGGTGCCCTTGACAGCGAGAGACGAGAAAAGGGGGGAAAGAGTTGTGTGTGCGGTGCAAGGAATCATAGAATCATAAAACGGCAGAGTTTGAAGGCACCCCAAAGGTCATCTGGTCCAACCCCTGCAATGAAGGAACCTCCACTAATGGATCCTTGGCAGATGAACCTCCAAACTTGGTTTAAAAACCTCCAAGGAAGGGGGGGGGGACTACTTTTTTTTGTCTCTACTTTTTAAGATGCTATCTAGAGACAGTAGAGACATCACCTTGCCAACAAAGGTCCGTATAGCAAAAGCTCTGGTTTTCCCAGTAGTGATGTATGGAAGTGAGAGCTGGACCATAAAGAAGGCTGATGGCCGAAGAATGGATGCTTTTTGAATTCTGGTGCTGGAGGAGACTCTTGAGAGTCCCATGGACTGCAAGAAGATCAAACCTCTCCATTCTTAAGGAAATCAGCCCTGAGTGCTCACTGGAAGGACAGATCGTGAAGCTGAGGCTCCAAGACTTTGGCCACCTCATGAGAAGAGAAGCCTCCCTGGAAAAGACCCTGATGTTGGGAAGGATGGAGGGCGCAAGGAGAAGCGGACGACAGAGGACGAGATGGTGGGACAGTGTTCTCGAAGCTACTAGCATGAGTTTGACCGAACTGCGGGAGGCAGTGGAAGACAGGAGGGCCTGGCGTGCTCTGGCCCAGGGGGTCACGAAGAGGCGGACACAACTAAACGACTAAACAACAGGCAAAGAATCAATTAAAGAACTTAAACAAAGCAAGCACACCACAGAGGATGCTCTGCCCCATTTTAACGCCATCAGCGGTACAGATTAATAATGGCTATTAATGTTTTCCCACTTCTCTTTGCAACAGAGTTTCTCAAACTAGGGTCCCCAGCTGTTTTTGGACTACAGTCCCCATCATCCCTAACCGCTTGGTCCTGCTAGCTAGGGATGATGGGAGTTGTAGTCCAAAAGCACCTGGAGACCCAACTTTGGGGAAAACTAGATTTACAACATTACCAGCTCGACAAGACCACCTCCGAGTGTAGCCATCCTGGCCAGCACATTTGTCCCCGCCTCCATAAATCTGTTCAAACCTCTTTGAAAAACATCTGTGTCGGTGGCTGTCACTTCCATAGTTTAACTGCATGGAGAATGACTTCCTGTTACCTGTCTTGAATCTTTCAACCCAGGAGTTCTAGTGTTCTAAAAGAGAGAGAAAACTTTTCTCTGCTTCCTCCATCATTTTGTAAATTCCTACAAATTGTGTCTCCTCTTGCTCAGCTTTTCTCTAAACCAGAGGTATTCGACCTTTTTGAGTCCACGGCTCCCTTGACCAACTCTTGGGCTTGCCGATCGGAAGGTTGGCGGTTCGAATCCTCACGATGGAGTGAGCTCCTGTTGCTCTGTCCCAGCTCCTGCCAGCCTAGCAGTTCAAAACACACCAGTGCAAGTAGATAAATAGGTACCACTGCAGCGGGAAGGTAAACGGCATTTCCATGCACTCTGGTTTCCGTCACAGTGTCCTGTTGCACCAGAAGCGGTTTAGTCCTGCTGGCCACATGGCCCGGAAAGCTGCCTGCGGACAAACGGCGGCTCCCTCGGCCTGAAAGCGAGATGAGCGCCGCAACCCCATAGGCACCTTTGACTGGACTTAACCATCCAGCGGTCCTTTACCTTATCTTTTTACCTTATCTTCATCAACTACATTCTTTCTGTGGCACTCCTGTGGGGCTCAGGAGCCCAGTTATGTCCCCCCTTGCCTGCAAAGCTAGCAGGCAGCCCCTCACCCCCTTTTTTGAACCCCCTCCCTTGTGGGTTGATCCCTCAGCCTCCTCTCCTCTCCGCTGGGGAGTCCTCCGGGCAGCCGCTGGTCTCTGAACTGCCCCCCAACCACCCCAAAGAGAGGTGGATTTTACCCAACATGGGACTCGATTTCACAACCCTGAGATTAAGAGTCCCATGCTCTCCAGACTGAGATATCCCATTTCAGGGTGTCCTTCAATTCAGTGGGTGCAATCTGGATGCAATTTTGAGAATTCTAAGGAAAAACCATCTTCCGCAGAAACTGCTGCTTGCCTTCTATCACTGTGCCATTGAGAGCGTGCTCACTTACGGCTTATGTGTGTGGTACGGAAGCTGTACTACCCAGGACAGGATGGGGTTGTGCAGAGTTGTTAAGGCAGCAGAGAGCATTGTTGGCGGCCCACTCTCCACCTTAGAGCAGATTTATGCCACAAGGTGCCATAGGAAGGCACTGGACATAGTAAAAGATCCATCGCGTCCTGGTCACTGTCTCTTCGAGCTCCTGCCGTCGGGACGGAGATACAGGACGATGAAGACAAGAACGAGCCGTCTTAAGAACAGCTTCTTCTCCAGAGCGATCTCGGCCCTGAATGGGAAGCCTGGACTTTGAAAGTCATCTAATCTTCCTTGCTGTACTATACTGTATTGTTTAATTAGTGTTTTTATGGAGCAGTCAAGTAATTTCGTTGTCCCCGAGGGGGGGCATTGACAATCAAGATATTATTATTATTATTATTATTATTCCCTTGTAGATCAGTGAGAAAGCTACAGTTCAATCCCAAAACACCTTCTGCTGAACACTGGCCTCGTCTTGCCTCACCCTGTGCCGTGTCCCTCTTCCCGAGGGCTGAACCCCCTTTTGACCGGCAGCCTGAGCAGGATTAGGGATGGAAGAGAGACTTGATTCAGTACGCATTTTAAGCCGAACCTATAAAATCCATGCTTTCCCAAAGCGAAACGCAGCATTCCATTGAAATTCGCACTCATCCGAATTTTGCAACGTGGTTCTCCAACCGACCCAACATGCGTACTTTGGGTGAAAGCGCATGTGAGGATGAAGAAGACGCTAGCGAAAAAGAACACACCGAAATGCGTTTTTTAGCCGAGAGAAACTGCGTGCAGAAATGTGCACGTGAAAAGTGCGTATTTACCAAAAAAAAAAAAATCGCATCGAAAGGCTGGTGAATTTTCACGAGGACGACTTTAAAAAATACGGAAAAACGGAGAGAAGCAAACTGGACCGATTCGGCTGTCTCTAATCCCACAAAGATGTATACAGTGGTACCTCTGGTTAAGAACTTATCCGTTCTGGAGGTCTGTTCTTAACCTGAAACTGTTCTTAACCTGAAGCACCACTTTAGCTAATGGGGCCTCCCGCTGCCGTCGCACGATTTCTGTTCTCAGCCTGAAGCAAAGTTCTTAACCCAAGGTAATATTTCTGGGTTAGCAGAGTCTGTAACCTGAAGCGTCTGTAACCCAAGGTACCGCTGTATTGAGGAAAGCCAACCTTTTTAGAAAGTGGAGGGACTGCCGTGGAGGTGTTTCAAACCCCCCCCCCCCCAAAAAAAAACCAAGCACACACTGCAGCCTTTCCTGTTGGATACAATAAAAACATTTCTTTCAAGCCCGATTTCAGCAGCGAAGGGAGGGGGCAACCAGGGAGCAGGCAAGGTCTCTATGGGGGTACGGGCCCCCCCACAGGCACTGGACCGGCATACCCTATATTTTATATATATTGAAATTCCGTCCACCGCGCACACAATGGGCTGGAAGGGGCCGTTCCCCGGGATGTGGTCGGCGCGGACCCCCCCCCCAGCAGCCGCAAAAAAACAGTGAGGGGCTCATGCATAATTCACGGGAGCCCGCCTTCCGGAATTAAGACTGTAGGAAAATGTGCAATATTTTGAGAGAGGGGAGCGAAGGGATGGAGGTAGCTAAAAAGGGATCGGGCTCTGGGGGTGGGGGAAGCGGCGGGTCTTTTCTCAACGTGGAAACCCCCCATCGCCCGGACATCTGCAAAGAGATAAAGAAGTCCTGTCCCCGGCTCGGACTCCAGCCCCGTCACTCCACTGAACGTTTTGAGATTCAGGTCTGGGCCGAGAAGGCACCTTAAATCCTTCCTCCCCATTGTCCCTTTTCACGGGGCTCTGAAAAAAGGCGGCATGGGGGCGCCGAGCGGGCGGCAGCCCCCCACCCCACAAAAGGGACATCAATAACATCTTTGAAGGCAGCCAGTCGTCCGTCCCGGCCGTGGAGTTCAAGGAGATTTGCCGGCGGGCAAGGGAGTGAAGGGGAGCCCGCCTGAGAAAGGGTTCTGTTAGGGGTCGACTCGGTTTCCCTTCCTGCAGACCTGGCATGAAATCCTGGAATCGCAGAATTGGAAGGGGTCACAGAGGTCATCCAGACCAACCCCTGAAATGCAGGAATGCAATGCAATCACAAGGATGGTGGAAGTCGGTGGGGTGGAGGCAACGGAAGCCCACCGCTCTCGCCAGTCCCGGGAAGCGTGGGTTCAGGGAGGCTGAGCTGGCGTTGGACAAAGTACAGAAAGACCAACATTCAAATCCCAACTCAGCTGTGAAGCTCATAATAATTTACCCTGGGTTTTCCCAGCCACTCTGGGCAGCTCCCAACAGGATATTAAAAACACGATAAAACATCAAACATTAAAAAATCCCCTATCCAGGGCTGCCTTCAGATGTCTTCTAAAAGTCAGGTAGTTGGTTATTTCCTTGACGTCTGATGGGAGGGTGTTCCACAGGGTGGGCGCCACCACCGAGAAGGCCCTGTGCCTGGTTCCCTGTAACCTCACTTCTCGCAGGGAGGGAACTGCCAGAAGGTCATTGGAGCTGGACCTCAGTGTCCGGGCTGAATGATGGGGGTGGAGATGCTCCTTCAGGTATACTGGGCCAAGGCTGTTAAGGGCTTTCAAGGTCAGCACCAACACTTTGAATGGTGCTCAGAAACATTTTGTTGCTGCTGTTTAGTCGTTTAGTTGTGTCCGACTCTTCGTGACCCCATGGACCTGAGCACGCCAGGCACTTCTGTCTTCCACTGCCTCCTGCAGTTTGGTCAAACTCAGGCTGATCGCTTCGAGAACACTGTCCCACCATCTCGTCCTCTGTCGTCCCCTTCTCCTTGTGCCCTCCATCTTTCCCAGCATCAGTGTCTTCTCCAGGGAGTCTTCTCTTCTCATGAGGTGGCCAAAGTCTTGGAGCCTCAGCTTCAGGATCTGTCCTTCCAGTGAGCACTCAGGGCTGATTTCCTCCTGAATGGATGTGTTTGATCTTCTTGCAGTCCATGGGACTCTCCAGAGTCTCCTCCAGCACCAGAATTCAAAAGCATCAAAAGCTCAGAAACATACTGGGAGCCAATTGGCTGACAATCCCTCTCTCAGGGTCGCTATGAGGATAGAGCTCAGGGAGTAATCATTGCGACATTGCAGACTTGGTCTTGTCGCTCACACTTCACCAAGTTTGTCACCCTCAGTTTCAACTTTTAAATGCCACCTGAAAACGTCCCTGTTCCATCAGGCAATGAAGAATGCATCTTTCCAAAATAGTTAATGGATGTCTGCTTTTGACTTTTTAATATGGTTTCATATGTGCTGTCGTTGTGAAACACTCAGACTTTTTTTTAACGAACGGTGATATTTTCAAGATTTTAATAAATAAACAGGAATAAATCTTTTTGTGTTGGATCTTACTTTTACAGTATGTGGGGAGGTTATTCTTTTTGTTTGTTACTATGTAATGTAGAGGGGACGCGGGTGGCACTGTGGGTAAAACCTCAGCGCCTAGGACTTGCCAATCGCATGGTCGGCGGTTCGAATCCCCGCGGCGGGGTGCGCTCCCGTCGTTAGCGCCTGCCAACCTAGCAGTTCGAAAGCACCTCCGGGTGCAAGTAGATAAATAGGGACCGCTTACCAGCAGGAAGGTAAACGGCGTTCTGTGTGCTGCGCTGGCTCGCCAGATGCAGCTTGTCACGCTGGTCACATGACCCTGAAGTGTCTGCGGACAGCGCTGGCTCCCGGCCTCTAGAGTGAGATGAGCGCACAACCCTAGAGTCGGACACGACTGGCCCGTACGGGCAGGGGTACCTTTACCTTTACCTTTTATGTAATGTAGTGGTGTCTGTCCTGTGGAACGCCCTCCACAGAGAGGAACGGGAGAATCTGTCCATTTCAGTTCTCCATGTTTCCAACTTTATATTCAATTCTCCATATTTCCACATCCGTTTCCATTAAAAGAAAAGAAAAAAGCGTGAATCTCTCTCAGCATACGCACATATATGTACGCAATTTGGCCTGATGTACACGTTTTTGCAAGAAGATCCAACCTCTCCATTCGGAAGGAAATCAGCCCTGAGTGCTCACTGGAAGGACAGATCCTGAAGCTGAGGCTCCAAGACTTTGGCCACCTCAGGAGAAGAGAAGACTCCCTGGAAAAGACCCTGATGTTGGGAAAGATGGAGGGCACAAGGAGAAGGGGACAACAGAGGACGAGATGGTGGGACAGTGTTCTCGAAGCTACAAACATGAGTCTGACTGCGGGAGGCAGTGGAAGACAGGAGGGCCTGGCGTGCTCTGGTCCAGGGGGTCACAAAGAGGCGGACAGGACTAAACAACATGTTTTTGCAAAGGGATAATGCATTGCCATTTTTCACGTTCTTTTCACGAATGCACACATGCATTTTGTGTGTGTGGGTTCCTTGGCGGGAGGACTGCACTGCGAAAATTCGGAGAAAGACGAATTCCAAAGGCTGGCTGCGTTCCAATCCGCATACATTTTTGGGAACTGCAAATCAGGTAGGTTCTCCTTTAAAGGGGAACCGAATTTCCTTCCCATCCCCACATAAAATCTTTTCCCTTCCTCCGCCAACCCCACTTAAAAATATATATATATTAGGTGACATTGGTTTGCTACCCTGCATATCCTATATGCCCCGTGCCTCTGTCTCCTTCAACAGGGTGATGATAGTCCTTGCCTGAATTTGGCCCAGATCTGATGGTTCCACCCTCTGTCGCTTTTCCCTGTGGTTTCCCCCTGGCCTGCATGGCTAATCTTCTAAGTTTGCAAACTTGCAAAGCCAGCAGGCGGGGGGCCCTTTAATTTGGCTATTTAAAAACCCAAAATAAATTTTTTTTTAGAAAAAAGGAAAAAAAGAAAGGGGAGGAGGGGGTGAAGCTAAACCAAGCTTTGAAAGGCCTGGAGGTATCCCAACGGATAGAGCTCATCTCTGGCATCAAAAGCTCCCTTTTTCCCTTTTTCTTCCGCCTGCTCGCTCCGTATACAAAGGTGGCAGAGTACTTTCGTCTCTGCGGAAAGACCTTTTTAATTGGTTCCAGGCAGAAGGTTAAAATGTGTCTCCCCCCCTCCCGACGACACCCCCCTTTCCCCCCCTCTCTCACACACACTTCGCTTCAAGTAGAAGAAGGGAGTTTAAACAGAGAAAGAGAGAGAGAAAGAGAAGAGGAACGACAGAGCAGCTGCAACTCTTAGACAGCCTGAAGGGTACATGGCAAACTGGAGAGAGAGGGGAATTTGCAGAGAGCACACACGGAGCTTTTGCAAGAGTTTCCGTGCTCAGGCGACCCGGTGCCGCCGTACAGCCCACAATCCCGCTTTGCGAGACTGGAATCTGCCGTTCTTTAAGAATAAAAACAAGACCCCCAAGGTTCTAGTCCCTAAGACCGCACGGACGGGTTTGAAAACAAGTCCGGAAACTCAGTGCTTGTCAGGACCTTTTCGGTCAGAAAATCAATCAATCAATCTTTATTACGGTCCAGAGACCCAACAAATCATTACAAATCAATACACAATCCATACAGCCTACCTCCAGGTTAGACAAGCGTTTTGTTTAGAATATAGGGCTCATTTGTTCTTGCAACCACCGATAAAAACTTCGCCACTGCTAACGTTCTCGCATTTGTCCGGTCTTCCAGTAGGGACCTGACATAGTGAGCCTCTGATTTTCCCGGGAAAGGTACCAGCAAGGGGAATATCAGTTCAGCCCTGGCCTGCTCATATTTTGCACAATGCAACAAAATATGTTTTGTGGAATCAATGTCTTGAGCACACGAGCAAAGTCTGTCCTGGTAGGGAACTCCTCTCAACGCTGCAGAAGGAAAGACGTTTAGTCTGGCTTTGGTGAAAAGCCTTCGGTAGTTTGGTAAAAACACACACTGCTTCTGAAAATCTATCTGCTCTCCACAATTGTCCTCTGAAAAGCTGGACCCCTTGGGCTACAGAGCATTAGCGACACCCCCCCTCTGGGTCATATGATACGTGAGGGGCTTGGTTCACCTTTGCAGATAATCTAGGAAGCCTTGCCCTCGCTCTCCGTTGACTTCCTGGAAAGTATCTGTGCTCCCCCCATCACCATTTCCGGCCTCAAAATAATATTTGGGTCAGTCCTAATCCCAGATCCTGGACTAGAGGACAAGCAGGCGGAGTTAGATTGGTGGAGGGGAGGGCTTCCGAACCCCCACTTAGCTTTCCTCCCCGCCCCCATGGATAATTTGCAACGCAAGCAAATATGTGTACATTTTCTTAGATAGAGCACTTTATCCAGATTTCAGGTGAGCTCCTTGCAGGTGTTCGACGTGTGCCGTTCAGCACAGACTGTTCACAGGCAAAGTTACATTTCGAAACGTCCTTGTGAACCATCAAAAGGGCTTGGGATGTGACCCAGATTATCCTGATAGGACTTGGGATCATCTGGCAGGAGTTCCCACAGCCCCTAAATCCGCCTTTCTCAAACTTGGGTTCCCAGATGTTGCGGGATGACAACTCCCATCATTCCTGACCACTGGTCCTGGTAGCTAGGGATGATGGGTGCTGGAGTCCCATCAGCATTTAGCAGAGGGCCTTCTCGGTGGTGGCGCCCGCCCTGTGGAACGCCCTCCCATCAGATGTCAAGGAAATAAACAACTACCTGACTTTTTGAAGGCATCTGAAGGCAGCCCTGTTTAGGGAAGTTTTTAATGTTTGATGTTTTGTCGCGATTTTAATATTCTGTTGGGAGCTGCCCAGAGTGGCTGGGGAGGCCCGGCCAAATGGGCAGGGTATAAGTAATAAATTATATCTATCTGTCTGTCTGTCTGTCTGTCTATCTATCTATCTATCTATCTATCTATCATCTATCTACCTATCTATCTATCTATCTATCTACCTATCTACCTATCTATCTATCTATCTATCTATCTATCTATCTATTTTTCTGTCTATCTATCTATCTGTCTATCTATCATCTATCTATCTATCTATCTATCTATCTATCTATCTATTTTTCTGTCTATCTATCTATCTATCATCTATTTTTCTGTCTGTCTATATCTATCTATCTATCTATCTATCTATCTATCTATCTATCTATCTATCTATCTATCTCTATCTATTTTTCTGACTGTCTATCTATCTATCTATCTATCTATCTATCTATCTATCTATCATCTATCTATCTATATCTATCATCTATCTATCTATCTATCTATCTATCATCTATCTATCTATCTATCTATCATCTATCTATCTCTATCTATCTATCTATCTATCTATCTATCTATCTATCTATCATCTATCTATCTATCTATCATCTATCAATCTATCTATCTATCTATCTATCTATCTATCTATCTATCATCTATCTATCATCTATCTAATCTATCTATTTTTCTGTCTGTCTATCTATCTATCTATCTATCTATCATCTATCTATCATCTATCTAATCTATCTATTTTTCTGTCTGTCTATCTATCTATCTATCTATCTATCTATCTATCTATCATCTATCTATCTATCTATCTATCTATCTATCTATCTATCTATCATCATCTAATCTATCTATCTATCAACTATCTAAAGGGCTGCCCCATGGAAGATGGAATAAGCATGTTTTCTGTCACTCCAGAGAGCAGTACCTGAACTGCTGGAATCAAACGACAAGGAGGGAGATTCCGACTCAACATTCAGAAGAACTTTTTGGCAATAAGAGCCCTCTGACAGCTGAACGGAAGACCTCTGAAGAACCTTGGAGGTTTTTAACAGAGGCTGGGTGGCTACTTGTCGGGGTTTCTTCTGCTGAGATTCCTCCATTGCAAGGGGCTGGGCTGGACAATCCTTGGGGCCCCTTCCTACCAGTGTCGAAGCAATGATTCTTCAACATCAACTTCGTTGGACTGGTCATGTTGTGCGGATGCCTGATGATCGTCTTCCAAAGCAACTCCTCTATTCCGAACTTGAAAACGGAAAGCGTAATGCTGGTGGTCAACAAAAGAGGTTCAAAGACTCTCTCAAGGCAAATCTAAAGAAATGTAGTATAAACACCGGCGACTGGGAAACACTGGCCTGCGAGCGCTCCAGTTGGAGAACAGCCTTTACCAAAGGTGTCTTGGGCTTTATACACTCGAAACTCAGGACAAGAGGGAGAAACGTGCTAAGAGGAAGGCACGCTTGGCAAACCCTCACCGGGATCAGCTCCTGCCCGGAAACCTATGTCCCCAACTGTGGAAGGACGTGGGGATCCAGAATTGGCCTCCACAGTCACTTACGGACTCACTGTTAAAACTGTGTTTATGGAAGACAATCTTACTCGGCTACGAGGGATCGCCAAAGAAGACGACTCTACAATTCCATGATTCAATGTGGAACAACAGAACACCCCACTTCTACTGAAAAACAGAAGAGGCCTGGCTTGTTTTTCCATGGGAGGCGGATGGCAGCCCCTTTACAGTAACACCTCCCGGCCGATTAGGAAAGGGGGACGTTTCCTCTCCTTCGATTGAAGCCACATGCGCTCTCCGACAGAAAGGCTGCGCTCTTCCTCAGCTCCTCCAGCCGCTGTAACCTATAATGATAAGTCCTCCAGCTCCCCACCATTCGAGAAGCAGAGCTTGATCAGAACCAGGAGGTGCGGGGCGGTGGGAAAACCCCGGTATCTTTATGAGAGGGGTGCGTGTGTGTGTGTGTGTGTGTGTACACAAGCCAAGAAAGAGAGGCCCCAAAGCAGAACGGCGGAGAGGGCGAACATTGCAGAGGACAGCAAGGGTTTCAGTGACCAGCAAGCAGATTTGCAAGCCGGGGCGGTGGTCCAAAAAGTCTCCCCCCTCCCAGCCCCCAAACAGCAGTCAGGGTTAGCAATGTCAAAGACTGTAAAGAACCCTGACCAATTGGGAGGGGGGGGCGAAGCTATATTGAGCTCGTTTGAACCCTTTTAGCTCGCACTAGATTTCCCTCCTTGAGCAGGGCAATCTGCCAAAGCCTGGAATACCGATAATCCAGATTATTGAGAAATCCCATCTTCTTTTTACTTTTCCAGGCAGGGAGGGGCACCCATGGATTTGCAGGGGTGGGGGGCAGGGAGTGATCCCAAAGCGTCGCATCTGACCTGACAAGTATCTTTGGCGCAATTATTCGGAACGCCTTGGGAAGTGACGTGGGGAGAGGATTAAGGGAGAGGGGGTCATGGGGGTGGGATTATCCATGCCGCCCCCCTGCCGCCCCCCACCTCCCCACCCCACTCCCAAGGGCAGCCCAACATGGCTCTGTGCCAACGCAGAGGACCTCGGATGAGTGATGCACACACACACACAGAGAGACACCCGTCCTCGCCAATGAGCCCCGGCCGTGGCAAAGGTGGGCAGCCGGCCGTGACTTCCGAACTTCCCTCCTGCCCCGCCCCACCCCCAAATCCCCGTTTCCATCAAAGGAAGCTTAACGGCCCCCCCTCCCTCTCTCCAGAGCTCCACAGCCAATGGAGCAAGTCGCTATTGTCCCAGGATAAAAAGGCCAGGGGACAGTGGTGCGAGACGGCGGAGGATCAAACCTGCCTAGGCCAGCTCTCTGGGGTCTCTCCTTCCACTGTGGAATCTAACACACACACCCCGCCGGCCCCCCCGGAAGAGGCCTCCGATCCCTGCTCTCCTGACGCTGCCGTTACAAAGACTGGGGGGGGCAAGGGGAAGTATCAGTTAGCGTTGGACGTGAGCCCAGAAAACCGCGACCGGCTTGAAGGCAGCCGTGAAATATTTGGAGAGGGCAGCCAGCTACGGCAGGGCTGAGTTGCGGTTAAGAAGAGCCACAGAGCCCTTCTGGATTCACGTCCCATCAAGCCCAGCATCCTGTTCTCATAGGGGCTGGTCAGTTGCCCAAGGGGAGCCCCCTAGCTGGATCTGAGCACGAGAGCCCTCTCCCCTCCTGTGGTCCAGCAACTGGTATTTGCTGCCTCCAAATGCCGAAGCAGCTTCTGCGGTTCATTTCCCATTCACAGACTTCTCCTCCGTTAATCCTTCTAGGGATGCAAACCACAGCCTGCAGGATTTGGCCAAAGGGAGCCCATCTCCTCCTCTATCCTGTTCTCAGAGTGGCCAGCCAGATGCCTTTGAACAGGACCCAAGCGCAAGAGCAACTCCCCCCTCCTGCAATTTCCAGCAACCGGGATTCAGGAGGCACAGCTTCTTCTTCTCTGACGATCCCTCGCAGTCGAGTAAGGTTGTCTTCCATAAACACTGTCTTAACAATGAGTCCGTAAGTGACTGTGGAGGCCAATTCTGCATCCCCACGTCCTTCCAGAGTGGGGACAGTGGTTTCCGGCAGGAGTTGATCCCAGTGAGGGTTTGCCAAGCGTGCCTTCCTCTTAGCACGTTTCTCCCTTGCGTCCTGAGTTTGAGTGTCTTCAAAGCCCACAACACCTTTGGTAAAGGCTGTTCTCCAACTGGAGCGCTCGCAGGCCAGTGTTTCCCAGTTGTCGGTGTTTATACAATATTTTTAAAGATTTTCCTTGAGAGAGTCTTTGAACCTCTTTTGTTGACCGCCCCCATTACGCTTCCCATTTTTAAGTTCGGAATAGAGGAGTTGCTTTGGAAGGCGATAATCAGGCATCCCCAGTCATTGTGGCTTGCAACTGGGCAATTGCCTAATTTTGCTTTAAATGAAGCGCAATAGGTAAAGGTAAAGGGACCCCTGACCATTAGGTCCAGTCGTGGCCGACTCTGGGGTTGTGGCGCTCATCTCGTTTTATTGGCCGAGGGAGCCGGCGTACAGCTTCCGGGTCATGTGGCCAGCATGACTGAGCAGCTCGCTTCTGGCGAACCAGAGCAGCGCACGGAAACGCCGTTTACCTTCCCGCCGGAGCGGTACCTATTTATCTACTTGCGCTTTGATGTGCTTTTGAACTGCTAGGTTGGCAGGAGCAGGGATCAAGCAGCGGGAGCTCATCCCATCGCGGGGATTTGAACTGCCGACCTTCTGATCGGCAAGTTCTAGGCCAGTAAAGCGAGATGAGCGCCGCAACCCCAGAGTTGGTCACGACTGGACCTAATGGTCAGGGGTCCCTTTACCTTTACCTATAGCATTGGAAGGCAAAGATTTGGAGGACAACGGAGAATTAATGGAGGGTTCGGAAAGTCGCTCTCTGCAGTCAACGAACGTCTGGGTGAGCCCAGAGCTTCCCAGAAAATTTCCAGCGCAGGTATTTTTTAAATGGGCTTAATTCTGGCTGGATTCTGAGCCTTCGGCCCCCGGGTGGTTCAGCCAAGGATACTTCGGAATAGCAGTGCAATGGTTTAAAGAAATGATCTGTTCAATTGCCACGGCATGGCTGGAACGAGTGGGGGGCTTTTAATTAAAGCTAAAAGCTTCTGGTCCTCTTCCAGCTCCCCAAAGTAGCACAAAATGCAAGGAGGGGAAAATCACCCCAAATAAGAAACCCTCACTTGTGTCTGAGCTAAGCTGACATCTACACAAAGCCTCATCTTATATTTGACAGTTATTTGATTGCAGGCAAGTAACAGGCTGGACCATACAGAAGGCTGATCGCCAAAGAATGGATGCTTTTGAATTCTGGTCTGGAGGAGACTCTGGAGAGTCCCATGGACTGCAAGAAGATCAAACCTCTCCATTCGGAAGGAAATCAGCCCTGAGTGCTCACTGGAAGGACAGATCCTGAAGCTGTGGCTCCAAGACTTTGGCCACCTCATGAGAAGACTCCCTGGAAAAGACCCTGATGTTGGGAAAGATGGAGGGCCCAAGGAGAAGGGGACGACAGAGGACGAGATGGTGGGACAGTCTTCTCGAAGCGACCAGCATGAGTTTGACCAAACTGCGGGAGGCAGTGGAAGACAGGAGGGCCTGGCGTGCTCTGGTCCAGGGGGTCACGAAGAGGCGGACACGACTAAACGACTAAACAACAACAAAGTAAACAGGCCATCAGTTAACAAAATTTGACCCTTCCATCGACCGGCATCCCGACTCCACAAAAACTAGGTTCCCCTTCCCCGTTCCCTGGTTACCAGTATCACGGAACGCTACGGTTTATATAGTGGGAGAGTCAGAGGAGCTTGTGGTTACTCAGAGAGCAGAGAAAAGCATTTTGCACATTTAAAAAATGTCGTTTATTGGGAGAAATTAGCACTGAAATGCTGGCTAATTTTCCAGGGGTGGCGGTGGTTATTCTTTTAAAAAGCTCAACGCAGATGGCCCCTGCCCGGAGAAGGGGTGCCACTGAAGTCTGACATGGGCACGATGGCTCCTGTGGGCGCTGGGATGGCAACCCCTTCTCATCTGACCCAGCAGAGCTCTTCTTAAAAAAGCTGCCTTAAACCAGGTCAAACTATTTCTCCATTTAGCCCAGCGCTGCATGCTCTGACTGGTAGCATCACTTCCCAAACTCCAGCACAGGCAGGCATTTCCCATCACCTAAGAACCGTTCCTTTTATTATTTACGTAGGTTTTTTTGCATTTTTATATCCTGCCTTCGCGCCCCCCCCCCCCGGAGTTTGGGGTGGCTTGAACATGGTTCTCCCTCTCTTCAGTTAATCTCTACAACATCCCTGCGAGGTTGCTTAGGCTGTGAGGCAATGAGACCAGATCAGGGTCACCCAGGCTGACTTATTCAAACCCTGGTCTCTCCCAGCTCCTGGCAGTCCAAAACTCTAACCACTACACCACACTGCCTCGCAACTTACGGTATTTTTTGCTCTATAAGACTCACTTTTCCCCTCCTAAAAAGTAAGGGGAAATGTGTGTGCGTCTTATGGAGCGAATGCAGGCTGCGCAGCTATCCCAGAAGCCAGAACAGCAAGAGGGATTGCTGCTTTCACTGCGCAGCGATCCCTCTTGCTGTTCTGGCTTCTGAGATTCAGAATATTTTTTTTCTTGTTTTCCTCCTCCAAAAACTAGGTGCGTCTTGTGGTCTGGTGCATCCTATAGAGCGAAAAATACGGTGATACAAGTGAAGGTGGCAGGGGTTGGACTGCGAGTTTTCTGTGCACCAGACGAGAGTCTCTGAGAGCCAGCATGGTGTAGTGGTTAAGAGCGGTAGTCTCGTAATCTGGTGAACCAGGTTCGATTCCCCACTCCTCCACCTGCAGCTGCTGGGTGACCTTGGGCCAGTCACGCTTCTTTGAAGTCTCTCAGCCTCACTCACCTCACAGAGTGTTTGTTGTGGGGGAGGAAGGGAAAGGAGAATGGTAGCCGCTTTGAGACTCCTTCGGGTAGTGATAAAGCGGGATATCAAATCCAAACTCTTCTTCTTCTTCTCTACCACCGAATTATGGCCCTTCCTGATATCCCCTCCCTCTGTTTTATTTTGTTTTTTAAAAGCACACGTGCACACCGGCGCTCAGAGCCCACAATTGCAGTTTGGGGAGCCGACGGCAGGACAAACAGCCGGTTTCTCAATCACGCCGCATTGATCCAGAAAATAGCCAGCAATTGCTCAGCTGCCGTATCATAAAGTCCCATCGACTAACAGCTATAAAAACATGCCTCATGTTGTCTTTGGGTGTTCTCCTGCCCTCCCTTTCCCCTCCTCTCCAGGAGACAGCCGACGTCGGGATATGTGTCCAGATCGGTTTAGGGGGTGAGGAGGAGAACCTCGAACTCGCCTCCCTCCCCAGCCGGGACTAATTGGCTGCACCTACGGAGGGGGTGTGAAGAAGATGATCTGCGCGTGCTCAAGAGGTATGTTGCCAGGTTTTACGAATATAAAGGTAAAGGGACCCCTGACCGTTAGGTCCAGTGGTGGCCGACTCTGGGGTTGCAGCGCTCATCTCGCTTTACTGGCTGAGGGAGCCGGCGTACAGCTTCCGGGTCATGTGGCCAGCAGGACTAAGCCGCTTCTGGCGAACCAGAGCAGTGCACGGAAACGCTGTTTACCTTCCCGCTGGAGTGGTACCTATTTATCTACTTGCACTTTGACGTGCTTTCGAACTGCTAGGTTGGCAGGAGCAGGGACCGAGCAACGGGAGCTCACCCCATCATTGCGGGGATTCAAACCGCCGACCTTCTGATCGGCAAATCCTAGGCTCTGTGGTTTAACCCACAGCGCCACCTGCGTCCCTCCAGGGTTAGATAGATCTGTCCATTTTTCTCAGTCGCCCCTTTAAAAAAAGTTTCCTGCATTTCCACATGAGTTATGCTCCCTTTCCTCTCATACAAATCTTTGAACGCGATTTCGTCTGACAGACACATTTCTGCAAGGAATTTTCGCAAGAAGCCGTGCATTTATTTGCAGGTTCTCCTCGCTAATTTGTGCACGCGGATATACAGATCTCCTGCGTGCATTTTTTCTTTTCTTTTTGCGGGTGCTGGTGGCATGCCTTGCAGAATTCTGCAGCAGACCAATAGAGGGCATTCCCAACTGCTCGCTAATCTGGGATGGGCAGATTAGCTGGGTTCTCTTTAGAATGCAGACCCAACAATGGGCCAAAGATTTTGGACATAACATTCAATTTGATGATTGGATAAAAGTATGGAAGGAAGGGATGAGATTTACAGCATGCACCACAATTAAAGAAAATGTTATGAAAATGATATATCAATGGTATATGTTGTTGTTGTTGTTTAGTCGTTTACTCGTGTCCGACTCTTCGTGACCCCCTGGTCCAGAGCACGCCAGGCCCTCCTGTCTTCCACTGCCTCCCGCAGTTTGGTCAAACTCATGCTGGTAACCTCGAAAACTCTATCCAACCATCTCGTCCTCTGTCGCCCCCTTCTCCTTGCACCCTCCATCTTTCCCAGCATCAGTGTCTTCTCCAGGGAGTCTTCTCTTCTCATGAGGTGGCCAAAGTCTTGGAGCCTCAGCTTCACGATCTGTCCTTCCAGTGAGCACTCAGGGCTGATTTCCTTTAGAATGGATGCGTTTGATCTTCTTGCAGTCCATGGGACTCTCAAGAGTCTCCTCCAGCACCAGAATTCAAAAGCATCCATTCTTCGGCGATCAGCCTTCTTTATGGTCCAGCTCTCACTTCCATACATCACTACTGGGAAAACCATGGCTTTAACTATACGGACCTTTGTTGGCAAGGTGACGTCTCTACTTCTCAAGATGCTGATCAATGGTATATAACACCAGTCAAATTAAGTAAGATGTATAAGGTGAGTAATAAATGTTGGAAATGTAAGGAGAAAGGACACTTTATCATATGTGGTGGGAATGTAAAAAAATGAAGTGCTTCTGGGAAATGATATATAATGAGATAAAGAAAATATTGAAACATACATTTGTTAAAAAAACCAGAAGCATTCCTATTAGGAATTTTAGGTGGTGAGATAAAAAGGAAGGATCAGAAAATATTTTTGTATGCAGTAACAGCAGCTAGAACTCTTGTGGCCCAGAAATGGAAACAAGAAGAAATGCCCACGAGTGAAGAATGGAGAACGAAATTAATGGATTATGCAGAACTGGACAGATTAACAGGGAGGATTCGCAACCGACGGGACCAAAGATTCACTGAGGACTGGAGTAAATTTACAGAATATATTAACAATATTTGTGATAATGATATAACGTTTGTAAGTTTCCAAGAAGCTCTGTAAGAAGGTTTGGTAGAAATATTGTTTAAATAACATGGTAAGATATACATAGTGCAATATAAATGAAGAAATGTGAAGATATGTAATAACTACGGAAAATTATCAGACATGTTGATGGAAGTCTAAAAGAAAAAAGACGTGTGATGAATTCCTAATGTTTAATTGTGTTATAAATTTGTTTTTATTGGAAAATTAATAAAAAGAATAAAAAATAAAAATAGAATGCAGACCCAACAAATTCTCCTCGCATCCGGTGGAAAAGACAAAAAGGGGTTTCTCAGAAGAGCAGCTTGACATAATGGAAGCGACCCCTGGAGAATTATGCTCACTTACACCTGTTCAGGGGGGGGCAGGGAGTCTGTAATTTCCGCCAGTTTTTGCGCCGCCCTGGCACACGATGGCTTTTTAATTGTTTGCTGAACGCCCCATTTCCCCCCAACGCAGTGCGAAAGCGGCTCTGGCTCACAGATCCCAATCGGATTACTTTCAAGTTGCTCAGCGAAAGCTGAGTTTTTTTGCAGAGGCGGGGAAGGGGAAGAGAAGGATTTAAGGAGGGCCTGTTATTGATAGCATCCTCACAGTTCCTTGTCAAAATCCCCCAGGGTTACTGCCCCACCCCGATACTCAAGCCGCCCAACATGGATGGTTTTTAAAATTGGATGAGATAAATTCACGGTGGAGGAGGGCAAGGAAACTATGACTACAGTGGTACCTCGGGTTACAGGCGCTTCAGGTTACAGACTCCGCTAACCCAGAAATAGTACCTCGGGTTAAGAACTTTGCTTCAGGATGAGAACAGAAATTGTGCTCCAGCGATGTGGCAGCAGGAAGCCCCATTAGCTAAAGTGGTGCTTCAGGTTAAGAACAGTTTCAGGTTAAGAACGGAACTCCAGAACAAATTAAGTTCTTAACCCGAGGTAAAGGGACCCCTGACCATTAGGTCCAGTCGTGACCGACTCTGGGGTTGTGGCGCTCATCTCGCTTTACTGGCCAAGGGAGCCAGTGTACAGCTTCCGGGTCATGTGGCCAGCAGGACTAAGCCACTTCTGGCGAACCAGAGCAGCGCATGGAAACGCCGTTTACCTTCCCGCCGGAGCGGTACCTATTTATCTACTTGCGCTTTGATGTGCTTCCGAACTGCTAGGTTGGCAGGAGCAGGGACTGCGCAACGGGAGCTCACCCCGTCCATCACGGGGATTCGAACTGCCGACCTTCTGATCGGCAAGTCCTAGGCTCTGTGGTTTAACCCACAGCACCACCTGGGTCCCCTTAACCCAAGGTACTACTGTATTAAAAAACTGGCAGTGATTTACCCATTGTCAGAGGTTTGGAGCTTTTTTTAGGGAGCCAAAGTTGTTGAGCTTTTTTATTTTTATTTTTTGAAAGGTCCCAAGATTGACCAGGATCGACCAGGGACATCCCGCAATCAACCATGCTTGATCTAGTTCAACCCCCTGCGATGCAAGAATCCTTTTGCCCCATGTGGGGCTAGAACCCACAGCCCTGTGATTAAGAGTCTCATGCTGCGCTGAGCTGGTATCTCCTTTCTTGTCATTTGAATCCATTGGATCCACTGGATCCTCTACCCTCTAGAAGAGGAGAAAACAAGCCTGCTCCAGATGCAGTTGGACCTTGGTCTCCCAAATGACTTGGCTCCTGAACAAATTGGCTCCCAAACGCCGCCAACCCAGAAGTGTGTGTTCCGGTTTGCGGACGTTTTTTGGAAGCTGAACGTCCGACGCGGCTTCCGCTTGAGTGCAGGAAGCTCCCGCAGTCTTGGCTTTCGAACAGTTTCGGGAGTCGGACGGGCTCCCGGAATGGATTAAGTTCGAGAACCAAGGTAGCACTGTAGTTGAAGATGGCTTTCCAATCACCCCTCATCAGTCTTCTTTTCTCCAAGCTAAACATACCCAGGCTGATGGCCGAAGAATGGATGCTTTTGAATTCTGGTGCTGGAGGAGACTCTTGAGAGTCCCATGACTGCAAGAAGATCAAACCTCTCCATTCGGAAGGAAATCAGCCCTGAGTGCTCACTGGAAGGACAGATCCTGAAGCTGAGGCTCCAAGACTTTGGCCACCTCAGGAGAAGAGATGACTCCCTGGAAAAGACCCTGATGTTGGGAAAGATGGAGGGCGCAAGGAGAAGGGGACGGCAGAGGACGAGATGGTGGGACAGTGTTCTCGAAGCTACTGCAGGAGGCAGTGGAAGACAGAAATGCCTGGCATGCTCTGGTCAAGGGGGTCACGAAGAGGCGGACACGACTAAACGACTAAACAACAACAAAACATATCCAACTCTCTCAAAGTGGGGATCCCAAATACAGTGGTGCCTCGCAAGACGAAAAGAATCCGTTCCGCGATTCTCTTCGTCTAGCGGTTTTTTTGTCTTGCGAAGCAAGCCCATTAGCGCTAAGCAGATTAGCGCTATTAGCGGCTTAGCAGCTTAGCGGCTATTAAAGGCTTAGTGGCTAAGCTGCTAAAAGGCTATTAACGGCTTAGCGACTTAGAAAAAGGGGGGGAAGCGGGGGGAAATGGCGAGACTCGCAAGACATTTTCGTCTTGCAAAGCAAGCCCATAGGGAAATTCGTCTTGCGAAGCGCATCGCAAACAGAAAACCCTTTCGTCTAGCGGGTTTTCCGTCTTGCGAGGCATTCGTCTTGTGGGGCACCACTGTATATTTGTTTGGCGGTGTGTCTGTATTGGCAGGGAGGGGCCTGATCCAGCCACGGTGCTATTCTGATGTTCTACCGGGAGGTGAGGAAGGCAGTGTGAGAAGGAAATGGAAAGGAACAGGACCAGCACAATCCCTTTCTGCATTCTCTTCACACTGCTACACTTTAGACCCGAGATTAGATGAAAATCGCAGATGATAAGATATAGACACACACATACTTCCCTGGGCCCTGCTTAACTTGCTAACAAAGGACTCTTGTGAAGCAACTAATGGAGAATTAACCCAAGGAAGCTTGCCAAACCTCAGCCATTAGATAGCTCAGCTCTAACGTCCTGCAAGCTCCGAGGGTTTAGATCTGAGCTAACCGGCAGCTTGGGTTTAAACCTTCAGGGTTGCGTTTTCACATCCTTCGATTGCTCGGGGAATCGCAATGAAGTTGAAAACAGGCCTCTTGCGACATTAAGAGGATTCCACCGCTACCTCCTCTCTAAAGCAGAAGGAGGAAATATCTGGCAATTTTCTTTCTATCGAAGTGGGAAAACTGACCGGCATCCATGTTGTTGTTGTTGGTGTTGTTTAGCCGTTTAGTCGTGTCCGCCTCTTCGTGACCCCCTGGACCAGAGCACGCCAGGCCCTCCTGTCTTCCACTGCCTCCCGCAGTTTGGTCAAGCTCATGTTGGTAGCTTCGAGAACACTGTCCCACCATCTCGTCCTCCGTCGTCCCCTTCTCCTCGTGCCCTCCATCTTTCCCAACATTAGGGTCTTTTCCAGGGAGTCTTCTCTTCTCATGAGGTGGCCAAAGTCTTGGAGCCTCAGCTTCAGGATCTGTCCTTCCAGTGAGCACTCAGGGCTGATTTCCTCCGAATGGAGAGGTTTGATCTTCTCGCAGTCCATGGGACTCTCAAGAGTCTCCTCCAGCACCAGAATTCAAAAGCATCCATTCTTCGGCGATCAGCCTTCTTGATGGTCCAGCTCTCACTTCCATACATCACTGCTGGGAAAACCATAGCTTGAACTATATGGACCTTAATACAGTGGTACCTCAGGTTAAGTAATTAATTCATTCCGGAGGTCCGTTCTTAACCTGAAACTGTTCTTAACCTGAAGCACCACTTTAGCTAATGGGGCTTCCTGCTGCTGCTGCGCCGCCGGAACACGATTTCTGTTCTCATCCTGAAGCAAAGTTCTTAACCTGAAGCACTATTTCTGGGTTAGCGGAGTCTGTAACCTGAAGTGTATGTAACCAGCACCAGAATTCAAAAGCATCCATTCTTTGGCAATCAGCCTTCTTTATGGTCCAGCTCTCACTTCCATACATCACTACTGGGAAAACCATGGCTTTAACTATACGGACCTTTGTTGGTAGGCAGGCATCCATAGACCCCCACAAAGCCTTTCATCCGGGATCTTGAAGGATAGTTGAAGCCGAGATGGCTTACTTGTCTGAAACTAGATTACCTGCCTTGCACCGGCTTTGAGTCTCGGTTTTTTCACCGGCTCCCGTCAGGGAAAATGCAGCGCTAAGTCGAAAGCCAGACATCCTTTCTGAATTCAATCCGTTTCGGTCTGGATTCAGCCGGCCCCACCAGGCTCTTATTCCTATTCCTTCCACATGTTCCCAAACCAGCCGTGCCCATTTGGAGGGAAGATTTATAGCCGGAGCCGATCTCTTTCTTTAAACCAAATCACCCCGGTGGTGCCATCATTAGAAAAACATTAAAACAGTCCGGTCACCAACAGCTAAGTTCATCTCGGTGCCGTTACACCTGGGCTCATAAATCCTACTCTCTCTCTCTCTTTTTTACAAGCCAGTCAGGGGTGGGTTGATTTATAAGGTGAAACAAATATTAAAACACTTCAGGAAAGTTTTGAAAAAAAGAATAATAAAGGGGGGAAACACAGACATAGCAATTCCCCCCTCTGCTGCATGAATCTAGAGATGTTCATAGAATCTCTGTTTTGGGATGTGGGTCAAAAATTAAATAGGCGAAGCTAAGAGGAGCTTGGGAAGAAATGGAGGCAGTGAGAGAGATTTTACTTTCTTGGGCTCCATGATCACCGCAAATGGTGACAGCAGCCACGAAATTAAAAGACGCCTGCTTCTTGGGAGAAAGAGCAATGACAAACCTAGACAGCATCTTAAAAAGCAGAGACATCACCTTGCCAACAAAGGTCCGTATAGTTCAAGCTCTGGTTTTCCCAGTAGTGATGTATGGAAGTGAGAGCTGGACCATAAACAAGGCTGATCGCCAAAGAATGGATGCTTTTGAATTCTGGTGCTGGAGGAGACTCTTGAGAGTCCCATGGACTGCAAGAAGATCAAACCTCTCCATTCGGAAGGAAATCAGCCCTGAGTGCTCACTGGAAGGACAGATCCTGAAGCTGAGGCTCCAAGACTTTGGCCACCTCAGGAGAAGAGAAGACTCCCTGGAAAAGACCCTGATGTTGGGAAAGATGGAGGGCACAAGGAGAAGGGGACGGCAGAGGACGAGATGGTGGGACAGTGTTCTCGAAGCTGCCAGCATGAGTTTGACCAAACTGCGGGAGGCAGTGGAAGACAGGAGTACCTGGCGTGCTCTGGTCCAGGGGGTCACAAAGAGGCGGACACGACTAACCAACTAAACAACAACAAGAAGAGCTTCTTGTCCTCACTTGTTCTCACAGTGGCCGACCAGATGCCCCAATGGGAACCCGCAATCAGGATTCGAACACAAGATCCCTCTCCCCTCCTGTAATTTCCAGCAACTCGGATTCAGGAGCATCACCGCTTCTGTCCGTGGAGGCAGAGCAAAGCCATCCTGACTAGCAGCCATACATAGCCCTCTCTTCCCCCGTGAATTTGTCTAATCCTCTTTTAAAGACATCCAAGTGGGCAGCGTCCTGTGGCAGGGAGTTCCATAGTTCAAGTATAAGGTAAAGGTAAAGGGACCCCTGACCATTAGTGTTAAGTTGTGGGCGAACATATCAGACGACACAGCGATTCTTCAAACAGCTCTTGTTTATTCAGAGGCCAGAACAGAACTGAACTGAAGGGCTCAGTCAGCCTGCTTATATAGAGCTCCAGTACAACGTAACTGTGGCAACTTTCTAAAACTATCCAATCACTGAACGTCACTTTCGATCCTTCATTTGCATAACTATCTACCGTATCCCCCTGCTGGCCCAGGGTGAGAACTTCAGTACATAACAATTAGGTCCGGTTGTGGCTGACTCTGGGGTTGCGGCACTCAACTTGCTTTACTGGCCAAGGGAGCCGGCGTACAGCTTCCGGGTCATGTGGCCAGCAGGACTAAGCCGCTTCTGGCGAACCAGAGCAGTGCACAGAAACGCCGTTTACCTTTCCGCCGGAGCGGTACCTATTTATCTACTTGCACTTTGACGTGCTTTCAAACTGCTAGGTGGGCAGGAGCAGGGACCGAGCAACGGGAGCTCACCCCGTCATTGCGGGGATTCGAACCGCCGACCTCCTGATCGGCAAGCCCTAGGCTCTGTGGTTTAACCCACAGCACCACCCGCGTCCCCCAACAACAAACTACTTGTACACAATAACAACAACAACCTACTTGTACCCAGCCCATCTGACCGGGTTGCCCCAGCCACTGTGGGCGGCTTCCAGCAAAATAAAGAAGAACACTCTGGGATTTCGTCCGCCCTCCGCCCCTTGGAATTAAGGGCTTGCTTGTTCGCTTAGGGTCTGACCAATGCCTCCAATGTTATTGGTTATTGTTGCTGTTCATGTTTTCATTATGCACTTTGCGGTTTTATTCTGCATTTTTATGCTGGGAGCCGCCCTGAGATCTTTGGACGAAGGGCAGCGTGCAAATGTAATAATTAATAACAGCAACAGGATAATAAACAAAGGGGTGGTTTAAATAGGAACGTCGGAAGCTGCCTCGTGCAGGCTAAGATCGTTGGTCCATCTAGCTCAGTATTGGCCACACTGACTGGCAGCAAGCATCCCTCTCTCTCTCTCTCTCTCTGTCTGTCTGTCTGTCTGTCTTCTCTTTGGAGACACCAGGGATGGAACCTGGGATTTTCTGCATGCAGACACACTGCCACTGAGCTAGGGCCCTCTTGTCCGATTTCTTGTGCCCCGTTCTGAGTGCCTGGAGGTGGTTGGAGGATGGATGGCGGCTAACAGATTGAGGTTGAATCCTGACAAGACAGAAGGACTGTTTTGGGGGGACAGGGGGCAGGCAGGTGTGGAGGACTCCCTGGTCCTGAATGGGGTCACTGTGCCCCTGAAGGACCAGGTGCGCAGCCTGGGAGTCATTTTGGACTCAAAGCTGTCCATGGAGGCGCAGGTCCATTCTTTGTCCAGGGCAGCTGTCTACCAGCTCCATCTGGGACACAGGATGGGACCCTCCCTGCCTGTAGACTGTCTGGCCAGAGCGGTGCATGCTCTAGTTATCTCCCGCTTGGACTACTGCAACGCGCTCTACGTGGGGCTACCTTTGAAGGTGACTCGGAAACTGCAATTAATCCAGAATGTGGCAGCCAGACTGGTGACTGGGTGTAGCCGCCGAGACCACATAACACCGGTCCTGAGAGATCTGCATTGGCTCCCAGTACGTTTCCGAGCACAATTCAAAGTGTTGGTGCTGACCTTGAAAGCCCTAAACGGCCCAGTAGACCTGAAGGAGCGTCTCCACCCCAATTGTCCAGCCCAGACACTGAGATCCAGTGCCGAGGGCCTTCTGGCGGTTCCCTCATTGTGAGAAGTAAGGTTACAAGGAACCAGGCAGAGGGCCTTCTTGGTGGTGGCGCCTGCCCTGTGGAACACCCTCCCATCAGGTGTGAAGGAAATAAGTAGGTATCCTGTTTTTAAAAGACATCTGAAGGCAGCCCTGTTCAGGGAAGTTTTTGATATTTAATGCTGTATTGTTTTTAATACTTGATTGGGAGCCGCCCAGAGTGGCTGGGGAAACTCAGCCAGGTGGGCGGGGTATAAATAATAAAAGGTAAAGGTAAAGGTACCCCTGCCCGTACGGGCCAGTCTTGACAGACTCTAGGGTTGTGCGCCCATCTCACTTAAGAGGCCGGGGGCCAACGCTGTCCGGAGACACTTTCCGGGTCACGTGGCCAGTGTGACAAGCTGCATCTGGCGAGCCAGCGCAGCACACGGAAACGCCGTTTACCTTCCCGCCAGTAAGCGGTCCCTATTTATCTACTTGCACCCAGGGGTGCTTTCGAACTGCAAGGTTGGCAGGAGCTGGGACCGAACGACGGGAGCGCACCCCGCCGCGGGGATTCGAACCGCCGACCTTTCAATCGGCAAGCCCTAGGCACTGAGGCTCTTACCCACAGTGCCACCCGCGTCCCTATATAAATAATAGATTATTATTATTATTATTTGGCTTTGACTTTTGGTTTGTTGAGTTGCGCTGTGTAGAGTTTGAGTTGTGCTGCGTTGCAAAGGAGAACCATCTCTTTAAAGCAGGATCTCCATGAACAACTTCCCCCCCCCCCACTGACACAGTCTCCCCCCGCTGCCGCCCCCAAACTCCTCCTCCTCCCGCTCCACCAAGTCACAAGGCAAGGACAATGAGGTGTTTGAAATGGGAGCGTTTAAATCAACAACCACCAAGCGGCAGACATCTGGGGAACAGATGCCGATCGCAGGCCCTCGGCTCCTTTCCTTGGGAACAGGCGAGTCCTGGAGCCCAGGAAGACGGGAAACGGGAAAAGAGAGATCGGTTCAGGAGAAAGGAACCCTTTGCCTCAAGAGCACTTCATTTTGGGGGACCAACACTGTGCTCAGCTTTGAGGAACATCCCAACTCATCAAAAACGCTTCTGTTTCTTTGAGGACTGTGGCAGTGGCGGGTTTCGTTTAGTTTCATTCTTCTGTTGGGCAAACCCAACTACCGACGGTGCAAACCACAATGGCAGAGACCTAAATTTAAGCATGCAACCCCCAGCTTTGAGCACAAAGCTGAATTCTCTTCTCCAGGCTAAACCTAGCCAGCTCTTTTCAACTCGCCAACCTGGTCTCCCTTCAGGAGAAAGTCAAGCCCCATAGAACTAGCTTCTGAGCTGGCTGCTCCGTTAACTATGGAGTAAGCAAGGAAGTGTGAGGGACGCAGGTGGCGCTCTAGGCTAAACCACAGAGCCTAGGACTTGCCGATCAGAAGGTCGGCAGTTCGAATCCCCGCAATGGACGGGGTGAGCTCCCGTTGCTCGGTCCCTGCTCCTGCCCACCTAGCAGTTCGAAAGCACGTCAAAGTGCAAGTAGATAAATAGGTACCGCTCCGGCGGGAAGGTAAACGGCGTTTCCGTGCGCTGCTCTGGTTCGCCAGAAGCGGCTTAGTTCTGCTGGCCACATGACCCGGAAGCTGTACGCCGGCTCCCTCGGCCAGTAAAGCGAGATGAGCGCCGCAACCCCAGAGTCGGCCACGACTGGACCTAACGGTCAGGGGTCCCTTTACCTTTACCTTATACCTTCCAACGTTTCTCCCATGAAAAGAGGATGTCCTATTTCATCCCCTAAAGGGACGTGGGTGGAGCCGTGGGTTAAACCACAGAGCCTAGGGCTTGCCGATCAGAAGGTCGGCGGTTCGAATCCCCGCAATGACGGGGTGAGCTCCCGTTGCTCGGTCCCTGCTCCTGCCCACCTAGCAGTTCAAAAGCACGTCAAGTCCTGCTGGCCATATGACCCAGAAGCTGTACGCCAGCTCCCTCGGCCAGTAAAGCGAGATGAATGCCGCAACCCCCAGAGTAGATAGATAGATAGATAGATAGATAGATAGATATAGATAGATGATAGATAGATAGATAGATAGATAGATAGATAGATAGATAGATAGATGATAGATAGATGATAGATAGATAGATAGATAGATAGATAGATTAGATAGATAGATAGATAGATGATAGATGATAGATGATAGATGATAGATAGATAGATAGATAGATAGATAGATGATAGATAGATGATAGATAGATAGTCTGGCCCCCCAGAGGTCTGAGGGACAGTGGACCGCCCCCCCTGCTGAAAAAGTTTGCTGACCCCTCTTTTATGATGCCTCTCGCCACAATTCAGAATTTTAACACCTGACACAGAACTCCCGTGGAACCTCCATGTTCAGTCATTGTCTATCTCTAAATGCCAGATGCTTCAGCGAACAACAGAGGGGGGCTGGTGTCTCTAACCTCGGGTGGCAGGATGCATGGGGCCGGACTCCAGCTGCCAACATCCCTGACCACTGTGCATGCTGGCTGTTGGGTCTGATGGGAGTCACACCAACCTCTTGGGAAGGGGCTACAAGTCCTCCATCTCTGCCCTGTTTTAATGGGAGGGGCTGCTGCTGGGAGACAAAGCGATGGTTTGGCCCAGCAAGACGATTCTGAAGCAACCCCCAAGATTTTCATCTTCTTCTTCTTCTTTCTATTTTTGCAAAAATTAGCTACCTCTCAACCCAGAGGGGGCGGGTGGAATCCTCTGGGAAATTTTTCACTTCTTGGGTTTCGAAAGAATGAATTAACATCCCAGGAGCGACTCGTGGGCAATGATGTTCATTTAAACGCCAACTCTGGGGATGGCGGTCAAAGTCTATTTATTACTTAATTTAACACAACGCGGCGCAGATTGGAAGCACAAGAGAACAGGATATCACCCCCCCCTTTTCCCCCACTTCCTGACGCCCCGTTAAGAGTTGCGGAGATGGGGGAGTTTCCAGAGGTGGAGCTGATCTAATCTCTGCCATAATTCCATTTTCTATTAAAAGCTTCAGGAACTCTGGGCCTCTCTTCTCCTCACCTGACACCTCTCCCAAGCCAGCTTGGCTAATAAGCCGGCGCTCAAGAACAGGGGTGGGCAACCTGCGGCCCCATGGCCTAATTTCACATAGGGAGCAAGGGGTGAAGCTTTTGAATTTTGATGCTTTTGAATTCTGGTGCTGGAGGAGACTCTGGAGAGTCCCATGGACTGCAAGAAGATCAGACCTCTCCATTCGGAAGGAAATCAGCCCTGAGTGCTCACTGGAAGGGCAGATCCTGAAGCTGAGGCTCCAATACTTTGGCCACCTCAGGAGAAGAGAAGACTCCCTGGAAAAGACCCTGATGTTGGGAAAGATGGAGGGCACAAGGAGAAGGGGGCGACAGAGGACGAGATGGTGGGACAGTGTTCTTGAAGCTACCAGCATGAGTCTGACCTAACTGCCGGAGGCAGTGGAAGACAGGAGGGCCTGGCATGCTCTGGTCCAGGGGGTCACGAAGAGGCGGACACGACTAAACGACTAAACAACAACAAGAGCAAGGGGGGGCAGCGAGAGAGGAAAATGGGGTGATGGAGAGGAAGGAAAGGGGTGCGTTGAAAGAGGAAAGAAGGTTGAGAGAGAGGGAGAGAGAGAGAGAAGGGGCGACTGAAAAAGTGGAAAGAAGGTATTAGCGTTGGCCCATGCCACAAGTGTATGTGGCCCCTAACAGATTCTTCAGGTGGGAATGTGGCCCCCCAAAGGGGAATAGTTGCCTACAACTATTCCGAGGGGTCCGAGGGTCAGGAAGCAAGGAGTCACGAAGTCAGGGGTCCGAGGATCAAGGAGCAAGGAGTCACAAAGTCAGGGGTCCGAGGATCAAGGATCAAGGAGTCACAAAGTCAGGGGTCCGAGGATCAAGAAGCAAGGAGTCAAGGAGCCAAACGGAGGAAGGCAAGAAGCGTGTTGCTGTGGCAAAGAGCCGAAGGGGAATGCTGACCTTATATCCCTTCCCGGCTCTTGCCACCAGGTGCTGTGAGTTACCAATCGGCCTCACCTGTGCGGTCGCGTCTTGCCTCTCCAGAACAAACTTAGGAAGGCCCCAATCCTGCAAAGTCCTACTGGTCCCAGGGCCTGGCTCCTGCACGCACTCCTGACAGCGGCTTTTGCTTGAGAGGAGGAAGCTCCCGCAGGCAATCAGAAGCCATGCCTTGGTTTCCGAATGGTTCCAGGAGTCGAACGGCCTCCCGGAACGGAATAAGTTCGGCAACCAAGGTACCACTGTGGAAGGTTGGGTCCAGGCAAAATTATTTGTGGCTTATCTCTAGCCCCACTGATTTGGGTGAGAAAAGCAACCCGCTCATGTCTACGGAGAAGGAAGCCGCGTAGAGTTTGACAACAGGCCTGCAGCCTTAGCACAAATCATTTACACGTATTTTTCGCCCTATAAGACGCACCAGACCACAAGACGCACCTAGTTTTTGGAGGAGGAAAACAAGAAAAAAATTATTCTGAATCCCAGAAGCCAGAACAGCAAGAGGGATCGTTGCACAGTGAAAGCAGCAATCCCTCTTGCTGTTCTGGCTTCTGGGATAGCTGCACAGCTTGCATTCGCTCCATAAGACGCACACACATTTCCCCTTACTTTTTAGGAGAGAAAAAGTGAGTCTTATAGAGCAAAAAATACGGTAGTTTCATGCCAGGAGTGGCCAGGACAGTTTCCTCTCGATGATGTGACGCCCATAGTTTCTGGGGAGCCAGCCTAATGTTGCTAGACTGTTGTTGTTTAGTCGTTTAGTTGTGTCCGACTCTTTGTGACCCCCTAGACCAGAGCACGCCAGGTACTCCTGTCTTCCACTGCCTCCCGCAGTTTGCTAGACTACAACTCCCATAATCCCCTGAACATCAGCTGACGGGGCTGATGGGAGTTGGAGTCCAACGTCCTTTCCCAACAGTTATGGCAACCATGTGGGGCATTTAAGAGTGTGGCATTTCTTTAAGCGGGATGCGGGTGGCGCTGTGGGTTAAACAACAGAGCCTAGGACTTGCCGATCAGAAGGTTGGTGGTTCGAATCCCCGCGATGGACGGGGTGAGCTCCCGTTGCTCGGTCCCTGCTCCTGCCAACCTAGCAGTTCAAAAGCATGTCAAAGCACAAGTAGATAAATAGGTACCACTCCGGCGGGAAGGTAAACGGCATTTCCATGCGCTGCTCTGGTTCGCCAGAAGCGGCTTAGTCCTGCTGGCCACATGACCCAGAAGCTGTATGCCGGCTCCCTCGGCCAATAAAGCGAGATGAGTGCCGCAACCCCAGAGTCGGCCACAACTGGACCTAATGGTCAGGGGTCCCTTTACCTTTATTTGTTTAAGCAAGAAATAAAATATCAATCATCATCATCATTTACCTGGCCTTCATCCTAAGGTCCCGGGGCGTGTCACAACATCAAAACACAGCATTAAAGTCAGTTCTAAACAACTTACAACTTAAAGGAGAGTTTGTTTTCATGATTTGGACCCATTGATCACTCCAAGAGAAGGCGGCTTGCCATTAATTATTTTATTTTATTATTCCAGAAAGTTTCTGGGACATTTGGGCGGTCCCAAATCAACTGGGCCGAGCAAATGGAAGACAAGACACGGAAACAGGAATGAATTCGAAAGGTAATGAAACAAATGCAAGTTTAATGAAAGGATAACGAAAAGATGAGCAGAGATTTTTTTTAAAAAATAAAACAAATGAATGATGTCTTTAATAATGAAAACGAGTGGGATTGTGAAAGGAAGGGAATTTCTTAACGCTGCTTTAGAGACAATTCTGCAGACTGCTCAAGACGGTATAATTAATAAGTGTGGCTAAGTTAGTCAATGGGTCTACTCTAAGTAACTGATTTTTTTATCCTGTCCCTGATTTTGAGAAGTTGAATGAGTGTAATAAGGGAGTTTGACAGCTTGTCGCTTCTCAAGAGTTTTAATCATTTTTCCTTGCACTTATATACTGTACGCAGGTGGCGCTGTGGGTTAAAGCACAGAGCCTAGAACTTGCCGATCAGAAGGTCGGCGGTTTGAATCCCCGCAATGACGGGGTGAGCTCCTGTTGCTCAGTCCCTGCTCCTGCCAACCTAGCAGTTCGAAAGCACGTCAAAGTGCAAGTAGATAAATAGGTACCGCTCCGGCGGAAAGGTCAACGGCATTTCTGTGCGCTGCTCTGGTTCGCCAGAAGCGGCTAAGTCATGCTGGCCACATGAGCTGAACGCCGGCTCCCTCGGCCAGTAAAACGAGATGAGCGCCGCAACCCCAGAGTCGGCCACGACTGGACCTAATGGTCAGGGGTCCCTTTACCTTTATATTGTATCGTATATCGTATATCGAGTCAGTGGGGCAGGAAAGAGGCCTCCTTACCCTCAGACCCGGAGTGGGGTTAATGGATGCATCCAGACTCTCTCACACACACACATACTCAAATGCACAGACGCAAACTGCTTCTCGTCCACCTCCACCCTGTAACTGCTCATCCGGAGAGGGGACGTCGCCAGCGTATTGCCTTTATAAGATACTCAGCCAGATCCGTCGCCAGATTAAACCTTCCGCCACGCATTCTTAAGGGTTTTGTGCGTGCGTGCATGTTTTTAACGAAGGCAGAGAAAGAGAGGAACAAACAGTTGCGGTCGGGTTGCTAATGCAACCCTGGCTTTCGAAACCCGGTTGGCACAGGGCGAGCGTCGGCGGGGAGGGAGACTTCGGAAACCGAGAGGGTAGGGGAAGGCTCTTGCGCAGTGATGGAAACACACAAGATCCACAGGGGGGGGCATTAGGAAGCTGAGATCCCACCAGACCATCACGAGAGACTATTGTTGAATTAAGTACCATATTTTTCGCTCTATAAGACTCACTTTTTCCCTCCTAAGAAGTAAGGGGAAATGTGTGTGCGTCTTATGGAGCGAATGCAGGCTGCGCAGCTATCCCAGAAGCCAGGACAGCAAGAGGGATTGCTGCTTTCGCTGCGCAGCGATCCCTCTTGCTGTTCTGGCTTCTGAGATTCAGAATATTATTTTCCTTGTTTTCCTCCTCCAAAAACTAGGTGCGTCTTGTCGTCTGGTGCGTCTTATAGAGCGAAAAATACGGTAGATGGCTGGGTCTCGGCCACTTGGAGGCTTCGAGAAGAACGAGACTGCAGTCCTCTGTATAGGAACAGAGGGAGAAATTCATTATACTACTGGATTCATGGACCGAAATGCCGTGATCTTTAGAAACCCGCCATCCTCCAAATGCTGGGCTGTATCCCACCAAATTCCACCTACTGATATGGACCGATACTTTCATTTCAATGGGTCTCCCCTGATCATGACCAGCGTTGATCAATAAATCACAGATCAACCGCTAAATTCCAATAAAAAAAGCCAGACACTTGGGTTTGACAGCTAGGATGTGGTGCTTGTGTTGTCTCATTAGAAGAAGTTGTCCAATGCGGTTGGTAAGGAAATTTGCTCATCTGGTTAATAATAATAATAATAATAATAATAATAATAATAATAATAATAATAATAATTTTATTACTTATACCCCACCCATCTGGCCGGGCCTCCCCAGCCACTCTGGGCGGCTCCCAACAGGATATTAAGAACGCAATAAAACATCAGACATTAAAAACTTCCCTAATACATGCTGACGAGGACAATTTTGCCACTTGGATTCCGATTTTGTTTAGTGGACTCTGATAAAAATAGGGAGGCATAAAAACGATCAGATGTGCCTGGGAATTTAGTTAAAATAGGTCTGATATATAAGGCATGAATGTCTGGATTGACTGACTGACTGACTGACTGATTGATTGACTTCTGTCGGGAGAAAGCCTTTGAGATGGCAGTCTCCAACACACACACACACACACACAAACCCCAAAATGCATCTGTTACTGAAAAGTGCACACAGATATGAGTTTCTGAGTGAAAACAACGCGCGAGAAATGCATTGCGTTTGCGAGAACGGCTTGCAAAAATGTGCAGATTAGGCAAAAAAAAAAAAAATGTGCAGAAATATATCCCGTCAGATGACCTGAAGAACAAAACTATGTGGGGATTTAGGAAGAAGAAGAAGAACAAACTTGTTAATCATAGGGTGAGAAAATGAAAAGGCCCCTTTCCCCCTCTATATGGGGATGTCTTCTGAAGGCCTGTGAATTAGCAGAAATGGACTGATTTGGTCCGTAACAGGAACAGAAACGCCTACAATTCAAACTTGTTCAAGAGGTGGTCCTATTTTGTATACGACGGCAATGAGAATCTGGGAGGGCGAACGAGGCTTGAAATACATTTATTCACGCAAATGTTATTTGTGTCCATCTCAAAAATAAAATAGAAAACAACAGAGGGTGGAATCCTGCACAAGAGGCTTGTGAACTTTTAAAACACAGAGAGAAACTGGGAGACCACGACGGAAACAAAGCAAACCATCTACTTTCCTTGCAGTGGGTCTACTCCGAGGAGGGCAAACGTTAGCTGCAGCCCACAGCTTATGATATGGGGGGATACCGTGCTTCCTCCAGTTCCTTCTCTCTCTCCCCCCATATACAGATTCTCCTCCAGTTCCACCAAAACTGAAAGACCACATTTTCGACGTTATCCAAGTCCAAAATATCCCGATTCATAGCCATACACAGACTCTCTTTCTTTCTATGCAATTATATATCCAGCAGAAGCAACTGCATTACAGCAGATTTCATTTTAATAACGTTCCATTTTTTTCCATGATTAACTTATTAATCTCCGCACATTAATATTAACATTCTTAATAATACTGGGAGTTATTGCGTGAGTCCCACCTGCCTTTCTCGGTCGGGGACGGCAACGGCATAATTTTCCGTCCTAGGTAATATATATATATGGAGGCTTGGTTTCGCCAATTTATTAATTGCCTTTCGGACACGTCGCGAGGGGAGGGGCACACCATGGCCTTCCTCAAATACGGCTTATTTGGCTTCTTGAACCGCACCTTGGAGTGCATCCCATCTCAATGTGAGATAAAACACCTGATTAAACCATCTTAATTATTACAGAGAAGATGGACAGCATCTATATGGCAGATACAGAAGGTGGTTGGGTTGCCAATGTACAATAGAGGCAGAGGGGCCCCTTAGCCCAGGGGTCAGCAAACTTTTTCAGCAGGGGGCCGGTCCACTGTCCCTCTGACCTTGTGAGGGGCCAGACTATTTTTTTGGGGGGGATGAATGAATTCCTATGCCCCACAAATAAGCCAGAGGTGCATTTTAACTAAAAGCACACATTCTATTCATGTAAAAACACCAGGCAGGCCCCACAACTACTTAAAAAGAACACGTTAAAAATTAAGTTTGGCAATAAACTGGAAACCAGATTAAAAAGCACATCGGCATCCCGCAGATCTGAGTAAGCAAAACCGTTTTTAGCAGGCGCCGAAAAGTGCTGCCTCGTGTCACTAGGCAGCGAGTTCCGCCGGTGCCGCCGCACTGAAATACCAATTTCTTGCAAACGCGAGGAAATTTATTTCGTTATGGTCTGAAATCTAAGGGAAGGCGAACTGCAACACAATACGACGAAACGCAATACGAGGAATGGAAGAGGCGATTAAATATTATGCAGCATGGAGCCCAGCGCTTTGTAATTGCTGCAGCAGGCGGAAATAATCGAGAGATCCCTCATCAAGACCCTTACCAAATTTCAGGTGATCTGACAGGGCTGGGAACGGCTAGCCTATGTGGAGGGAATGGATCCAGGTATTGCTCCCTCTGTGCTTATCACACAGACTTGCACGAAAGAAACCCCAGTTCTCTTCATTCCAACTATCACACACACAAGACCCATCGGCTCCTCCAGCTGTGTACCAAAACTCTCATATACCAAGAATTCCTGAGGTGCACTGCCTTTCCCTCCCACTTACACGCTCCTGCACGCAATTTCCTTTCCAAATCGAGGAGAGGCGAATCTGTCGCGAGCCCCTCGCCAAAGCACGCAGCCGGAACCAGAGACCCACCCTCGTCGGAAACCTCTGTCCAACCACCAGATGATAAGCTGTGTTGCAAAGGGGGAATGAGCACGCCAAGGGGGGGTGGAGGGACATGAACGAACCGGCGGGGCTTCCCCTATCGCTGCGAGCTTTTGAAAGATTGTCTGCTTCATCGGAGAAATGTATCTCTTCCGATCCACCTCGGCAGGGATGAAAGTTGTGGCTGCCTCGAAGGCAGCCATCACGGCCTCTTTCTTGGTGTTCCACTCGATCTTTATTATCGCTCACATTTATTCAGTCAAAAAGAAAAGGTCTCAAAGCAACCCCACACGGGTGACTTCTCCGACATACCCTCCAACGCTTCTCCGATGAAAACAGGGACGTTCGATTCCGTAGTAATAATAGCAATGATTTTATTATTGCCCCCCACCCACCTAACTCGGTTGCCCCAGCCACTCTGGGCGGCTTCCAACATACAAAAACACAATGAAACATTTAAAAATTTCCCCATACAGGGCTGCTTTCAGATGCTTTCTGAAAGTTGTCAGAGTTACTTATCTCCTTGGCTCGAGGGTCGCATAACTCCATGCCCTCCGACATTTCTCCGGTGAAAATAGGGACGTCCTAAGGGAAAGCGGGGTGAGATCAGAAAGCGGGACGGCTTCTGTAAATCTGGGGCTGCCTCTGGAAAACAGGGGCACATGGAAGGTCTGTTCCTTCCAAAGCAACTCCTCTATTCCAAACTTATGGTGGTCAACAAAAGAGGTTCAAAGACTTTAAAAATGTAGTATAAACACCGTCAACTGGGAAACACTGGCCTGCGAGCGCTCCAGTTGGAGAACAGCCTTGACCAAAGGTGTTGTGGGCTTTGAAGACACTCGAACTCAGGACGAAAGGGAGAAACATGCTAAGAGGAAGGCATGCTTGGCAAACCCTCATCGGGATCAACTCCCGTCTGGAAACCAATCTCCCCACCGTGGAAGGACGTGCGGATCCAGAATTGTCCTCCACAGTCGTTTACGGACTCACTATGAAAACCGTGTTTATGGAAGACAATATTACTCGGCTACGAGGGATTGCCGAAGAAGAAGAAGAAGAAGAAGAAGAAGAAGAAGAAGAAGAAGAAGAAGACAGAAAAAATTGCCCACCTGCAAAAAGAGAATTGACCAAAAAAAAAAAAAATCCAGGAAGGAGTCAAAGCATCTTTTTAAAGTCTGATGCCCGGCCGCTGAATTCTCCTCTCGATAATCCCAATATTCTAAAGGTTATACAGTGGTACCTCGGATTACAGACGCTTCAGGTTACAGACTCCGCTAACCCAGAAATAGTACCTCGGGTTAAGAACTTTGCTTCAGGATGGGAACCGAAATCGCACGGCAGCAGCGGGAGGCCCCATTAGCTAAAGTGGTACCTCAGGTTAAGAACAGTTTCAGGTTAAGAACGGACCTCTGGAACGAATTACCGTATTTTTCGCTCTATAAGATGCACCAGACCACAAGACGCACCTAGTTTTTGGAGGAGGAAAACAAGAAAAAAAATATTCCGAATCTCAGGAGCCAGAACAGCGAGGGGGATCGCTGCGCAGCGAATGCAACGATCCCTCTTGCTGTTCTGGCTTCTGGGATAGCTGCGCAGCCTGCATTCGCTCCCTAAGACGCACACACATTTCCCCTTACTTTTTAGGACGGGAAAAGTGAGTCTTATAGAGCAAAAAATACGGTAAGTTCTTAACCAGAGGTACCACTGTATCCCTCTTTCCCCAGCCAAAGGTGCAAGAGTCTATAAGGCCTCCATCTCCCCTTCTTAACTGGAAGAACCCCACATTCTCCGCCCACAGCATCCCAGCAAGACGGGGACCCCAAAAGCCCTGCAAACAACTCTACCACTAAGTAATCTCTTCCTCCGCTGCACCCCACCTTTGCCTTTTGCTACCCTTGTGTTTGCTGCGTCTATTACGAGGCTCCGATCGCCTACGTCGCCAGAGACCTCGGTGTATCCAGGCGCAAGCTTGTGGCTCACCCCTCGGGGGATGGAGAGGGGGGAGATCAGAGGAGGAGACCCCAAGATGGACCCACAAGACTCAACCCACAGTCTGGCTAGGTTTTCATTTCCCACCTAGCATCCAAATGGAGGGGAGAGACTGGCCCTTCCATCAGGCCCCACAGCCCAACTGCTTGACATCAGCAATAGTTCAATCGCTTTGCCTCACTGCAATGAAATTTTGGTGTAAAACCATCCTTTTCAGAGAGGGCGAGTGGAAGGTACAATTGCTTGGCTGAATTGTTTTCAGGCTCTCCATGGAAAATCCAGACTACCGTATTTTTTGCTCTGTAAGACTCACTTTTTCCCTCCTAAAAAGTAAGGGGAAATGTGTGTGCGTCTTATGGAGCGAATGCAGGCTGCGCAGCTATCCCAGAAGCCAGAACAGCAAGAGGGATTGCTGCTTTCGCTGCGCAGCGATCCCTCTTGCTGTTCTGGCTTCTGAGATTCAGAATATTTTTTTTCTTGTTTTCCTCCTCCAAAAACTAGGTGCGTCTTATGGCCTGGTGCGTCTTACAGAGCAAAAAATACGGTATAGATTTTCCCCTCCCCAATCATTGTTTAAGCCAATGCCAAGCAAAACCCCACGCTCAAACGAGCCCCAAACTCTGCTAATAAATGGGGGGCGTTCTCCCCAAGGCAAGGAGAATATTCACCTTCGCGGGCTGAGCACCCATTCTGTTTTCTCACGAAGTGGGGGAACTGGGGGAACGGAAACTGCTAGGCTGTTCGAAAGCCAAAATATTTTTAAAACACGATAAAATGACTCAAATGTCCACCTTTCTGCCACAAAATATGTTTCCGTAGCAAGCCAAAGAAGAAATTGTTCCTTGGGATACGAGCCGGGGAGGCCAGAAAACTAAATGTACCGTACCACTGCCGGAACGTATTTTAAGGAGATCTTACCTAGATAAAATTCACATTGTTCTCTCGTTTCAGTTCAACATGCCTTGGGGACAGATGTGAACCAGCCCCCTGAAAATTCAACTGCAGCACGCAGCTGCCTGGAAAGTCACGCAACGAGCAGCATAGATTTCAAGAGAATTCTTTGCCCAAATCAAAAGTTCTCTTCCAGCATTCGTCACGTGGAAATACGCAAGACGCCCAACTGTATATCTCTACCCTGTGTTTGCGAAACGCACATATGGGTAGCCAGTGAGATACAGACGTGCGTCTTTATTTTAAAACTAAAAATACGGCCGCAACTGTGTTTGGCATTGTAGCAGGGCCACACGAACAGTTTTCTGAAGTTATTTGTTTAACGGTTTCTCTCATTCAGTTAGGGAATCCGGAGATTTCAGCACCTTGTGGATCTAACCCAAATGTAGTACGACACGAGCATTCGTGGACCGCAGCCCGAAAAACCGTGAGGCCATAAAAATAATTTGCTTTGTATCCATGAGGTGCCACAGGTTGGTTTTCCTGCAACAGACCTAACGCGAGGGGGACCACCCCTCAAAATGAGGAGGGGTTTCGGAGCAAAATGCCATCCCTAAAATCCTATTGTTTATCGCAACCAGGGCTGGATTTAGGTTTGATGAGGCCCTAAGCTACTGAAGGTAAGGGGGCCCTTTATATGTCCAGCTGTCCTTTCTCAACAACAAATTGTTGTTGTTTTTTGTGTTGAATATATGCTATATGGTCATTTATGGACCTCATAGGTATCTCAAGCCATTTGCACATGCAGAATGCAGGCACCCTATATATAGAAAGGAGCAAACCAGGGATATTTTAGGGAGCAGGCTAGCAGGCGGGGCCCATGACTTACACCATAGGAGCCTACACAACACAAAACACTGTTGCTGTATGTAGGTTTTATTTTATTCGTCTTTTATCTTATATTTTGGAAATGTACATCCAGGGTTTTTTTTCCCTTAAATTTTTTTTGGGGGCCCCCAAGAGAGTGGGGCCCTAAGCTATAGCTTATTTAGCTTATACGTAAATCTGGCACTGATCGCAACACAATTGTGGCCATTTCAACTCGACGTTTTTGCAATGCCAGATTCTTCGTAGATTATTCAGCGGGATAGAGAGTGCAGCAATATTTCGGAGAAAGAAACACATGGGTGGATCATTTGGGTGTCAAGATCTTTGCTCGGACTACGGTGGTTTAAAACCCGAAGAACGCTGGGTATGCAGTGAAGGGGGTTAACTGAAGAGTCCCCACCCCAAAAAAGATCTTTAAAAAGATGTAACGATAGCGACTTAGCATGACATTCTCTTTTTAAACAGTAACTGCCCTAAACAACAAAGGCAACCCCACCAATCGCGGAAAGAGAAAGAAAGGCATAAAATGGAAGCTTCCAGTTTTGCGGGAGAGGCTGAACAGGAAATGTTTCAGAGGGGAAACTTTAAAAAGGCGCACGCCCCTCCTTTGATATGCTTTCTGACCCAGAGGAATAGAAAAGGGTGGGTGGGGGGAAGACCCACAAACAAATTCCCCTTCCGACGATCGGATAACATTCCCTGGCCAGAACTGTGGTCAAAACAACGTCGGCCGCCAACATAATTTTCCCAATCTCCATCCTGTTTTGAGCAATGGACCCATTTGGAAAACATTGACCTGTGTCCGTGCGCAACGGCTCCGACGCAAAATGCCACCTTGCGCTAACTTTTCTTTATGCAGCTTCTGCTTTTAAAAAAAGGGAAGCCACTCGATTAATATAGATCAGCATCCCTCTTTTTTCCCCTCTCTCTCTCCACCCAAAGCTGTCCTCAATGTCAACATTGGTTCACTAACACCCCCGGGGTGCTGTGGCTTCAAAGAGGTGGTTAAGACGAGCATGGGGTGAAGACAAGATTCTCCCAGCAGCCCTGAAGAGTTTGGCGACGGCGGTAACATGGAAGACGACGGAGCCTAGGCCAATGGCTCTTGCAGGGCCAGGTTCATTAAGATGCTGTTGGCAAAACCGAGCGAAAGATCAAACGCAGCTGGCTCTCCCCCGCCCCTCCCGCCCGCCCTCCTTTCCCTCTCTTAACATCCCGAAAGGCTGCTCTAGTTTCCTCCAAGCCAGGTTGATCTACAAATCAAGGATTCATTTAACACAACCTTGCCGCGTCCCTCTCTGTAATAAGGAAGGCGCATTTCCATCCCCTCCAGGTAATCAATATTAGCAAGCAAGGAGGAAAAAGGAAGACCCCGGACCTTTGGCACCCCGGGGCCAAAGGGGGGCATGTTTGACATCTGTCGGCTCGCCCCCCTTCGCTCCGCGGGCGAATTCCCAAACTGGACGGGGGCCGGAGTCCAGCCGTTTCGACACGGCGACACATACATCCTCCCCAATGTTTGACAAAGGATGCTGCAGAACGTCACCCAGACTGACTTGGCGATGAGACATATTCCTCACTACCACTACCAAACTGTCCTTGGACGGATAATAGATTTACGCTCCTTCCTTGGTGTTGACGTCCTTCCATCTGGACGTCCCGGAATCTGCCTTACAACGAGTCACACCCTGATCCATCTTTTTGTCTACACTGTGGCTGTCCAGGGTTTCAGACAGAGGGCATCTCTCAGGCCTAGCTGGAGAAGCCAACGGATATTGAATCTGGGACCGACTGCATGGTCTGCCCCAGAGCTACGCCCCTGCTTAACTTTTTATTTATTGAATTATATACCGCCCTATACCCAAAGGTTTCAGGGCAATTCGCAGAACAAAATCAGAATATGAAACCGCAAAAGATATAATCAAAATAAAACAACAACAACCCAATAACACCGTCCGCCCTACAAAAAAATCCACATTTTAAAAGGGCATAGTGTGTCAATCAAATCAACCAAAGGCTTGGTTGAAAAGGAAACATTTTTGCCTGGCGCCTAAAGGTGTATAATGAAAAGGTTGGAAAGATTTGTATATATTTTAAAACACACACGTATGTATTGGGTCTGCCCGTTAAGCGAAGAGTTTGAGATGAGATAGAGCCTGGAATATGGCAAAGATAGAGAGATAGCAGGGTTGGTAGGCAGGCAGATTATGTGGGACGGGTCGATTCTGTGCAATTGTTCTTAAATTATTTGTGCAACCACGCAGGTCAGGGGAAATCGGGATAGCTTGGACCGGAGGGAAGGAATGGCGTGCGCTGCCAGAATAGAGATCACGGAGGGCCAGTCACCTCCCATCTTAATTAAAATTCCAGTGAACCCTGTCTTCCTTTCTCTCCCCCAAGTGTCACGTTGACTTTTCCCTTCCCACCCAAACTTCTGAAGTTTTGGATCCGCCTGCCTGCCCCCACGGAGCCACAGCGGGTGACTTCATCAGAGTAGGGCGTGGGTGGGCGGTGGTGGAAGCTAGGGGGCGGATTCCGGACTCCCTTGAGGGCAGACCCCTTTTTATGGGTCTGCCAAGGCATGCCCCCTTCCCACCCCTCCGTCTGACACATGAAGAGGCGAAATCCGACGCCATGAAACGAGAAGCCGGCCCACGAGAGCGTGGTTTCCGTTGACCCCGCCTGACCTCGTCCATTGTGGTCAGCTTGGATCTACTGGCAGACATACTCAAAGTAGACCCATTGAAGTTCATGGTTAGGAAGCCAAGGGCCATATTCTCTCACATTATGGCTTCCCTCCAAAGGATTCTGGGAGGTGTCGCTGGTTCAGGGCGCCAAGCTGTTAGAAGACCCTCCCTAAATCCCTCCCAGAGCTACAATTCCCAGCGTTCCTTGGGAAGAGGGGTTGGCTGTTAAACCACACCGGGAACTGTAGTTCACAGAGGGGAATCGGACCCTCCTGCCAACTCCCAGTGCCCTTATCAAACCACGGCTCCCAGAATCCTTTGGGAGAAGCTGTGACTGTTCCAAGTAGCGTCATAGTGCTTTACATGTGTGGCTAACCTAGGTGTCATGACCTGGGACCCAGGTGGATGTCCCGGCCCAGAAAGGATGTCAGAACCCAGCACATGCAAACCTTTGCTTACACCCTCTGTCTCTTCATCCCAGGGTCATGTTGGGTGAAAGAATCCTGCGCTGCAGAGCGGCTGGGCAAACTCAGCCAGATGGGCGGGGTATAAATAAAGTTTCTGGCCAGAGTGTCTGGCCAGAGTGGTGCATGCTCTGGTTATCACCCGCTTGGACTACTGCCATGCGCTCTCTGTGGGGCAACCTTTGAAGGTGACCCGGAAACTGCAACTAATCCAGAATGTGGCAGCTAGACTGGTGACTGGGAGCGGCCGCTGAGACCATATAACACCGGTCCTGAAAGACCTACATTGGCTCCCAGGACGTTTCCGAGCACAATTCAAAGTGTTGGTGCTGACCTTTCAAGCCCTCAACGGCCCAGTATACCTGAAGGAGCGTCTCCACCCCCATCGTTCAGCCCAGACACTGAGGTCCAGCTCCGAGGGTCTTCTGGCGGTTCCCTCGCTGCGAGAAGTCAAGTTACAGGGAACCAGCAGAGGGCCTTCTTGGTGTGGCGCCCGCCCTGTGGAACGCCCTCCCGCCAGATGTCAAGGAAATAAACAGCTATCTGACTTTTAGAAGACATCTGCAGGCAGCCCTGTTTAGGGAAGTTTTTAATGTCTGATGTTTCATTGCTTTTTTATTATTATCAATTCTGTTGGGAGCTGCCCAATTCTAGGGAAATCCAGCCAGATGGGCGGGATATTATTATTATTATTATTATTATTATTATTATTATTATTATTATTATTATTCCTGAGATTTTCTGCGCACAAAGAAACCCAGTTTAGTGGGCTGCTTATAAATAATAAAATTATTGTTGTTGTTACTATTATTATTATTATTAATCTCTGAAACGAGGCCCTTCCCTCTCCAAATCTAACGGGGCAATTATTCTTATGGGTTGCCCCGTTCCAGCGTGGAATTCTCGTATGATTTGACAGCATATGGGATATTTCTTAAAAGATCTTGCAAGCGGGCCTAACGAAATACTTCTTTTGTTCAGTGCAATGGCTATTCTTTAATCAGAGCTGCTTTTAAGGACGAACAGTTCGGAGGCCAGAAATGGGTGCTTTCTTCTGTTGTTACCCCCAGAACGTGGCAGGACATTACAGGGAATCCTTCCGCGTTTGATCATCTTTGTCGCTCCGTCCTGCTTACATTTTTAAAGAGAGAAAATGTTGACGAGAGACGATTAGCTCCGTCAGAACGTCACTCAACTCCTCTGCCATGGGAAAACTAGAAATCAAATGAATTTGATTAAAAAAAGAAAAGTTTTCAGCAGTGTGGTGACAGAACTCTGTGAGCAACACCTTTTCGGAGTCGAACTCCTATGGAAAGTCCCTCTGCCTGTCTGTTTGGAAAAGACCCCTGTCATCTCAATTCAGACATATCTACGCAGATAATCAAGGTGGTTTTAACAATGGGGGTGCAGACACCCCTTCAGGTATCCATTAACGGTGTCTCTGGAAATTTTTACACATCACTTGGGAAGACAGGTGAACTAATGCCAGTGTACTGAAAGATCACCAGTGTTGAAGCGATGATTCTTCAACATCAACTTCATTGGACCGGTCATGTTGTGCGGGCGCCTATTATCGTCTTCCAAAGCAACTACTCTATTCAGAACTCAAAAATGGAAAGCGTAATGCTGGTGGTCAACAAGAGAGGTTTAAAGTCTGTCTCAAGGCAAATCTAAAAAATGTAGTATAAACACTGACAACTGGGAAACACTGGCCTGCGAGTGCTCCAGTTGGAGAACAGCCGTTACCAAAGGTGTCGTGGGCTTTGAAGACGCTCAAACTCAGGACACAAGGGAGAAACGTGCTAAGAGGAAGGCACGCTTGGCAAACCCTCACCGGGATCAACTCCCATCCGGAAACCAATGTCCCCACTGTGGAAGGATGTGGGGGATCCAGAATTGGCCTCCACAGTCACTTACGGACTCACTGTTAAAACCGTGTTTATGGAAGACAATCTTACTCGGCTGCGAGGGATCGCCAAAGAAGAAGAAGAAGAAGAACGGAGAGGTCTCAAAAGCTCTCAAGTGTATGGACGGGAAGAAACTCAAGAGGGTTCTCATTTTAAGGCAAATTTATCAAATTTGCCCTTTCTGAAACAATGCGAGAAGCAAAACACACCTTCCTTTCGACATGTGCCCTTGTCTGAATTTTGCAATGCTGTTCTGCAACCAACTGGTGTTCACACATATTGGGGGCAGGGGATACACCGAAATGAACATATTGTGAGAACGCCGCTTCTTCAGGTAGGTTTTGGCAACAAAAGCTCCGCCAGCGAAGCGTTCAAGCCTTTCTTCCCTCCCCAATCCCCAACAAGCTCCTCGCGTGCCCCCCCTCCCCGACCGTTAGGTATATACACACACCGACCCTGCGTTTGGGTCTCTCGTTTGGCAGTTCGGAGACTCATTAAGTGATAATTAGCTCTCTGACGGCGGGGAGCACTTGAGCAGAACAGCTGCATCAACAAGGCAGGAGGGAGCAGGTTGTGTGTTTGGGGGGGGGACACAGAATTTATTTTTTTAAAAAATTCTGCGCGGAGCAATAAAGGCTCACGAAATCACGGGAAAGGGGGCTCCCAGATTTTGCGGTCTTGGGGTCAAACTAGAAACAGCCCCCATTCGCTTGTTTGCTCAACAGTGAGGTGAAATATTTCGTTTGCAATTCAGTTACCCGGTTGAAGGAACAGGACCAGTATTTTTTTTGGGGGGGGGGTAACCCAAGGCCTCAGTGAAACTGGGCCAGTTTAAAACACTCCCGTTGGGAAAATAAAGCTCCGTCGTCTTGCTGATTTCGCTCTCGTGAGTTTTTTATAATGATATTGCGAATGCCCGTATTTACCTTCCCCGCTTGCCAGCTTACAGGCTCTGTGGTTGCCAGCAGAGCAGATTTTGTATGTGTGTTTCTTTTGCTTTAAAGGGGATTGTTTCAAAATCCTGCCTCTCTGCCCCCAATCAGAAGCCCTCAAGGCGGAAGGAGGGAAGATTCGATGAAGCCAACAAGCCGAGGATCGATAAATCACATACACTTTTAAAACAAATATATATATTTTTAAAAATACCAATAGAAACATGAGAAGCAGACAGCATAAATCAGGCAGGAAGGGAAAATTAGCCGAGAGGAGGATGAAGAAGAAGAAGAAGAAGAAGAAGAAGAAGAAGAAGAAGAAGAAGAAGAAGAAGAAGAATTCAAAAGCATTAAGGCTAGCTGAATTTTAAAAATAAAAGTTAGCTTGGCGACTGGTCTCCAACTACCAGAAGTCCAAAGGGCAAGAGGTTGCTAAACTGTGGAACTCGCTCCTGCAGGAAGCAGCAACTAACATCCACTAATCAATCAATCAATCAATCAATCAATCAATCAATCAATCAGTAGCTGGACTGGGTCCCACATAGTGGCAAAAACCAGTGGCGTAGCATGGGTTGTCAGCACCCGGGGCAAGGCAAGTAATTTGCGCCCCCTAACCCGTGGATTTGCGCCCCCTAACCCGTGGATTTGCACCCCCTAACTTGTGGATTTGCCCTAACCCCAGATGTTGCGCCCGGTGCGGCCGGCCCCCCCTGCACCCCCCACGCTACGCCACTGGCAAAAACAAAACGAAGAAAAATCAGCAAAAACAAGAACGCAAAATAAATAGCAAAAACAGACAGACCTCAGCGTAACTCTCAAAACGCAAGTGCGGCACTCAAAATGGAAGCGTAACACTCAAAACGGAGCACGTTCAGCTTCCAAAAAAAGTTCACAAACCAAAACACTTTCTGGGTTTGCAGTGTTCGGGTTCCAAGTTGTTTGAGTACCAAGGCGTTTGAGAACCAAGGTACCACTGTACTCAGAGAATCATATGAGGAGGAGGAAGCATGTGCAATTGTGTGCATTTGTGAAAAATAACGTAAAGAAATGCGCATCAGGGAAAGTTGCTAGACAGTTAGGAGACGCCCACACTGCAACGCCGGCAAATGTTTGCAAAGACTATTTTTTAAATAAAATAAAGTCACCCTCTAGGGTGGAAATGTAGCATACCAGGCTGAAGACTGGGAAACCAGAACTGTACAAATTCATTCATCGCCAGTTCATAGAATCATAGAATCATAGAGTTGGAAGAGACCACAAGGGCCATGGAGTCCAACCCCCTGCCAAGCAGGAAACACCATCAGAGCACTCCTGACATATGGTTGTCAAGCCTCTGCTTAAAGACCTCCAAAGAAGGAGACTCCACCACACTCCTTGGCAGCAAATTCCACTGTCGAACAGCTCTTACTGTCAGGAAGTTCTTCCTAATGTTGAGGCGGAATCTTCTTTCTTGTAGTTTGGATCCATTGCTCCGTGTCCGCTACTCTGGAGCAGCAGAAAACAACCTTTCTCCCTCCTCTATATGACATCCTTTTATATATTTGAACATGGCTATCATATCACCCCTTAACCTCCTCTTCTCCAGGCTAAACATGCCCAGCTCCCTTAGCCGTTCCTCAAGTTCCTTGACAGAGATTCCAGACTGAACCAGTCTCTGCTAGGTGCTGAAAGTATCTGGTTTAGTTACATACCTGGATTACATACACATTTTTTAAAAAACAAAGCCAGCCTCATACTTCTGGGCGCCGTCCTCCCGGCCCCAATCCGTCAGCCAGGCAACTTTAATGGGCTCTAATGCAAACATCCCTTTGCTATACAAAATTTCTACCTGGAATTTTTGAATTGCGTGTGATAAGCCCATCCCTAACTGGGAGACAGCTGCAGCGCCCTGTTGCGTTTTAACGGTGCTGCAGAGATAAACAGATAACTCACGTAGGGTTGGGTAAAGGTAAAGGGACCCCTGACCATTAGGTCCTGTCGTGGCCGACTCTGGGGTTGCGGTGCTCATCTCGCTTTATTGGCTGAGGGAGCCAGCGTACAGCTTCCGAGTCATGTGGCCAGCAGGACTAAGCCGCTTCTGGCGAACCAGAGCAGCGCACGGAAACGCCGTTTACCTTCCTGCCGGAGTGGTACCTATTTATCTACTTGCACTTTGACGTGCTTTCGAACTGCTAGGTTGGCAGGAGCAGGGACCGAGCAACGGGAGCTCACCCCGGTGCGGAGATTCGAACCACTGACCTTCTGGTCGGCAAGTCCTAGGCTCTGTGGTTTAACCCACAGCGCCACCTTGCCATGTTTCAAAAAGTGAGAACCCGGACACAAAAGTTGTTGCGCTTTCTTTAAGGGAATTCGCAAACATTCAACACTTCCAAAATGGGTTGCTGGACGTATGTCACGATTCTGTCCTCACCAAATGGGTTGTGAAGCAATCCGTGCCAACACAGGCGACACAGTTGTGGGGCGATGCCAAGGGGCACATCTCTTCTTCACAGAAAAGGGGCTGGGCTAGTCGCTGGTGGTAGAGGAGCGGAGCTCAGTCGGGGTGGAATGAGTCCAGGCACCCCCAAATCTAGAAAGCAAGTCTTGGAATAGGAGGGTTTAACTCATCCGTGAGCAGTGCCGGATTTACTTATAAGCTAAACAAGCTGTAGCTTAGGGCCCCACTCTCTTGGGGGCCCCCAAAATTTAAAGGAATAAAACCCTGGATGTACATTTCTAAAATATAAGATAACAAATAAAACAAAACCTACATACAGCAACAGTGTTTTGTGTTGTGTAGGCTCCTAGGATGTAAGTCATGGGCCCCACCTGCTCCCTAAATTATCCCTGGTTTGCTCCTTTCTATATATAGGGTGCCTACATTCTGCATGGACTGGTTGCACGACAACATGGGCAGATGGCTTGAGATACCTGTTAGGTTAAAAAGCAGAGACATCACCTTGCCAACAAAGGTCTGTATAGTTAAAGCTCTGGTTTTCCCAGTAGTGATGTATGGAAGTGAGAGCTGCACCATAAAGAAGGCTGATGGCCAAAGAATGGATGCTTTTGAATTCTGGTGCTGGAGGAGACTCTGGAGAGTCCCATGGACTGCAAGGAGATCCAACCTCTCCATTCTGAAGGAAATCAGCCCTGAGTGCTCACTGGAAGGACAGATCCTGAAGCTGAGGCTCCAAAATGTGTTTACCGAGCAAAATAATACGAAAATGTGTTTACCGAGCAAAATAAACAAAAATTAGGGCTATTGGGGGAAATGAATTTTCATGAGGACTTTAAAAAAACCCTGATGTAGTAATGTGGAGAATTGCGCTGAAGATTGTGGAATGTTTGTATTTCCTATTCCTTTCTTGAGAAACCAGAGAATATACTGTATTTTCTGCTCTATAAGACTCACTTTTCCCCTCCTAAAAAGTAAGGGGAAATGTATGTGCGTCTTATGGAGCGAATACAGGCTGCGCAGCTATCCCAGAAGCCAGAACAGCAAGAGGGATTGCTGCTTTCTCTGCACAGTGATCCCTCTTGCTGTTCTGGCTTCTGGGATTCAGAATTTTTTTTTCTTGTTTTCCTCCTCCAAAAACTAGGTGCGTCTTGTGGTCTGGTGCGTCCTATAGAGCGAAAAATACGGTATATCCCCGGAGTCAAAACTTGAGCCCCTCGTAAATTGCTCACTGCAGCCCACCTTGTAAGGTTGCTGTCATGATAAATATGGAAAGGAGGGGAAGACAACGCTTGCTGTCCTCAGCTCTTCTGGGGGAAAAGGTAGGATTAGGACATCGTAAATAAATGTGCATGGGTTTATCTGACAATTTTTGCCAAGGATTCTGTAATAGACAAGATGGGTATCTCTTTCTGTTGACAAAGCCGTCGCTTGCTGCTGTGTGAGGAGCGGGGTATTATTTATTTATTTATTTATTTTGCTGGGAGCGCAAGCAGCCACAAACACAGACAGAAAGAAAGCTGGGTGTGAGGTGTGGAATCCACAAACGGGGCTCGTAGTTGCCAGGTCAAAAAACCTGGTCCCTAGATTGGATAAAGGGTGGCGCTGTGGTCTAAACCACAGAGCCCAGGGCTTGCCGATCAGAAGGTTGGCGGTTCAAATCCCTGCGACAGGGTGTGCTCCCGTTGCTCAGTCCCTGCTCCTGCCAACCTAGCAGTTCGAAAGCACCTCAAAGTGCAAGTAGATAAATAGGTACCACTCCAGCGGGAAGGTAAACAGCGTTTCCGCGCGCTGCTCTGGTTTGCCAGAAGCGGCTTTGTCATACTGGGCACATGACCCAGAAGCTGTACGCCGGCTCCCTCGGCCAGTAAAGCGAGATGAGCACCGCAACCCCAGAGTCATCCGCACCTGGATCTAACGGTCAGGGGTCCCTTTACCTTTTAGATCGGATAAACCCACTTTGAAAGCAGAATGTCTGGCCCAATGTAGGTTCCTGCGGTCAGAAGTATGATGGGGAGGTGGCTGACTTGGCAGGCGTAAGAAAATCTCGTTGAGATTCTATTTGGTTTCTTCTCGAAATCTCTCTCTCGGATTTGGATACCAAACCAAGAAACACCAGGACTGGTTTGATGAGAATGACAGTGAGATTGGATGCATGATTGATGAGAAAAGGAAGGCCTTTCAGATCCGGCAAAGAGATAGAAACAGTGCCACTAAGGGGAAAAAATCTATGCCAATGCTAAGGCCGAGGTTCAAAGAAGAACCAGAGAATGAAAAAACACCTGGTGGATAAAGAAAGCTCAAGAGATCCAGCACTTAGCCGACACTCATGATGCACAGAGTTTCTTTAAAAGCCACAAAGACCATCTATGGGTCAATAAATCATGGCATATGCCCCCTATGCTCAGCAGACAGTAAGGTAAAGGTAAAGGTGACCCCTGACCATTAGGTTTAGTCGTGGCCGACTCTGGGGTTGCGGCGCTCATCTCACTTTATTGGCCAAGGGAGCCGGCGTACAGCTTCCGGGTCATGTGGCCGGCAGGACTAAGCCGCTTCTGGTGAACCAGAGCAGCGCACGGAAACGCTGTTTACCTTCCCGCCAGAGCGGTACCTATTTATATACTTGCACTTTGACGTGCTTCCGAACTGCTAGGTTAGCAGGAGGAGGGACCGAGCGACGGGAGCTCACCCCGCTACGGTGATTCAAACCGCCTACGTTCTGATCGGCAAGTCCTAGGCTCTGTGGTTTAACCCCTAGCACCACCCGCGTCCACTAAATTTGAACTAAACTCAAAATGCCACGAGATAAGGAGGGCACGTTTTATCATGTGGGGTGGAATTGTAAAGTAACTAAAAGCTATTGGGAAATGATTTACAGTGAAATGGGGGGGGGGGGAATTAGACAACATTTGTTAAAAAACCAGAAGCTTTCTTGCTAGGTATCATAGGTCAAGACTTGCCAAAAGAGTGGAAGAAGTTATTTATGTATGCAACAACAGCGGCTAGGATATAACTAGCCCAAAAATGGAAAGATGATAAGACACCAGTGAAAGAAGAATGGCAAGCAAAACTGATGGAATATGCTGAAATGGCGAAGCTCACGGGAAAATTCAGAGACAAGGACAATAGGGGAAACCCAGCCAGATGGGTGGAGTATAAATAATAAATTATTATTACATTATTATATAATAGAGACTTTTAAAAAGATTGGGAACTGTATGGTGTACTTACAGGAACATTGTAAAGAAGTGGACTCACTGGCAGGGTTTGAGTAAACACTTACAATTAAGAAAACAAGCGTAAAAGTTAAGGTGCAATAATTGGGAAAACAGCAAGGTGTAAGATGTAAAATTTTTTTAAAAAAAGGTATAAAAAAATGATAAGAATGTAAGCAGCAGAAGTAAATATTTAAAGACCCAGAAGAGGAGGAGGTTGAGGGAAGTCATGCGGGGGGGGGGGTGAGGTTGGGATTCACTCATATATATATATATTCGTGATAATGATGATTGTATTGAATATAAATTGTAAAACTTAATAAAAACTATTTTTTTAAAAATGCCACGGGATAAGGAGGACGTTTTTATGTTAATCCGGAACTCTTCGGCATGGTGGGGTGAAAGCGGGGGGGGGGAATAGTTTGATGTGATAACCACAAAACCTTTTCCAACTACAGAACTACAGTGGTACCTCGGGTTACATACGCTTCAGGTTACATACGCTTCAGGTTACAGACTCCGCTAACCCAGAAATAGTGCTTCAGGTTAAGAACTTTGCTTCAGGACGAGAACAGAAATTGTGCTCCGGCGGCACGGCGGCAGCGGGAGGCCCCATTAGCTAAAGTGGTGCTTCAGGTTAAGAACAGTTTCAGGGTTTCCAGTTATATGCAGAAAGAGAAAAAAACCTTTGGCTGGTAAAATCCAGCCATCGCCGGGCTCCGCCTCTAGCCTTAAGCGAAACTCGCACAACTCACTTGCTCACGAGAGAGAACAGAAATAAAAGGAGAAATGTAGACGTTTCAGAGAAGGGGAGGGTAAAATATATATTTTTTTTTTTAAAAAAAAAAGCCAAATTGTGTAGTGTTACCTAGTACAGCTGCATTTTCAGGCAGAAGAAAATATCTCCCAGCTATAGGATCATAGCTGTCAACTTACAGATTTGAAAATAAGGGACCAGCAGCCTCGAAAATAAGGGATCGGCAGCCAAAATAAGGGATCGACAATTATTTTTATAAAATGCATATTTTGTTGCGTGGAAATGGCTTTAGATACCTATTAGGTCCATAAATTACCATATAGCATATATTCAACACACACAAAACAGCAACAATTTGTCGTTGACAAAGGACAGCTGGCCATAGAAAGGGCCCCATTACCTTCAGTAGCTTATTTAAGGGACATCATCAATAAGGGACAGCAGCGGGACATGGCGCTGGGATAAGGGACTGTCCCGCCAAATAAGAGACGCTTGACAGCTATGTTTAGGATATGTCCTCCTCCAGAACTCCTAAAATTCTGCTACCAAGGCAGGTGTGTATACCCTCCGCAGAAAATACACACACCAGTTTAGATCATGCTGCAAGACTCCGTTGCTGCACATTGCAAGAAGACCCCTGCCAACTGGATTTATTCGTTTAATATCTGCATGGCCCTCCTCAGCACAGGACGGAAAGCTAAGAGGGGCCCCTCCCCTCATGCCAATATATTTGAGAAAAATAAAGAAGTCCTATCCTGTAATTACCGTATTTTTTGCTCTATAAGATTCACTTTTCCCCTCCTAAAAAGTAAGGGGAAATGTGTGTGTGTCTTATGGAGCGAATGCAGGCTGCGCAGCTATCCCAGAAGCCAGAACAGCGAGAGGGATTGCTGCTTTCGCTGCGCAGCGATCCCTCTTGCTGTTCTGGCTTCTGAGATTCAGAATATTTTTTTCTTGTTTTCCTCCTCCAAAAACTAGGTGCGTCTTGTGGTCTGGTGCGTCTTATAGAGCGAAAAATACGGTATATATTATAAACAGTTCAAAAACAGACCTCGGCGGATGCAGAGGGGAGAATTTGCATCCAGCACATTAGGGCACATGCAACCGTATTATCATCCATGTTCCCCAAAGGTGTCCATCCATCACCCAGAGATTTTTATCTGGGGGGACCTGGGCTGTACTATGGAACAATGTTTCAGGCAGCCCTGTTTAGGGAAGCTTTTAAGGTTTAATAGGTTATTGTATTTTAGTGTTTTGTTGGAAGCTGCCCAGAGTGGCTGGGGAAACCCAGCCAGATGGGCAGGGTATAAATAAATAAATTATTATTATCATTATTATTATTATTATTATTATTATTATTATTATTATTATTAAACACACCACTGCCCCAAAATAAATATAGGGTTAGCAACCAGAGACCCTCTCTCCGATAAACAGGGACCTCTGTGCCACATTCAGGCGGCATTTTGATCAAAGCGTTTGCAAAGAACTTGTTCTTTTAAAGCGGCTAGACTATGGAACTCCTTGCCACTTGATATTGGGGCAAGTTCTCTTTTCGGCTGCTAAAAAACTTTCTGTATAGGCACGCCTCCCCAGATGTTTAGAAAGCAGACGGGGGCTTTGATCTGCTTTTAACCTATTCTTATTTAAACTTTGCAAATGTCTTAAATTTTGCTGCTCATTTTCCAAAGGGACCATTTTATTGCTTCATATATATAATATATATATATATATATATATATATATTGTAAACCACTTTGAGATGTTTTGTTTTTTAAAAGCGCTGTATACATTTTTTGGAACAAATAAAGACAGGTTTTTTTAGGGTCCAAACCAAACTCCTTTCCTCAGATGCCCAAGAGATGGTGACCCAAAACGTCCCACCGTGGAGCGGCTCTTGTGAATTTCAAACACCGAGAAAGGAATGCAAAGGGTATTATTATTATTATAATTATTATTTTATTAGTTTGGAGCAAACATCTTAGAAGTCACAGCAATGTCAGTGTTGCTGCCTGGACCCCTTTAAAAAAGAGTGTGCAGTTTGTTGACAAAGTACCTTATTATTCTTATTATTAACAACCTAGTTTTCCTTGTAGTAAACATCGCCTCCCGTGTCTCATTCATGCCTCTCGCTCTGTAGACCCAACATGGCCGCGAGCCAACAATTTTAAAAGACACCTCCTGATCGCCTGGCATAAATAACCCTCGCTGTTTTCCTTTTGGGTGGTTTGTATTTGGCAAATCGAGGCCAAAAGCTACAGGGGGAGACAGTGGGGTTTGTGGCTAGTTGTCTTTTACCTTCCATATAATAATAATAATAATAATAATAATAATAATAATAATAATAAGACGTTGACGGGGCGTGCATCTTTTGACTTCACCCTTACTCCAAAGCAAGTCCAGCTGCTTTCAATGGGTTTGCTCCTGCGTAAAAAGTATGTGGAAATTAAGCTTGGCTGCGACAAAACGAGGAGGTGGTTTGCTATAGAACAAAATTTGATAAGCGAGAAATAACCAAAGAATATTAAATAAAAAATAAAAAAAGACCAGAAGCAGATATTTGGATCCACCAAAAATATTTCAGTGATTAGTACTTGGGAGCAGGGAAGGAAAAGGGTGGAGGCAGTGGGAGCTAAAGGTAACTATACTTGGCTGTTATTTTTGCCTCGGACGTCAAAAAACAGGTCTGGTTAAGAGTGAGGAGCAAGGATATTCCAGCTCAGCTTCTTCTGTCTTTTTTATTTTATTTTTTTTGGGGACACGTGGGGAGGAAATTGCTAAATGCCCTGAGCACTCTCACGATGGAGCAGGCGAAAAGGGGGGGGGGAATCAAAAATCAAAACGTTGCACTAAAGGAGATCTTTCTCTGGGTGGATGGAGTGGGTGTTTCCCAGGGATCTAAATGTCCCCCGCTAACCTATAAATGCAAAAGTCTCCCAGCCGCCACCCCGGATCTAGACAGAGAAATGGATAACATGAATATTACAGGCGACACATTCCGACGGCTGGCGGAGGGACAATCCAATTGCACTGGTGGGCATCGTAAAACAGAGCTTAAAATAAACCTGAACCACAGTAAGCGGGAAGTGGTGTCTGTGGGCTGTAAGGGCCCCCCCCCAAAAAAAAAGATTTAGGGATAAGGTGAAGCTGTAGAAGAAGTATAGATTAGGGCAGGGGCCAGCAAACTTTTTCAGCAGGGTCCACTGTCCCTCAGACCTTGTGCGAGGCCAGACTATGTTTTTTTTTGGGGGGGGGGATGAATGAATTCCCATGCCCCACAAATAACCCAGAGATGCATTTTAAATAAAAGGACACATTCTGCTCATGTAAAAACACCAGGCAGGCCCCACAAATAACCCAGGGATGCATTTTAAATAAAAGGGCACGTTCTACTCATGTAAAAACACGCTGATTCCCAGACCGTCCGCGGGCCGGATTGAGAAGGCGATTGGGCCGGATCCGGCCCCCGGGCCTTAGTTTGCCTACCCATGGGCTAGGGCAACAGAGACGGGGCCAGTTTTGAAGGCAATGGAATAAAAAACATGACTACGATCCCTAGCAGATGAATTGAAAACATCGAGTGCAACTCAGTTCTGCCTGTTCATATCAAATTGTCTACTCTTGAGTAGAATTCAGCTAGCTACGCTCTAAAATCTTTTTTTTTTCCGGCTGTCCGGAAGCAAGAGTTGTCTCTAGACCTATTGAAATTAATAGACCCAACTCATTTGTGTATGGTAATTTCAATAGGTCTGCTGGAAGTAAATTTTGGTTGGATTCAACCTAGATGGATAGATGAGATAGATAGATAGATAGATAGATAGATAGATAGATAGATAGATAGATAGATAGATAGATATCGATAGATGATAGATAGATGATAGATAGATAGATAGATAGATAGATAGATAGATATCGATAGATAGATAGATGATAGATGATAGATAGATGATAGATAGATAGATAGATAGATAGATAGATAGATATAGATAGATGATAGATAGATAGATATAGATTAGATAGATAGATAGATAGATAGATAGATGATAGATAGATGATAGATAGAGATAGAGATAGATAGATAGATAGATAGATAGATAGATAGATAGATAGATAGATAGATAGATAGATAGATAGATAGATGATAGATGATAGATAGATAGATAGATGATAGATGATAGATAGATAGATAGATAGAATGAATAGGGGAAAGAGGCCACCTTTTCCTAAACATCTCTTAGTCCCAGTGTTTTCTCAGGAAATTCTTATCCAGAAAACCTTTAAGCGTATTCCGCAGTGCTGATCCCTACCCGTAAATGAAGCTTATGCACACAGCAATTGTCCTTGCTCCCTCACACCGGCGTAAGATCCCGACAGCTGGATCCGGACCAGTGAAGGCCCATCCAGTCCAGTCCACTCCAAACAGGACCCGAGTTCAGGAGAAGCAATTCTCCCCATCTGCAATTCCCTGGCACTCAGAAGTATCAACTGCTTCCAACAACAAAGGGAGAAGACCTCTGGCTATGGTTTCTGTATCTTCCGTAACGCCCCCCCCCCTTCTAAAATAAACTTCAGGGAAATCCCCACCGCAAGTTTCACCCCCATCCTGTCCGTGCTGTCAAAATTTAGACGCCAAGCTCTTCAAGTCCAGGGGATATACCCTGTAAAGAATGTAGCATATACACCTGCGTATATCTGCTAGAGGGAGTGTCTCCACCCACATTGTCCAGCCCGGACACCGAGGTCCAGCTCCGAGGGCCTTCTGGTGGTTCCCTCCCTGTGAGAAGTGAGGTTACAGGGAACCAGGCAGAGGGCCTTCTCGGTGGTGGCTCCCTCCCGTCAGATGTCAAGGAAATAAACAACTAACTGACTTTTAGAAGCCCTGTTTAGGGAAGCTTTTAATGTTTGAAGTTTTATTGTGCTTTTAATATTCTGTTGGGAGCCGCCCAGAGTGGCTGGGGAAACCCAGCCAGATGGGCGGGATATTATTATTATTATTATTATTATTATTATTATTATTATTATTATTAAGTGCAACACATCCGCTACAAGCAAATATAAAATATCCGTGTGCATGCCTATAAAAGTACAGTGGTACCTCGGGTTACAGACGCTTCAGGTTACAGACTCCGCTCACCTAGAAATAGTACCTCGGGCTTAAGAACTTTGCTTCAGGATGAGAACAGAAATCGTGCTCCGGTGGCGCGGCGGCAGCAGGAGGCCCCATTAGCTAAAGTGGTGCTTCAGGTTAAGAACAGTTTCAGGTTAAGAACGGACCTCCGGAAGTTCTTAACCCGAGGTACCACTGTATGCATTGGTATATTCCAAAGCTATGGTCTGTTCCTACCTAGTCAATTCCGGTGTAATTCCTCTTGCATTTTATATACAGGTATATATGTGCGTGTGTGTGCGCGCGCACTCACGCGCAAATATCTGAAGTACTGCCCTATGGACCCTCTTAAGGTCCTGAAGTCAGCAGAGGGAGCCCTCTCGGTAGTTTCTCCACTATCAGAAGTTTGGGGGGGCAGCGGCCCAGGAGACGAGAGGTCCTTCTCTGTGGTGGCCCCTAAGATGTGGGACTCCCTCCTCACTAAGGTGTGCTTTGCGCCTTCATTCTACAGCTTCCCGAAGACGCACCTATTTATCCTGGCCTTTGAGGGTCTCAGGACCCACCTTGTTTTCACGATTGCAAGTTGTTGTCATGTTTTTTAAACATTGTAACTGGCCCTGGAAGCTCAGTGTGGAAGACACATTCTAGATCACTTTGTATCACACGCAAACAGGCTTGCAGCTTTTACTCCAGCCTTTCTATGAGAGACCGCCAGAATGAAACAATACAGTGGTACCTCGGGTTACATACGCTTCAGGTTGCAGACTCCGTTAACCCAGAAATAGTGCTTCAGGTTAAGAACTTTGCTTCAGGACGAGAACAGAAATTGTGCTCCGGCGGCACGGCGGCAGCAGGAGGCCCCATTAGCTAAAGTGGTGCTTCAGGTTAAGAACAGTTTCAGGTTAAGAACAGACCTCCGGAACGAATTACCGGTAAGTACGTAACCAGAGGTACCACTGTACACAACAAAAAAAGGTTTGTGTATGTGTCTGCATACATATACAAAATAGTGTATTGCCCCTTAGAGATTTCCAACCTACTCAGCAGATTAAAAACGCTATACACACACCCACAAACACCCACACATGTTCAGTATATGGAATGTGTGCAATATCAATGAAATATACATTTTTTGTGCGCATGGACCTTCCGTATATATATATGCTACATATGGCGTATTTCCGCAAAACGTGTTGGACAACTGGATGTAACCTCGCCGGTACGCTATACGCATAGTTTTATGTACGTATCACGACAACGACAACAAAAGCTACAACCTGAGCTGTGCATACCTATAGACTTAGCCAGCGATGCACCCACCCAACCTTTCAAAACCGGGGTGTCCCCGTACGAGCCACCGCTTTCAAAATGCACAGAAACTGTAGGTGTTTTGAAACATATCTATTAAGATGTACCTGGTGGGTGATAGCACAGATATAACTGAACCAAGGTGGGACAAACATGGGTTGAAAACCGACAGGAATGGGCTGGGTTGTTTTTTTTAAATTTTTTGCAAGTGGACCCAATCGCTTGGCGTGTGGAGCTTTCTTCCAGCAAGTTGAACTTGAAATAAAGCTTTTTAAAGGTTCTTTTTTGGGGGGGAGGGATGGGCATGTAGCCGAACAGCGATCCCAGGGAAAAGTCCCATCTTTACTCGGCAAAGCAGCGTGAAGCTTCTCCTTCAGTTTGAATTCAGCACGGAGACGGGCATCTGGATGCCAAATGAGTAACCTGTGGGGAAAGGAATTGTGCTCCCTAGAGAGAGAGAGAGAGAGAGAGAGAGAGAGAGAGAGAGAAAACACACACAAAAAAAATCTAGTCGGAGAAATTGGACCTTGTTTGCATCTGCCGTTTATTAAACGTGCGGCCTATGCACCTCAGAGAGGCGCTAAGCGGATTTAACAGTTTGGAAAAGGGGGGACAGGCCAAGGAAATGTTTGAAGGGATTCTGAGGAGAGAACTTATTATTTCTTTTTTAAGGTGTATAACCCTATCCCAAAAAGCACAAGGTTTAAAAAAAATGGGGCGAGGAGAAGGAAGGCAGAGGGAAAGACCTTCTATGGGGCGGGGTGAGGAATCCAGTTCCTACTGAATCTGTTTTACGGGAGGATTTGTGTCCAGGGCCAGGGGCGAATGCATTCCTGCGGGAGATTATGGGATGGAAAAGAAGGTAACACAGCCCCGGAGGAGGGAAACTGAGAATCCGCAAAAGAACCATTGGTTTAATTTATTTATTGAAGAATACATCCACGGGAAAAGCAGGGCTGTGTCCGGATAGCCAAGACCCGAGAAAGAGGAGATATCTCAAAAGCACACACACACACAAAAAAACCAATCGGTCAACTCTGTGGAGGAAACCTGGAAGGGGGGAACATCCATATTTGAAAGTCGTCGGGGGAAATTTGGGAGTTGCTGTGGCCCTCGCTCCAGGCCGCTCTAAAGAACAAATCTGAGATGCGTCACCAATGCCTTCACCCTCCTCCTACACAACATGGACTGAGATCTTCAACGTATGGAGTTGCAAAGACCAGGCTCACCTGCGAGGAGGTGGCAGGCAGCCATTTTGCCAGGCGGTACCTTGCCGCGGCAGGGATAGCCATTCGGCGGATGAAGCAGACCGGCTTGCCCTGCCAATGAGGGAAGGGGATCTTGCCGTACGTCCAGGGGGGACATTTCGCAGGGCGAGATATCGCCAAGCCAGAGAGATTGCAGGCACCTGGTGGAAGAGGCTTTGGAGAACATGAAGATATCTCTACCCCATCCGAAGGTGCCTCAAAGCTCGCCGGGATATCGGATTCAGATTTCGGCCGTGCCAGTTAAGGCAGCGGAGAACGTCAAAGAAGCCTGGCCACCTGGTAGCCCAGCTTTCTGCCCCAAGAGATGCCCACAAGCTGGACCCAGGTCTCGCCGCTCGCAACTGGCCTTTGGGGCAGTCAGATCGGACTTTGGTCCAAGGAGGAGCCATTGAAAGTTGCCCTTACACACTTCGTTTTCAGGCGGTCCCAAACGTGCGAGGGAAGAGGAAGGAGAGCAGGAGAGCTGGGTCTTGTCTGCGCGAATCTTCGCAGGCCACCCTGAAGGCCTTAAGGCCGTTGGGATGGACCTGAATTGACCCAGAGAAAAGCACAAAGAGATGTTGCCCCTCCTAGGGCTGTGGCTCGGTGACAGAACACCTGTTTGCAAGAGGAAGGTCCCCCGTGGCGCAGAATCACAGGACTGTAGAGTTGGGAGGGACCCAAAGAGTAATCTAGTCCAACCCCCCCTGCAATGCAGGAATCACACCAAGGCAGGTAGGGTCCTGGAGAGCCCTTTCCGTACTGAGTTGGTAGGAGGCAGCCTTCCCACGTTCCTATTTAGGACGTCTAAATGGAGAATTTTAGCTGGACACAATGGGCTTAGCCCCCAAGCCAGCTCCTCGGGGCCACGTTGCCCAGATCGGGCCAAACATCTGTCTAGAAACATCTGCATTCTGGTTCCGACCACGACCAGCCCTGGGAAGCCCACAAGCCAGTCGCTATCCGGAAAGCTCCCCATCTCCCTATCAAGAAGAGCAGCTTCAGGTAGATCGCATCAAGGATACAGATAATGGAATCGCCCGCAGGAAGACCCAGCGAGTCTCCTCCACATGGCCAAGCTGTTGCGCCATCACGAACCCACGAGAGGCAAACGTTTCCCCCCCCTCCGCTGCCCCCCAAGAACTTCTTTGTGGTCAAGCGTGGAGTCGACGGCCACATGTTTACAGCCAGAGGCGACTGGCCGTCACGTCAAAGTTTTTTTTATATATATAAAGAATATATATATATATAATGATGATGATGATGATGATAAAAATTGGAGGAAGGAAAACACTTGTGTGGCTAAATACAGGCCAGGGGGGCAAAGGAAGATGAAATAATGGGATGTACCTGTGTTGACAATCGGGAGAGAAAATAGCCGGCCATTTACCCGTCTCTCTCTATCGCTATCTCTCTCTCTCCCCCTTCCACAGAGATTGATATATATAAATGTGGGGGCCTTTTCAGGAATTACATTTGTCGGCAGGAAAACTGTCATTCCGGAATTACTCCAAAACTGCCCATTACACCGTTGCAGGTTGGAAGTAGCCGAGAAACAAATCTTTCCCTCTGTTACATTGGAAATGATTTATCCAATCATGCCGGCACGAAGAACTGGAATTTGATCGGGCTTCTGACAGAATCGTCACCCCCTTCTCAGAACGGGGCTGTTTTTTAAAACTTTTCTCTTGCACACATTTCCACACGCACACACAACGCAAAAGCAATGATTTTATCAACACGATTTAAAACAAAACAAAACATGGTGATTGATATGTGTGTGTGTGACTCTGCCAAAGTTGATTTGACCCTCTGGTGGTGGCGATACAATGGACCCGCCTCAGAATATCAGCTTTATGGAGAATTAGGCTCCAAGCACCAAGGAAGTATTACGCCCTAATCATTAGATGGAAAGATTAAAATAAAGAATCCGAGGCGGGGGGGGAGAAGACAAGCGAAAGGCAGAAACTCATGGTGAAATCCTACAAAAATATTGGGGCTGTAAAATCCACACACCCTTTTGGGTGCCTATCGGATGGCAAAGCCATTTAGGAAAAGAAAACCAATTGCGGTGCCCCGAGATATAAAACATGAGATTCACTGCCTGCCGCCGGTCAACTTTCATAGTTCCAGTGAGGCAATATCCGCCCTCCTCCCACGTCAATATCTCCCCACCAACCAACAATTCCACCATGTCTGTGGCACTGATGTATTCTCCGCGAGCACACAAACCAATATGGAAACTACTCTTTCCAAGTTCCGGAATATAAACATGGCGGCCGTCTTCGGAGACGGGTCTAGGAGAAGCTCGGCCTTTGATTCCGGCTCAGCTTTGTTTTGGGGGGTTTTGGGGGGTGGAAACACCATGCCACACACACTCACACACACTCACACACAAACACACCCCTTCCTTCAAACCCAGAAAAGTGCATCCGTCCCGGCCCATGTACCTAACCCGACCCTCCCGCTGTGATTTCAATCAACAGCCGACACAGAGACATATTTAATAAACATCTCCCCACGTTTTCTGGACCCACGGCGACCACATAAAACACGGCGGCGGGTCGAAGATATCAAGGATGCCTGCGGGTGATCTAAAATTGTGTTCGGAAGGGGCGACTGCTTCCCGCGTCTCAATTTACAATTGATTTTTAATTTAGACGCAATTATCAAGGAGGGCATCCCCCTCTCTCTCTCATTTTTTTACCGGGTGAGTCACATGGGATGGAAACATTGGGTTCCAGATGGCAGGGATGAAATGGGGAGGACGGGATGAGCAAAGAGATATAGGTATAGATAAACACACATATGACCATGCAAGGTGTATTGTTTTGAATGATTCCCCGTCTTGCAAAGAGAGGGATAAGATGCCATCCAATGGCATCAATTACATGTATTCAGAATCCTTTTTTTTTATTGTGAGGCAACTGCTGGTCTGTGATGGATGGTCTGGCCCAGACCAGAATTGCCAACTTTGGGTGTGCATATATTTCGCCAATCTGTGCTGGGTCAGTACTGAGGAAACCGGGTTTTCTTCCCTTATGTTTCATGGATTATTATTCTTCTCTAAAGTCCTGGAAATCTTTCAGCAGTGAGAATCACTGTCCTAAACAGGAAACATGGGCTAATCGGTGTTATTCAAATGCAGAGGGTGACCTTTTATTGCTCCAGGTTGCAGGCAAACGCCGCCTTTGAAGTCCTCGGGTGGATCCCACATCCCTCGGGATCCGCTCTCCCCATGTGGGGCCAGCTGTCCACGCAATGGACCCTTTCAGGCCACTTGGCTTTAGGCCACAGCAGACCCTTTCCTTCATCTCACGCCCTATAAGATTCGCAGCATCGTTGGCCGGATTTTGTGACGGTCAATGTCAAGAATCACACCTGTTTTGTCTCTCCCCACTGCCACCTCAAAGAAGTAATAATTGAGGAGGGTGAAGGGGTTTAAGCAAGAAGAGGGGGAAGATAGCAAAAAAACCACAGAGGAACTCTGAGATTTCCTGTGCAAACGCCCCCGATCTGAAAGCAAATTGAGCGACGGTGCAAGATGCAAATTCATACCACAAGTAGCAGAAACAGAAGGGGGGGCCACAACAGCTTAGGACATGCGTAGGCAAACTAAGGCACAGGGGCCGGATCCGGCCCAATCGCCTTCTCAATCCGCTCTGCAGACGGTCCAGGAATCAGCATGTTTTTACATGAGTAGAATGTGTCCTTTTATTTAAAATGCACCTCTGGGTTATTTGTGGGGCATAGGAATTCATTCATTAGTATTTTCAAAATATAGTCCGGCCCCCCACAAGGTCTGAGGGACAGTGGACCGGCCCCCTGCTGAAAAAGTTTGCTGACCCCGGCTTAGGATGAGTCCACACTAGGTATGACCACTGCTGGTTTTAGGTGGCTAAAATCCACTGGTTTCCTTCTATTCCTCATTTCCATATTCTTGCTTTAAAAAAAAAAAAAAGTTTAGACCCTCACCTCTGCCAGAACACACATACACTAACCTGCAGGTATTGCTGCTGCCGTGCTAAACATTAATTTGTTCGTGGCAGTGAGGGAAATACGACAAATTAGGACAGTGGCCCAAATATGTCTCTGTTTCTTAAAAGCTACGGACTGTATTCAACGTTAAGTCATAACTCAGGAGAGCAGATCCATTGAAATCAAGGGAGATGGTTGTCTTAGGATTTGGGTCGGGCAGAGCCCTGAAACATGGGCCTTGGGAGAGGGGCAATCTCAAGGTTGAATAGGACACAACGGTTAAGCCATCATAGCGATGGACAGCGACGCGAGGAAATCATACATGCAAACATCACCAACAAAAACCACACCATTGCCGTCCCAAAGGATGTTCACCTTTGCGGCAAGAAATCGTATACCACGCGAACATAGGCGGCGTATCTATTGTGGTCTCAAGGCGGGACCACCGACTCTCGTTTTGTTCCATCCCGCGTATATATATTAACGAAAAGGAGTTGAAGGGGGAAGATGTGGACCCCCCCCCAAAAAAAGCCCATTGCACAAATGCAAAATCACCCAGGGAAATATAATCCCTGCGAAGGTCGGAGGTTGCGGCCCCCAAAGCCAGAGTCAGCCCCAAATGTTAGGTGGGCAATGGAAGGAGAGCGTAGAAACAGGGTATTGTCTCGATGGGGCTTGCAAGCTCCTGGTTGCGGGTGAAGAAGGTGCCACGGATGCCCTCTGGGTTACAGACGGCCCCCGGATGTTTCGTACCACACCCCGACCCAGGAAGCCGGATTTAGGGAGGCCGAGTCGGCCTGGCGAACCGACCCCCTTTCCCCCGGCACGACCCGCTACAGAGGTCCTCATTGAAAAGAGGTCACGAATTCCCCTCAAATTTTAAAACATTTCATCTCCAGAATGAAGGCCCTCATTCATATTGGCAGGAAACGGGCTAGGGGGTGTGTGGGACAGAGAGAGAGAGAGAGAGAGAGGAGAGATTTTGCTATTAAAGGTTCCCTTCGGAGCTTTCTCACAGTGAGAGTGGGGACCAGAGGGGAGGGGAATTATCTTCCACTGATATGTGGGTATATAGGGAGAAAACGGGGGGTGGGTGAGTGGGGGTGGGTGGGTGACTTTCTCTTAAGCTGGGCACTGGGAAAATATTTTTATTCCGCGTTTCGCCAGGTTTCTGCACAACCGGAAAGGTTCGCTTTTGCATTCGCGAACGGATTTATTTCGTTTTGTTTGCTGCTCATTCAGCAAGGAGCTGAGTGGGCCCTGCAACAATAGCCATCTTTGCTGGCGCCGTCCAGCAAAGGAACAGGAAGGAGCATATCAAAGCCCCTGGATGCTTGAAATTTTGCACCCGCAAATAATTCGAGGCCATTCCGGGCAAAAACGGCCGAAGCTTTCTATTTAGAAAAATTACATATAAATCAAAAGGGGTTCAGCGGAACACGCGCCAGTAACTGGCTTATTTAACACACCTGGGGAGGTGGGGTGTGTGTGCCACAGCTTGTTTAAAAGCGCATAAAGAAATCGGGTGCCCCAGGATCTTTAAGTTTTTAATGGGGGGGGGGGGATACGAAGACCGCCAACATATCAAAGCTGCGCATGGGGAAAAGTTCAGATAAGAAGCAGTAAGAAGCAACTCGCGTTTTCTCATCGCTCTTTCTTTTTTAATTTAAGGGGGATTTCAAAACAAAAGGAGGAGGAGTGGTGGGTTTTTTTGGGGGGGTATCTTTTAAATAGAAATAAAAATTATCTGCAACATTTAAGGGGTTTTGGGGAGGAGGTGGAGGGGAGAATCCTCTCGGTCACGATGCGCCATCAGAATTTTGGACGTGGTCCAAACAGCCGGTTCTCAACTGCTTGAGACTTCAGAAAGCTGTTATGAGCTCTCGAGGCGAGAAGGGGAACCATCCATTTCTGGAACCGCACGCTTACGGTGGACAGAGAAAGAGGGTTCCCCCCCCAAAAAAAGAGCCGCACGGCCCCCTCCCTCCCAGCTGATTGCTCTAATTCATGTAAGATCTGGAAGGTGGGGGTGCCCTTCCACTTTGGGGGTACCAGAAATGGGTGCAGAACACTGAGATTGACCCAGAAACCAAACCCAAAAGGCGACCGGGATGTACCTGAAGTTCACGACCAAGGCTGTAGGTCGTGGACTCACTTGCCCAATAAATCCTTAGAAAGCAGGGAAGGATGGAGGGGGGAAGCTAACCTACTTCGCCATCACATAAGAGAAAACCTTACAATGCCACGATGAGCATCGCTAACCTTTCAGCGCTCCATAGAGAGAGTCGCCAAGCTTTCGAAGCAACTTAGAAGTATCCCCATGGAGTCTATGGCCGCAAGCCGGTTTGGAAATGAATGTTGCTTGCTTTATTTTTATTTTATTTTATTTTTTTGGGGGAAAACCCTTTATTTCCCTTCTAAGATTCTTCAAGGAGTAGTCGTTATGCAAGAGATGGTTTTGTCCAGTAGGTTAGATGTTGGGGGAAAACACAAGGAAACAAGTCAAGAACTGTCTCCTCTCCAGTGTGTGTGTGTGTGTGTGTGTGTGTGTGTAGGAGAGAGAGAGAGAACTGGTGTTTTAATTTGACAAGATGCAACCCTGTAAGTGACGCGTAATTGATTTTACAGTCTGCAGTTCTGCTGAAAACTGTTATCATTTTGTTCCTCTTGGCTGCCCAGAATTACAACTTCCAAGAATTGACTTCTGGAAGAATGATTTCCCTCCTCAACACACACACACACACACCCCGCCACCACTCTTCGGTGGCTCAGATTCCAAACGTAAAACAGCTGTTAAGAAAAAATATATTTCTCTAACCCCACTCAGTTGTTTTTATATCTGGCTTGGAAGGCGACACAGACCACAGCGAAACTTCTCGAACTTAAGCCTTGAAAAAAACGGGGAAATAGATAGATGAAAATATTCAAACAGCCCTGCTATATAGGTACACGCACTCAGAATGTCAGTCTCAAGACAAACTGATAAGTGCCCCCCCCCCAATTCTTCAAAATAAGGCAAAGTAAGTCCAAAAGTTTGACACAAAAAAACCCCCGGCATATCAGTTATCCTAAAGAGACCGACAATATCATCGTTCATAGAGAGATAGATCAGAAGGAAGCCCCATTGAGTTCAATAGGGGGAACTGGGGGGGGGATCACTTTCCACTTAGCAAAGAATTAATCGCAGAGGGTTGTATCCAACTAAGTTTTGCACCTTTGAAATTAATGGACCGCAGTTAGTTGCATCCGTTAAGTTAAATGGGTATGTTCTGAGGAGGAATTCACATTGGGTGCAAACCCAGAAGTTGTGCCTGAAGATGAGTTTGTCTCGACAACCTAGATGCAATTCAGTACACAGGAACGGCGTGGTGGGAGTTTAGAAAGAAGGGCATCTCACACAGAGATATAGCAACCCTCTAAGTTTTGCTTTCGAGACCTTCGTCTGATTTCTCTGGAATTATTTCCCACAGACACAGAGAGAGACACTTGTGGGGCAAACTTCCTCCAGGCCGTGTGTGAAAACCCTGGTTTCCCTGGCCATGACTTTGAACGACAGACAGACAGACAGGATAATAATTTTTTTAAAACCCCACACTTTTAAAAACCATTCCCCCTTCCAACAGTGACATCACTGGCAAGACTGGGCTTCCTCTTACATAATAATAATTTTCAGGCAAGTCCGTAAGAAAGGCTTATTTGAGAAGATAAGAGATTCCCCAAGTATCAGCCTGTGAGATTTATTTATTTTTTTCCTTCTAAAAAGAAGTTTCACCATTCCTCCCGAATCTTCCAATGCAAAAATATATGGACAAAATAATAATAAGAAGAAGAATGCATGGACTTTAACAGTGCCTTGTGTACATCATCCCTTTGGGGTTACAGCCGCCGCCACCCAAAACATGCACACCCAAAAACTGACAGGACAACAGCCCCCGAGGTCTAAAACATGCAATAAGACGGGGGGGGTCTCCTCCTGGCTCCCCCCTCCATCCTACCTGGGGTTGCTTTTGTTCCAGTACACCGCATAGCGATCGGAGATAATTTTGCTGCTGTCGTCCGTCCACACGCAAACACCAACCAGGGTCACCAGCAACGCAGCTACCTCCAAATTCGGCATCGTAACCCCTTTCTCCTCCACTTTCTTCCACCTCTTCTCCCCTTCTTTCTTTTGTTCCCCGGAAATCTGCGGGGAATTTTTGTGTGTGGGTGTGTTTAGGAAAAAGGCAACCAGGTCATTGCACTTTGAAGGCGCGCTTTCTGGCCGATAGGCTCTTTCGGTATGCGAGCGAGTGCGGTTTTTTCGGGGAGCTTAGGTCTCCCCTGGACAGTCCAGACTTTTTCCTGTGTCTCTCCTCCTCCTTTCACTTCTCTCTCTCTTGATGCAAACTATCGCACGCACATCCCTAATTCATTCCATGGTGGAGAATCCCAATAGCTTTCGCTGGCAGAATGGTCCTTCTTTTCTCCTATAGGCAAGCGTCCTGGTAGCCAAAATATACTGCAAATCAGCGCATGGATGGTGGTGGTGGTGGGGCGATCAGAATTTGCTTTTGCAACAGAAGGCTTCTTAATAGACAGACAAGAGATGTGTGTTATTTAGGAACAGAGAGGGTGTGGCGTGGGTCTTCCGGACCCCTTACGCCCTAAGAAGACATCACCGCAACTTTTGGGTCCCAGGGTCTGAGTTACTGCCAGCTTTCTCAAACTCTTCATAAATGGAGCAGGAAGGAGGGAGGTTCCATCTCTAAGAAACTGGATAACCTGGGCTCAAAAATACTGGAGGAAGCAGAAGGCGGCTGAGAGGTTACAGGAGGGAACCTCGGCATGTCGTACAACTGGCCCAGAATCTCCCCACTCTTGCTGGGGGTGGGGAAGAGAGAAGGCAAAAATTTCTGTGGACTCAGCAAGCAAACTTTGAGGTACCCGCTCGTCTCTGGAGAGCGGCTAATCCTAGCATATCATTTGAAAAAAAATAAAGAAAAAGGCCACCAACCGACAACTTTGCATTGAAACAAATTCCCGGTTTCCAAAAAGAAGTTTTTAAAAAATTGAAATGAAATAAAAACCTTGTCGAGGGCGTTCTTCCTGCAATTTGCAACCGGTTGGCTGAAAAGATGAGATGGATTTCTTGCAGAAAGGAAGAGAGAAAAAGGAATCACTCCCCCCAAAGAACGAGGACTCAGAACTTGCTCGCCGGGTTTGGGTTTTTCAAAGCAGAGAAAAGATGCCTTGTGATTCTTCTGCTTCTGTTTGTAATAGATGGGACCCCCGTGTTGTCTTTTCCTGAAGAAATGGAAAGAAGGAAGGAAGGAAGATGTAAATAATACAAAGTTTTGCAGTGAGGGGGACAGGGAGTGGTTCGTCCCCTTGCGAAAAGCACGAAGTGAAATCTGCTCGCTCTCTCTCTCTCTCTCATGAGAAAGGAAAGAATGAAAAGAAAAGAAGAAAAAGGGGGTAATCTTACTTTCCTTCCCCTTTTCACTCAACCACCCCCCTTTTTTATTGTGCCACCTAAGCTTTCCTTGCAACTGGTAAGAAGGGGGAAAGGGGGGGCATTAAGATTGCAAGTTGGGGGTGGGGAGGCCTTCAAACAACACCTCCCCCCTCCTCTCCCTCATCCCCCCCTCCAAAAATGCAAAAATAAATATAAATACTATACCAAATGCCTCCCCCTCCCAACGCACACACACAATTTGCAAGATTTCATTTTCATTTTCAACGCATGCATCTCATCATTTTATTTCCTGAATAAAACATGCTTGCCCCCACCTTGAGGTTTTGTTATTTTCCTGGTGGCACCAAAAACAAAAACAAAAAAATCCCTCTGTGTATAATTTTATTTTTTAAAAAGGTTCTTTTCCTTCCTCTGTGGATTCTTTTAAGCCTTACCGCTGCACGCTCTCACTCTCTCTCCCTTTCTCCTTTATTTTAATCCCCCCCTTTTTTTTGCCTTCAATGGCTTTTTTTTTCCTTTTGCAAAAAAAAAGGAGAGAGAGAGAGAGACCTGCCTTCCTTTCCGCGCCCCCCCCCTTACTCTTGATACAGAAACATTGTTACCACTTGGCCGGTCAGCCTAAAGTAACCACATCCCTCCCTCCCTCCCTCCTCTCTCTCTCTCTCTCTCTCTCTCTCTCTCTCTCTCCCCAGCAATGTCTCTCCCCCCCCCCCAGCACTCAACAGGGGCGGGGCCCCCAAGTCTCAAGGTTGGTTGGCCGGTGACGATCAGCCACACCCCCCACCAAAGCCATGTGGGTCTCCTTTTTCCTGGAGATTTTTTATTTTTTCTAAAGTCAATTTCAGCTCTGTTGAGGAGGGAGAGAGAGAGGAAGGAGAATGAGAGTGGGGGGAGCCCCAGAAGGAAAGAGCGTGGAAATGGAGGAGGAGGGGGGGGTCATTTAAAAAAAAAACATCTTTGCAAGAAGTCAACGCAGCAGCTGGAAAGAGATTTTTCTCTTTCAGGTGCAACCCAGGAATCCAAAGCTTTCTTTAAAGTGGGGGTCCCTCTCCCCCCCAAAAAAATAAGACTGGATGCTAATGGTTGGTGGAGAAAAGAGGGGGGGTTTCTTGTTTTATAAGGTGGGGGGTCTTCATTCCTTTGTCTTCAACCTGCTTGCAGATTATGATTATATTGGCCAGCTAGCTTTCCCTACTCAGAGTAGACCCACTGAAAATCTAGTGTTCTAGTTGAGGACTTCAGTGGCTGCAAGCCCACTGATGTTGTTGTTGCTGCTGTCGACGCTCGTTTACTTATTTGTTTATTATCGCCACTGGTTTATCAACTGCCTTCTAGGTTGGTTTGCACGCAAGATAATTTAAAAAATCAGCTAAGAACAACAAAGCCCGCAAATAAATCTGAAAAACGACGCCGAAACGGTAACGAGCAGACACTGAGCCAGTTTGCAATTTGCGGATTTGCAATTTATAAAATGGGTGGTCAACTGGGGCTCGTTTTCCGGTGGGTGTGCGACAGATTTGCACGGCAGACTCCACACTTACTTTTGCAGTGCAAATCCCTATTGCACGTCTACTCAGAAGTAAGCCCAGCTGCGTTTACTCCTTGGGAAGTGACTTTTCTCAAACCCACTTTCTGTTTTACATTTTGACCCCTCTTTGGTTAAAATTACCACAAAGCTTTGCACACACAAGAGGCAATGGCTTTAAGCTGGTTCTCCCCGGCTCCTGGGAATGTTAAGTAAAGATGTAACCCGCTATTCCTCTCCTAAGGGCGTTCTAAAATCCCTCGGAGCGTGGCTCTTCCTCTCAACAACCCTGTGAAGCAGCTCGCATCATTGTCCCCATAATGCAGATGGGAAGGTTGAGGACGGTAAAAGAAAATAGGTTGGCCGAAACTGGAAGGAGAGGATTCTTGTGGGTTTTCCAGCAAAATTCGACTCAAGAGTAGACCCACTGGGATGAAGGAATCTTGGTAAATCATGTTCTTTAACTCCAGTGAGTAGACCTAACATTGGATTAACCCGTAGCCTTTCAGCTCCTAGCTGCCCGCCCCTGCAAAGAAACCCTGCCCACCCACCTCCTAGTGTGTTAAATTAATGAATTAAAACAAATTTCCATGCAATGCTCTCCCCAAGGGTGTATCAACTCTCAGTCATTTGCACAACCTCCCGTAAAGGTAGGTCGGGTTTAAAAAATAAATCTTTGCCTCTGCACTTGTGATTCCCAGCAACTGATATTTGAAGGCCTAACACTGGAAGAGGGAAATAGACATTGTGGCTAGCAGCTTCCACAAAGTTTTCTTTCTTTCTTTCTTTCTTTCTTTCTTTCTTTCTTTCTTTCTTTCTTTCTTTCTCTTCTTTCTTTCTTTCTCATTTTTACAAAATTATATACTGCTTTTCCCAGTAGTGATGTATGGAAGTGAGAGCTGGACCATATAGAATGCTGATCGCCGAAGAATGGATGCTTTTGAATTCTGGTGCTGGAGGAGACTCTTGAGAGTCCCATGGACTGCAAGAAGATCCAACCTCTCCATTCTGAAGGAAATCAGCCCTGAGTGCTCACTGGAAGGACAGATCCTGAAGCTGAGGCTCCAAGACTTTGGCCACCTCAGGAGAAGAGAAGACTCCCTGGAAAAGACCCTGATGTTGGGAAAGATGGAGGGCGCAAGGAGAAGGGGATGACAGAGGACGAGATGGTGGGACAGTGTTCTCTAAGCTACCAGCATGAGTTTCACCAAACTGCGGGAGGCAGTGGAAGACAGGAGTCTTCCTGGTCCATGGGGTCACGAAGAGGCAGGCACGACTAAACGACTAAACAACAACAATATTCTGTTGAGAACCGCAAACCAATGGATTCCAAACAAGAAAGGAGATCCCGACTGAACATTTTGAAGAACTTTCTGTCGCTGAGAGCCACTCAACAGCGGAACGGAAGACCTCGAAAGGTCTCTCCTTCCTTGTAGAATCATAGAATCATAGAGTTGGAAGAGACCCCAAGGGCCATTGAGTCCAACCCCCTGCCAAGCAGGAAACACCATCAGAGCACTCCTGACATATGGTTGTCAAGCCTCTGCTTAAAGACCTCCAGAGCAGAGGTTCCTCCAGAGCAGAACCTCTGTAAGCAGAGGTTGGATGGCCAACTTATTAGGGATTCCGTAGCAATGATTCTGGACCTTCGGGGTACCTTCCAAGTCCATGATTCAGTACTCAGGTGAAGGAAACTGGTCTGGGCACATTCCAACTGGGATGCTGAACTCCCAGGGGCCTGGAAGGGCAAGAGCGGGTGTGCAGCTTTGAGCATCACCACAGGGCCATTGCTCATTGGGAGCCCCCCAAATATTTGATGATTCTTGACGCTCTGCCCTCGGCGAGGGAACATGCTGCCGCCTCGGAGGCCAGTGGTAGGAAGGTGGTGCTTGAGCGTTCACAAGGGGCGATTAATTATTGAGTAACCCGCATCCGAAGCATAAGAAAGAAGCTGTATAAATGCATATTATTACGGCGTAATTAGTGCCATACATTTTCCATCTCTCTCTCTCTCCCCAAGCCTCTTCCCCCCCCATCTCTCTCACATGCACAAATAGCTCAATGTGTACAGGAATCTGGGGTGGTTTTTTTTGGGGGGGGAGTCCAAGAATATTTGGATCTGCATAAATCTCCCTCTTCCCTGCTCCGATCCTATAAGCACTTTCCATCTCTGTCTGCGTATCTATATTTGTAATCTCTCAAGCCCCACCCCATTTCTCATTTCTCTCCCTCTCTCCGTCATCTTCATCTTCTCCTTGGCAGTTTATAGGCCCTTTTATGAAATTACGTGGCAGAGGCGGTTTTTGACGGGGACTGGGTTTAGGAAGCGGTCGGGCTGAGGTGTGCGAGGGAGGCATTGGCAGAGGCAAAGGGGCTCTTCAAATCCCCATTTCTGATGGTGTGGACTGGAAAGGAGGCCTTGGGTGAGCCAAAAAGGGCTCTCAAACTCTCCACCTCTAGCAGCATGAACAGGAAGAATTTTTCGCATAGCCAAAGGGCTCTCTAGATGCGGGTGGCTCTGTGGTCTAAACCACTGAGCTTCTTGGGCTTGCCGATCAGAAGGTCGGCGGTTCGAATTCCCGTAACGGGGTGATCTCCCGTTGCTCTGTCCCAGCTCCTGCCAACCTAGCAGTTCGAAAGCACGCCAGTGCAAGTAGATAAATAGGTATCACCGTGGCAGGAAGGTAAACGGCGTTTCCGTGCGCTCTGGTTTCCGTCACCGTGTCCTGTTGCGCCAGAAGCGGTTTAGTCCTGCTGGCCACATGACCTGGAAAGCTGTGTGCGGACAAACACCAGCTTCCTCGGCCTGGAAGCGAGATGTGCACCACAACCCCATAGTCGTCTTTGACTGGACTTAACCGTCCAGGGGTCCTTTACCTTTACCTTTACTTTGTTCTACATCTCCTGCAGTGCAACCAGGAAGACAGGCTTTTGCAGAGCTAAAGGGCTCTAATTCCCCCATCCTTCTATAATGTGAACAGGGAGCAGGGCTGCCAACTTGAAGAAAATATTGGGGGGGCAGGGAATCACATGAAATGGTGCACAAGTACCATTCGAATGGCAATGGCCATCAATTTTGGGGGGGTCCAAACCACTCAAATAGTTTGTTGGGGGGACGATGACCCCTAGGAGTTGGCTCCTAGGACAGGAAGAGGAGCTTTCGCAAAGCCAAAGCGTCCGTCATCTCCTGCAGGGTCAGCAAAATAAGCCTTTGACTGAGACAGAAGGCTCTGTAATTCCCCCCTGCAGCCAATCGGAAGCTGTGCTCTGGTTTCTGAACGTTTTGGAAGTCGAACGGACTTCTGGAACGGATTCCTTTCGACTTTCAAGGTACGACTTTAGTTCAGGTGATGGAGGCATTCTTTGGGGTCAGGCATGACCCCTTGCCTATACAGTGGTACCTCAGCTTACATACACTGCAGGTTACATACGCTTCAGGTTACAGACTCCGCTAACTCAGAAATAGTGCTTCAGGTTAAGAACTTTGCTTCAGGATGAGAACAGAAATCGTGTTCCAGCGGCGCGGCGGCAGCAGGAGGCCCCATTAGCTAAAGTGGTGCTTCAGGTTAAGAACAGTTTCAGGTTAAGAACGGACCTCCGGAATGAATTAAGTACTTAACCTGAGACACCACTGTATCTGCAATCCCTGTTCGCAGCAACTACGGAATCATAGACCCATAGAATCATCTAGTTGAACCATTTTCAATGCTTTGAAACCTCCAGCGAAGGAAAGTCCCAATGCTATCCTCATGTATTATTATTATTATTGCTATCATTTCCTTAAACTCCTGAAATAAACGACAAGCCAGTCTACAGCACAAAACACAAAACAGCAACAAAGTCCCTACCTGTAGGCTTACGATCTGCATAAGGAGACACGGGAAAGAAGGCGATAAGAGACAAAATGTGTGTGTTGGGGGGGAACAACCAGTCAGATCAGAGGAGCCTTGGGGAGACGGTTCAATCTCGAGACATTCCATAGAGAGGTGCCGCATGAAAATATCTGGAGGCAAGGAGTTCCAAAGATAAGGCTCCACAACAGAAAAAGGCATCAAGCGACGAGAAGAGTTTCACTGTTCCTATCTGCATTTTATTGGGGAAACGTTAATAATAATAATAATAATAATAATAATAATAATAATAATAATAATTTATTATTTATACCCCGCCCATCTGGCTGGGCTTCCCCAGCCACTCTGGGCGGCTTCCAAAAGAATATTAAAATACTATAATACATCAAACATTAAAAGCTTCCCGAGACAGGGCTGCCTTCAGATGTCTTCTAAAAGCCTGGTAGTTGTTCTCTTTGACATCTGGTGGGAGGGTGTTCCACAGGGAAGGCACCACTACCGAGAAGGCCCTCTGCCTGGTTCCCTGTAACTTGGCTGTAACTTGGTTTCCAGGCTGAGGGCCGTATTTCCTTCTGGACCAGCTTCCGGGGGCCATGTGCCCGTGGTGGGCGGAGCCAGAGGCAAAAGTGGGTGGGGCAATGAATGTAACAATTTGTTGTTGTTGTTTAGTCGTGTCCACCTCTTCGTGACCCCCTGGACCAGAGCACGCCAGGCCCTCCTGTCTTCGACTGCCTCCCGCAGTTTGGTCAAACTCATGCTGGTTGCTTTGAGAACACTGTCCCACCATCTCATCCTCCGTCGTCCCCTTCTCCTTGCGCCCTCCATCTTTCCCAACATCAGGGTCTTTTCCATTAAAACATTAAAAGCTACCCTAAACAGGGCTCCCTTCAGATGCCTTCCAAAAGTCAAATAGTTGTTTATTTCCTTGACACCTGATGGGAGGGCGTTCCCCAGTCGGCTTCATGTCCAAGACTTGTTTTCCAGGCAGTGGCGTAGCGTGGGGGGTGCAGGGGGGGCAGCCGCACCGGGCGCAACATCTGGGGTTAGGGCAAATCCACGGGTTAGGGGGCGCAAATCCACGGGTTAGGGGGCGCAAATTACTTGCCTTGCCCCGGGTGCTGACAACCCACGCTACGCCACTGTTTCCAGGTCCTAGTCCAACGCTCCACCCACCTGCACACAAAACAGACACTGCCTTTGAGACAACAAGCCGAGTCTGTGGGATATTCCTTTTAAAAATATCCTGCCAGCTTTCCTTTAGGTTTAGGAGATCTATGTAAAAAGTCAACTGCTTTCTCTGTGTGTTCCCTTTGCTCTGCCACCTTCTAATTGCTCCTTGTCATCTCCCCCCCTTTTTTATATTATTGGGGGGGTGTCAAATGTCTTTGTCATCTGTGTTGTCACCTAACAACAGAGAGCCGTTTTGGGTACATCGGCGCAACATAAACCAGACACGGATCACTGTCAGATACGTAGCATGCTTGCTTTCGCTCTCGTTTCTTTTAAGTCTGTTAACCTGAAGCGTATGTAACTTGAAGCGTATGTAACCTGAGGTATCACTGTACATACATTTCTGTTAGCAGTGGCGTAGCATGGGCCGGCCGCACCGGGCGCAACATCTGTGGTTAGGGCAAATCCATTGGTTAGGGGGCGCAAATCCACGGGTTAGGGGGCGCAAATCTACGGGTTAGGGGGCGCAAATTACTTGCCTTGCCCCGGGTGCTGACAACCCACGCTATGCCACTGTCTGTTAGGACAAGCCCACTCAGATGTTTAGAAAATCGACGAGAGTTTTAGTATGTTTCTAGTCTGTTTTAACTTTTAGAAAATCTTAGATGATTGCTAGATTCAGGAAGGTAGCTGTGTTGGTCTGACGCAGTCAAAATGTACCAGGAACAAACTTAGTTGGTCTCTAAGGTGCTACTGGACAATTTTTTTAATATTTTTTATATATTTTAAATGATTGCTGTTAATTTTTCTTATTGCTAATTTTATTGTTTTGTCCCTTTTTTTGTAAACCGCTTTGCGGTTGTTGTTTTTACAATCAAGCAGCGTATAAACTTTAGATCAACAAACAAGTAGCCCGCATCTTCACGGCCTAGGACCCTCGTACCTACGGGACCGCCTCACCCGGTATGCCCCACGGAGAGCCTCAAGGTCCATAAATAGCAACACCCTAGTGGTCCCGGGCCCTAAGGAAGTTAGATTGGCTTCAACCAGAGCCAGGGCCTTTTCAACACTGGCCCCGTTCTGGTGGAACGCTCTGCCTCATGAGACCAGGGCCCTGCAGGATCCGACTTCTTTCCGCAGGGCCTGTAAGACAGAGTTGTTCCGCCTGGCCTTTGGCTTGGAGCCAATTTGATTCCCTCCCCCTCTTCTTCCTTTCTCCTCCTGTGATGAGGCTGGATTTTAATATTTTAACGTTTCGATATTTTTAATGTTATATTTTAATCTTGTTTTTAAGTTGTATTCATTCAACTTGTGTTACTATTGCTTGTTAGCTGCCCTGAGCCCGGCATTGGCTGGGGAGGGCGGGGTATAAATAAAATATTATTATTATTATTATTATTATTATTATTATTATTATTATTATTATTCTCCTTGTAAACAAACGGAGGATGTGAATCGTCAGCAGACAAATATTCTGGAAGCACCCCTGGTTTTTTTTTAACGCAAGTCTGTTGTTGCTGTCATTGCGCACGCACGCACACAAACACACACAGAGAGAGACAAATTCATTTCCCATTCCCAGAGCCCGGTTGATTGAACCCAGAAGGGTAAAGTTGCGAATTACAGCTCCAAGCTACCAGATCTTTCCATAATTGCCCCCCTCCCCCAGGTGGGAATGGAGATTTCAGAACCTGGAATAATTAAAGGGTTTGGGGAAGAGACGGAAGGACCATTTTCCAAGGAGAGAGGAAATGGGGAGAGGGACGGCAACAGGGTCACGGAGAGAAGGATGTTTCAAGGGTGCCTGCCCCCTCCCTTCCAATTAGGAGGAAGGAGACGCGAAAGAAAGGACTCATTACGGGATAGCTAGATGAAAAGGGTGACACCTTGCCAAGAGGACAGAGCTGTGAAGCCAGCGCCGCATGTCTGTCGGGGGTCCCGGGAGACCACCGGCACGTTAGAATAGAAGGATTTAGGAAGCTGCGTTTTACCGAGTCGGACCGTAGATATTGCCTGCACTGACTGGCACCAGGATTTCAGACAGGGAGTCTTCCCATGCCGTACCTGGATGGAAACCTGAGGCCTTCTGCATCCCAAGAAGGTGATCTGCTGTAACGTAGCTCAGGGTGGTTGTCGGTGGGGCGAAAGATTCCTGTATCGCAGGGACTGGATGACCCTCGGGGTCCCTTCCAACATCTGATTACAGCAATGTGCTCTATGTGGGGCTACCTTTGAAGGTGACTGGGAAACTACAGATAATCCAGAATGTGGTTGCTAGACTGGTGACTGGGAATGGCTGCTGAGACCATATAACAATGGTCCTGAGAAGACCTACATTGGCTCCCAGGACGTTTCCGAGCACAATTCAAAGTGTTGGGGCTGACCTTGAAAGCCCTAAACGGCCCAGTATCCCTGAAGGAGTGTCTCCACCCCCATCGTTCAGCCCGGACACGGAGGTCCAGCACTGAGGGCCTTCTGGCGGTTCTCTCCCTGCGAGAAGTGAGGTTACAGGGAACCAGGCAGGGGGCCTTCTCGGTGGTGGCGCCCTCCCTGTGGAACGCCCTCCCATTTAGATGTCAAGGAAATAAACAACTATCTGACTTTTAGAAGACATCTGAAGGCAGCCCTTTTTAGGGAAGTTTTTAATGTTTGATGTTTTATCGTGTTTTGAATATTCTTTTGGGAGCCTCCCAGAGTGGCTGGGGAAACCCAGCTAGATGGGCGGGGTACAAATAATAAATTATTATCAGTGCTTTTTTCTGGGGGGACGCAGGGGTACACATACCCCTAAACATTTTGTGAATCTAAGTTTGGCCTCATTGAGGGGCAGTACTGTGGTACCTCTGGTTAAGTACTTAATTCGTTCCGGAGGTCTGTACTTAACCTGAAACTGTTCTTAACCTGAAGCACCACTTTAGCTAATGGGGCCTCCTGCTGCCGCTGGAGCACGATTTGTGTTCTCATCCTGAAGCAAAGTTCTTAACCTGAAGCACCATTTCTGGGTTAGCGGAGTCTGTAACCTGAAGCGTATGTAACCTGAGGTACCACTGTATTTCAATAGGACTAAGGAAAGGAGAGTACCCCTAACCATTTTTGTAGAAAAAAAACACTGATACTGACGAGGATGATGATGATGAAGATATAAAAGAAGGGTAGACAAATTCATGGAGGAGAGGACTACTGATGACTATGAGCTATGAAGGCTTCGCTCTGCCTCCTCAGTGATGCTTCTGAAGACCAGCTGCTAGAAACCGCAGAAGAGCGTGTTGCTCTTGTGATCAGATACTGCTTGCTCTCCCCCCGCCCCCCCCCCGGGGGCATTTGGCTGGCCACTGTGAAAACAGGACGGTGGACTCTGTGGGTCATTGGCTTGATCCCTCAGGCTCTTCTAAGCTTCCTGTAGAACCTCCAGGTCCAGAGGCAGTCTATCTTGATTCCTAGGCTCTTCAGGGCATTTGGCCACTGTGAGAACAGGACGCTGGACTCGACGGACCCCCTTTGGCCAGATTAAACTCTTTCAGTGCTGGATTTACGTACAGCGGTACCTCAGGTTACATACGCTTCAGGTTACATAGGGTTCAGATTAAAGACTCCACTAACCCAGTAATAGTACCTCGGGTTAAGAACTTTGCTTCAGGATGAGAACAGAAATCGTGCGGTGGCGGCACAGCAGCCCCGTTAGCTAAAGTGGTGCTTCAGGCCAAGAACAGTTTCAGGTTAAGAACGGACCTCCAGAACAAATTAAGTACTTAACCCGAGGTACCACTGTGTAAGCTAAACAAGCTATAGCTTAGGGGCCCACTCTTGGGGGGGCCCCCAAAAAAATTAAAAGGGAAAAACACGCCTGGATGTACACTTCCAAAATATGAGAAAAAACAAATTTAAAAACCTACATACAGCAACAGTGTTTTGTATTGTGTAGGCTCCTGTGATGTGAGAAATGGGCCCCGCCTGCTAGCCTGCTCCCTAAAATATCCCTGGTTTGCTCCTTTCTATATATACGGTGCCTACATTCTGCATGGACTGCTTGCAGGGCCACATGGGCAAATGGCTTGAGATACCTATGAGGTCCATAAATGACCATATAGCATTTATTCGACAGAAAAACAGCGGCAATTTGTTGTTGACAAAGGACAGCTGGACATAGAAAGGGCCCCATTGCCTTCAGTAGCTTAAAGGTAAAGGGACCCCTGACCATTAGGTCCAGTCGTGGCCGACTCTGGGGTTGCAGCGCTCATCTCGCTTTATTGGTCGACAGAGCTGGCGTATAACTTCCGGGTCATGTGGCCAGCAGGACTAAGCCACTCCTGGAGCAACAGAGCAGCGCACGGAAACGCCGTTTACCTTCCCGCTGGAGCGGTACCTATTTATCTACTTGCACTTTGATATGCTTTCGAACTGCTAGGTTGGCAGGAGCAGGGACCGAGCAACGGGAGCTCACCCCATCATTGCGGGGATTCGAACTGCCGACCTTCTGATCGGCAAGCCCTAGGCTCTGTGGTTTAACCCACAGCGCCAGTAGCTTAGGGCCTCATCAAACCTAAGCTCTTCTGATGTGTGCATGTGCTTGCAAAAGACTCGCTGTAGTTCCACGGGGCATCTGTGGCAGGCCCCGGAAAAGTGCGCTGTCTTGCCGGCCCAGATTTACTGCTTCTCTGTGGCGCTACAGAGAGCCGGAGAGGAGAGCTGCTCCAGGAAATCAATCAAGGCGGCGAGTACATTAGGAAGTTCTCTAAGCACTCACTACGCAACGCAGCCACCATCCATCGTGGGGAGGGAAGAGGGAGTGAGTGCTGAGGGCGGCGGGAGAATCTCTTTCTTATGGACTGGGCGTCCCAGAAGCATTTGTATCTCATCCCTCAGGGGAAACGCTGCCTTTCCGCTGTCAGCAAAAAAACAACGGGAGAGTTATGGCTTGAGAGCGGCAGTTGGAACAGTGGAACTTAGTTCGGAGGATGGGGAGGTGTTGGCAACCCAAATGCACCCCTAAATACCGTTTTTTGCTCTATAAGACTCATTTTTTCCCTCCTAAAAAGTAAGGGGAAATGTGTGTGCGTCTTGCGGTGCGAATGCAGGCTGCTCAGCTATCCCAGAAGCCAGAACAGCAAGAGGGATCGCTGCTTTCACTGCGCAGCGATCCCTCTTGCTGTTCTGGCTTCTGAAATTCAGAATATTTTTTTTCTTGTTTTCCTCCTCCAAAAACTAGGTGCGTCTTGTGGTCTGGTGCGTCTTATAGAGTGAAAAATACGGTACTTTTCAGCTGGCCAGGGAACATCAGCGGTTGCAGCCTTGGGGTGCTGGGAGGCCATCGAAAGTGCACTTTAAATGACCATGTAATAATTAATGTAAAAATAATTATTCGTAACTGTGCAACGAGGATGGAAAGATCTGTCCGTTTCTCGTTTTTCCAACCTTCAATCCGTTTTCCACGTTTTACAAAAACGTAACAATCCCTAGCAGTTTCAGCAGATTCAACAGCATGTTGTTGTTGTTTGCAGGTTTTGACAATGGTGCACATTTTTGCAAAGCAATTTCTCCCAGCATTATGCACATTTGTACATTATGATTTTTATAAATGTTTTCACTTTTAGGCACGCTTTGCCCTCGCCATATGCATTTTTTGGAAATGTTACTTGGCTGGGGAACTGCAAAACGTGGCCGATGAACAGATTTCGGAAGCTGGCTTCGTTCAGGTTTGCGGGTTGTGCAAATTTTATCGATTCGGCTTTCAGTGCCTGCTGAATCAAATCTCTCCTCCATCCCAAGTAATCGCTGGACTAGATGGATTTGGAGACAAAAAGCCACATGTCAGGGCTCAGGGTTTTCCTCCCCATAATTCACTTCCATTGTTCTGGAACAGAAGCCACTAATCTCTGTCTAGGTCTTTGGGCTTCTCTGGATTTTTGAGTGAGTTTTCTGGAGGCCACTTGCTCTCGTCCCGTCTCTCCCTACTCCTGGGATCAGCCCTGAGCCAACATTAAAATGCACTCACCCACACTTTGAGAGGGATCTGGGGAAAAGCCAGCGTTGGTAGAATCAACCCCGACAGCTAAAAGGAGGAAGTGAGGAAACGCTGTTTACCTTCCCACCACAGCGGTACCTATTTATCTACTAGCACTGGTGTGCTTTCGGACTGCTAGGTTGGCAGGAGCTGGGACAGAGCAATGGTGGGAGCTCAGCACCATCACGGGGATTTGAACCGCTGACCTTCCGATCGGCAAGCCCAAGAGCTTCTGCGGTTAGAGCACAGTGCCACCCGCTTCTGCCAACCTAGCAGTCCGAAAGCACACCAGTGCTAGTAGATAAATAGGTACCACTGCAGCGGGAAGGTAAACGGCGTTTCTATGCACTCTGGTTTCCGTCACGGTGTCCCGTTGCGCCAGAAGCGGTTTAGTCCTGCTGGCCACATGACCCGGAAAGCTGTCTGTGGACAAAGGCCAGCTCCCTAGGCCTGAAAGCGAGATGAGTGCCACAACCCCATAGTCGCCTTTGACTGGACTTAACCGTCCAGGGATCCTTTACCTTTTAACTTAGAGTAGAACCCACTGAAATGAATCTGCATGACTAAGTGGACTTCAAACAAATGTAAATACAGTGGTACCTGTTGAACAAATTGGCTCCCGAACGCCGCAAACCCAGAAGTGAGTGTTCCGGTTTGCAGATGCTTTTCGGAAGCTGAACGTCTGACGCAGCTTCTGATTGAACACTGAAAGCTCCCGCAGCGAATCGGAAGCCGCTTCTTGGCTTCCAAATGGTTTTGGGAGTCGAACGGACTCCCAGAACAGATTAAGTTCGAGAACCAAGGCACCACCTTATAGGCCAACTTTCAGAGGGAAATCTACCCTGCGAGAAAAGTAAGGAGGAGGAAGAGGAGGAGAAGAAGAAGAAGAAGAAGAAGAAGAAGGGGCAGGTGTAAGAGAGTTTCCAATGAAGGGGTCTGATTGTTAAGCCACTCTGGAAATTATAGCTGTGGGAGGACCCTTAAACTACAGCTCCCATTATTCTTTTGGGGACGCCACTGCGAGGGCAAACGGGCTGCTGCCGCCGCTGCTGCCACCCTCAGCAACCCGCCACCCGAGGCAGCCGGCTCACTTTGCCTCACGATAGGGCCGGCCTGTTCCTGGCTGCGCCAATGTCTCCTGGCTTATCAGATTCCACACAGCTGCCCCCTCTTAGCGCAGTCGACATGCCAGCAAAGGTATCTCTTTCTCCCTCTCGCCTGTTCTGCCTGTTCTTAACGCGCCGCCTCCATTCATTCTGCTCCTGTAACTGTAAAATTGATTTTTTTTCTCTCTTCCCCCCTCGCCACTTGTTGTTTGCGGCCGAGGGTTTCCGAGACAGGGCCCGTTTTCTAATTAGTTGTTCCGGAGCGAGCGAGCGGAACCCGGGACAGGAGCAGGGCGGATTGAGAAGGGAGAAGAGGGAGCGAAAGACGACGTGGCGATAATAGGCCGCGACAAAGGAAAGGAGGGTCTCCGATAGGATGAGTTATAATGGAAGGATTCCTTCTCCTTATTCTCCTTCTCCTTTTTACGCGAGAGATGAAGCAATTAGGAAGCCATTGGCTTCAAGAGCTCGACAGGAAATTAGTCGCGGAGGTAACCACCGGAGAAAGCCAAGCAAAGAGGGAAGGGAGATTTCGTTGCCATGATTTATTAGGACAGGAATGGGGGCGATTCGGCCCCCTGGGCTTCTCTGTTCGGAACAATGAGGACTAGAGTCTTAGCTGATTTTAAAGGAAGGGTAGATGTATGTCAAATGTAAGAGGAGACTGCTGGAACAGACCGGCGAGCCTTCTAAGTCCAGCATCCTGTTCTCACAGTGGCCTGTGGGAAACCGGGTATCAGGATTCGAACACAACTCTCCCTTCTTGTGGTTCTGAATGCAACTGGCATTCAGGAGCATGGCTGCCTTCAGTTATGTTTGTCACTGTCATCATCGTCGTCTTCTTCGATCCCTCGTAGCCGAGTAAGATTGTCTTCCATGAACACGGTTTTAACAGTGAGTCCGTAAGTGACTGTGGAGGCCAATTCTGGATCCACACGTCCTTCCACAGTGGGGACGTAGGTTTCTGGGCGGGAGTTGATCCCGGTGAGGGCTTGCCAAGCGTGCCTTCCTCTTAGCACGTTTCTCCCTTGCGTCCCGAGTTCAAGCGTCTTCAAAGCCCATGACACCTTTGGGAAAGGCTGTTCAACTGGAGCGCTCACAGGCCAGTGTTTCCCAGTTCTCGGTGTTTATACTACATTTCTTTAGATTTGCCTTGAGAGAGTCTTTGAACCTCTTTTGTTGACCACCAGCATTACGCTTTCCGTTTTCAAGTTCGGAATAGAGGAGTTGCTTTGGAAGACGATCATCAGGCATCCGCACAACATGGCCAGTCCAACGAAGCTGATGTTGCCCTCTTCTGTTGTTGTTGTTGTTTAGTCATTTAGTCGTGTCCGCCTCTTCGTGACCCCCTGGGCCAGAGCACGCCAGGCCCTCCTGTCTTCCACTGCCTCCCGCAGTTTGGTCAAACTCATGCTGGTAGCTTTGAGAACACTGTCCCACCATCTCATCCTCTGTCGTCCCCTTCTCCTTGCGCCCTCCATCTTTCCCAACATCAGGGCCTTTTCCAGGGAGTCTTCTCTTCTCATGAGGTGGCCAAAGTCTTGGAGCCTCAGCTTCAGGATCTGTCCTTCCAGTGAGATCTCAGGGCTGATTTCCTTCAGAATGGAGAGGTTGGGTCGCTGCAGCAGATTCTTATAATGACAATATAATACTGGCCTTCTCCACCCCACCCCACCCCAGTCCCTTTCCTAATGATGCCAAGTATGTCTACCCAGAAACAAGTTCCATTGAGCTCCATGGGATTTGAATGCAGGGCTTCCTCCAGCCTTACTGCGCAATCTCTGCTTTTACTCAGAGGTAAGCCCCACAGCAAGGGACGCAGGTGGTGCTGTAGTCTAAGCCACAGAACTTGCCGATCAGAAGGTCGGCAGTTCAAATCCCCGCGACGGAGTGAGTTCCCGTTGCTCGGTCCCTGCTCCTGCCAACCTAGCAGTTCAAAAGCACGTCAAAGTGCAAGTAGATAAATAGGTACCACTCTGGAGGGAAGGTAAACGGCGTTTCCGTGCGCTGCTCTGGTTCACCAGAAGCGGCTTAGTCCTGCTGGCCACATGACCCGGAAGCTGTATGCCGGCTCCCTCGGCCAGTAAAGTGAGATGAGCGCCGCAACCCCAGAGTCGTCCATGACTGGACCCAACGGTCAGGGGTCCCTTTACCTTCTTAAGCCCCACAACTGTTCAGTGCAGTTTGCTCTCCATAGGATCACAGCTGCAATAAGCCATCAATAGATGGGTTGGTTAAATCAGTCCAATTAATAGATTTCATATTTTGAGCCTTAATGTGCAGAATGGAACCGAATGAGAGCGGGGTGGAAATCAAAGCTTCACATAGCAGAGTTTGGGGTGGGGTGGGGAATAATAATTTGCCAGGCACATTAAAGAAAAATTCTCTGGCTTTTTTGTTTTTGTTTTTTGTTTAAAAAGCAACGTTTGATCTCACCAGGTCCACTCACCTTTATTAAGGTCGTTAATTTAAATTGTTCGCAATAATTCCTTAACCTCTGCTTAATTGCTCCACAGAAGAGTGATCTGCTTTTCCCCTGCCCTGCAAATTGGGACCTTGTTCCTCAATGCATGGAAACCGCACCCCCTGCAGATCATGACTGGTTACTACATGGGGTTTTTTTAAAAAACAAAAAACCCAGATCTTTGTATTTTCACCCCCCCAAAAAAAAAAAATCTGAAGAAATCGAGGGAGACAAAACCGAGGGTTCCGAAGAATTGTTTCAGGGTTCAATGGCTGGAAAACGGTTTTGAAAAGTACCTGTAGCATACTGTAAAGATTTGGGAACTCTGAAGGTTATTGGAAACCCAGCCAGATGGGTGAGGTATTGTTGTTGTTGTTGTTTAGTCGCTTAGTCGTGTCCGCCTCTTCGTGACCCCCTGGACCAGAGCACGCCAGGCCCTCCCGTCTTCCGGTGCCTCCCGCAGTTTGGTCAAACTCATGCTGGCAGCTTCGAGAACACTGTCCCACCATCTCGTCCTCCGTCGTCCCCTTCTCCTTGCGCCCTCCATCTTTCCCAACATCAGGGTCTCTTCCAGGGAGTCTTCTCTTCTCATGAGGTGGCCAAAGTCTTGGAGCCTCAGCTTCCAGGATCTGTCTTCAGTGAGCACTCAGGGCTGATTTCCTTACGAATGGAGAGGTTGGATCTTCTTGCAGTCCATGGGACTCTCCAGAGTCTCCTCCAGCACCAGAATTCAAAAGCATCCATTTTTCGGCGATCAGCCTTCTTTATGGTCCAGCTCTCACTTCCATACATCACTACTGGGAAAACCAGAGCTTGAACTATACGGACCTTTGTTGGCAAGGTGATGTCTCTACTTTTTAAGATGCTGTCTAGGTTTGTCATTGCTTTTCTCCCAAGAAGCAGGGTGAGGTATAATTATTATTACCACCCTGACTGGCAACAGCTCTTCAGGTTTGCAGGTGGGGGGGGGGGATTCCCAGTTCTAACTAGCGATGCTGCCGGTTGAGCTTGGGACCTTTTAGATGCAAAGCAGAATGGTCTACCAGTGAGCTTTGTCCCTTCCATTAAAAAACAACAACCAAGGTTCTGGTCCTCCTCGTTCTGAATAAAGGGGTGGTCTAAATATGAAGCGGGTGGCACTGTGGGTTGAACCACAGAGCCTAGGACTTGCTGATCAGAAGGTCGGCGGTTCGAATCCCCGCAATGACAGGGTGAGCTCCCGTTGCTCGGTCCCTGCTCCTGCCAACCTAGCAGTTCGAAAGCACGTCAAAGTGCAAGTAGATAAATAGGTACCGCTCCGGCGGGAAAGTAAACGGTGTTTCCGTGCGCTGCTCTGGTTCGCCAGAAGTGGCTCAGTCCTGCTGGCCACATGACCCAGAAGCTGTACGCCAGCTCCCTCGGCCAGTAAAGTGAGATGAGCGCCGCAACCCCAGAGTTGGTCACGACTGGACCTAATGGTCAGGGGTCCCTTTACTTTTACCTTAAATACGAAGCTGGCTCTCAGACACAGAATCACAATTATAGTGATGGAAAGGACCCCGAGGGTAAGGTTAGCAGATTTTTTTCCCCAATGAATCCGGGGACACTTTTAAACTTCAATGGATTTTGTATGGGGACTGATTTATAAATCCAGGGACTGTCCCCGGGAAACTGGGACATCTGGTAACCTTACCCGTGGGTCATAGAATCATAGAGTTGGAAGAGACCACAAGGGCCATCGAGTCCAACCCCCTGCCAAGCAGGAAACACCATCAGAGCACTCCTGACATATGGTTGTCAAGCCTCTGCTTAAAGACCTCCAAAGAAGGAGACTCCACCACACTCCTTGGCAGCAAATTCCACTGTCAAACAGCTCTTACTGTCAGGAAGTTCTTCCTAATGTTTAGGTGGAATCTTCTTTCTTGTAGTTTGGATCCATTGCTCCGTGTCCGCTTCTCTGGAGCAGCAGAAAACAACCTTTCTCCCTCCTCTATATGACATCCTTTTATATATTTGAACATGGCTTTCATATCACCCCTTAACCTCCTCTTCTCCAGGCTAAACATGCCCAGCTCCCTTAGCTGTTCCTCATAAGGCATCGTTTCAGTGGATCCAAACTACAAGAAAGAAGATTCCACCTAAACATTAGGAAGAACTTCCTGACAGTAAGAGCTGTTCGACAGTGGAATTTGCTGCCAAGGAGTGTGGTGGAGTCTCCTCCTTTGGAGATCTTTAAGCAGAGGCTTGACAACCATATGTCAGGAGTGCTCTGATGGTGTTTCCTGCTTGGTAGGGGGTTGGACTCGATGGCCCTTGTGGTCTATTCCAACTCTATGATTCTATGATTCTATATCTCCCAGAATTCCTTTATCACTTTACAGTTCCACCACATGTGGCGAATGGTGCCTTCTTTCTCCTTACATTTCCAACAAATAATATTTGAAGATGGCTATCGTGCCACCTTTCCGCTTTCTCTGGGCAAATCATCCCCAATTTCCGTTCCTCATAAGGCTCGGCTTCCAGACCTTTGATCATCGCCCTTCTCTGCACACATCCTAGCTTGTCAATACCGTTACTTCCGTCATAGAGCTTCAGTATGCTGATGACAATGTAGTGTGTGCACGCTTAGAGGATGACCTCCAAACCATCCTAAATATCTTCGCAGAAGCTTATGAAAAGCTTGGCCTGTCGCTCAACATCCCAAAAACCAAAGTGCTGCACCAATAAGTACAAAATAACCCCTCCGCAGTGCCACAAACCCAACTCAATGGTGTAACGTTCGAAAGTGTCAATCACTTCTCCTACCTAGGCAGTTATCTTTCCACATTGATGCCGAAATCCAGCATCGCCTGAGCTCTGCAAGTGCGGCATTCTCCTGACTGAAGTGCAGAGTGTTTGAGGACCAGGACATTCGCAGGGAAACCAAAATGCTCGTTTACAAAGCGATTGTAATACCAACCTTACTGTACGCTTGTGAAACGTGGACCACTTATGAACACCATCTCAAACTCCTCGAAAGATTCCATCAACGGTGCCTCTGAAAATTTTCACACATCACTTGGGAAGACAGGCGAGCTAATACCAGTGTACTGGAAGAAGCAGAGATCACCAATGTTGAAGAAATGATTCTTTGTTGGACTGGTCATGTTGTGATCAACTCCCACCCAGAGACCTATGTCCCCACTGTAGAAGGATGTGTGGATCCAGAATTGGCCTCCGCAGTCACTTACGGACTCATTGTTAAAGCCGTGTTTATGGAAGACAACCTTACTCGGCTACGAGGGATCGCCAAAGGAGGAGGATATTCCCAGATCTACCTGCTCAGGCCCCTTCATGGATCACTGCCTTGCCGTGGCGAAGGGGCTTGAATAACTCAGAGAAGCTATGAGCCATGCCGTGCTGGGCCACCCAAGATAGACAGGTCATAGTGGAGAGTTTTGACCAAACGTGATCCACCTGGAGCAGGAACCGGCAAGCCACTCCAGTATCCCTGCCAAGAAAACTCCGTGGACAAAGACAACAGGCATATCACCTCTCCATTCTGAAGGAAATCAGCCCTGAGTGCTCACTGGAAGGACAGATCCTGAAGCTGAGGCTCCAAGACTTTGGCCACCTCATGAGAAGAGAAGACTCCCTGGAAAAGACCCTGATGTTGGGAAAGATTGAGGGCGCAAGGAGAAGGGGACGACAGAGGACGAGATGGTGGGACAGTGTTCTCAAAGCTACCAGCATGAGTTTGACCAAACTGCGGGAGGCAGTGGAAGACAGGAGTGCCTGGCGTGCTCTGGCCCAGGGGGTCACCAAGAGGCGGACACGACTAAACAACAACACCTGCTCAGGATTAAACCTGGGACCTCTTTGACCCGTTCTACGCTCCTCGTTTTGGGGAGGCGGACGAGGCTCTGGGGATGCACGGCACGGCCTGCTCCATGCGTTGCAGAGAAACAGTGGGGTGTGACCCCCTCGCTTCTCCAAGGTACCATCAACATGTTGTCAAGCAGGGGGCCTCTTGACCTCTGGGCCGCAAACAAAGCTGCCTCTCCTCCATTTACACGAGAGGTACATGTCTTTCCGGCCTGTGCCGCACTAGGCGCCGGAGGAAGATTGGCAGGGGACAAGGCCGGTTTCCCACACGGGGGGGGCAGCACCCGGATATGCACTCCTCGCCTCCCCGCGGCAGGCGTAAAATGCCGATTCTCATTTGCGCCTGTCAAACAGCGGGGAAATCCTGGTGTGTGTGTGTGTGTGTGTGTGTGTGTGTGTGTGTGTGTGTAGTGGGGGAATTGTGCCGAGAGAGGAATGACCGGCTTTTTTTGAGGGGGGGGGTGTTGAGGCCTGTCCACGCCGAGAGAACAGAAGGAGACCACAAAGCAAGCCGTTTGGCAACCGACTGCTGCACAGCAGTGGCGTTTGCAGTGGCAGGTGAATTTTTGCAGCGGGGAAGAAAAGTTGCAGAAGGAAAATTTGGGATATCCGAAAGCGACAAAGCGAGGCGTTTTTATTTATACGAAGTCTAGTTTAAAAACCAAAAAACACACAACCGTCCAATCCACACACACACACCCATCTTCTCGCCTTGTCAGCGCGGCGTCGGCTGTCACTCACCGGCCTTCCCCGAATTCTCCTTCAAGTTGTCATAGCGAGACGGGGGGCCGGGTGTGGGCGGAGGGGGGCCGGATTATGCTAACGCGGTGTCCAGAATCGATTCAAGTGGAACGCTTGTTTGACTAGCGGAACCGCTGGTCTGAGCGGAGAGCGTTGAGACCCTGGATTTTCCCACCTTCCCGGAACAATTTGGCATTGTTCTGGTTCCAGGCTCGGTGAGCTCTTGTCCTGCAGCTCTGAATGACAGAGCTTTTGAGTCTATGCAAGGCTGCTTTGAATTTCTAAGACCCTCTCTGGAAGTCCCCATGGTCTCCCACTTCTGTTGTCTTTCCCTTCTAACTCCCCCCTCTTTGCACTCTCTTTTGACTCCCCCCCTTCGCTCCAATTCTTCTAATTCCAAGCCTTTAGATCCCTAACATATTTCCCCCCTCTCTCATCCGCATGCCCCCGTCTCCCTTCTCCTTTGACCGTTCAGAATTTCACTTCGCTCTCTTGCGGTTGCTGCAGACATTTCCCCTTTTCTGAGCAAAATATAGAGAGGGGGGAGGTGGATTTCAGGGAGAGTTGGGGAAATGTTAGGATTAGGCCCTCCCCCCAAAAAAAAAATGTTTAGGGGTGCTCTCATTTTGACTCAAGAAAATCACTGCTTCGTAGTTCAAATTGGGAAAAATAAAGACAGTAAATGGACAAAAGTACAAAGAGTCGCAAAATGTTTAGGGGTATCCGTACCCCCAGAAAAAAAACACTGGTTAGGATGCTTACCTTACTCCCCACCCCAACCCGTTTTTTTTAACCAGTACAGCTGCTGTTTTGCACACCTGTATTTTAAATTCAAGGGCTGCAAAAACGAGCCCCAGAGAGGAAAACTTATTATTTATTTGTTGATTTCATAAAATCTACACACTGCCTGGTTGTATTCCCCCCCCCCAAAAAAAAAACGAGTTTACCAAAAAAACAAAGCAATAAAATTATCAATAAGAAAATGAACAACAATGATTTGGAAAAAAGTACCGTATTTTTTTAATATATATATATATATATAGGGACGCGGGTGGCGCTGTGGGTAAAAGCCTCAGCGCCTAGGGCTTGCCGATCGAAAGGTCGGTGGTTCGAATCCCCGCAGCGGGGTGCGCTCCCGTTGCTCGGTCCCAGCGCCTGCCAACCTAGCAGTTCGAAAGCACCTTCGGGTGCAAGTAGATAAATAGGGACCGCTTACTGGCAAGAAGGTAAACGGCGTTTCCGTGTGCTGTGCTGGCTCGCCAGAGCAGCAATGTCACGCTGGCCACGTGACCCAGAAGTGTCTCCGGACAGCGCTGGCCCCCGGCCTCTTAAGTGAGATGGGCGCACAACCCCAGAGTCTGGCAAGACTGGCCCGTACGGGCAGGGGTACCTTTACCTTTACCTTTACCGTATTTTTTGCTTTATAAGACTCACTTTTTCCCTCCTAAAAAGTAAGGGGAAATGTGTGTGCGTTTTATGGAGTGAATGCAGGCTGCACAGCTATCCCAGAAGCCAGAACAGCAAGAGGGATTGCTGCTTTCACTGCGCAGCGATCCCTCGTGCTGTTCTGGCTTCTGAGATTCAGAGTATTTTTTTTCTTGTTTTCCTTCTCCAAAAACTAGGTGCGTCTTGTGGTCTCGTGCGTCTTATAGAGCGAAAAATATGGTAAATAAGGAAAACACATTAAAATTTGCACCAGCATTAAAATTCACAACATCTGGGGAGGCTTGCCTGAAATATTTTTAGCAGGCACCAAAAAAATAGAAGTTATTGATTGATCGCCTACATATTTTTACCTTTCTCCTTCAAGGAGCTCAAGGTGGGGTATGTGGCTTTCCCCCTCCCCATTTAAACCCTACAACAAGCCTGAGAGATAAGCTAGGCGGAAAGGTAGTGACTCACCCAGCGAGCTTCTGGTTGAGTCACGCAGTGCCGGATTTACGTATAAGCTAACAAGCTGTAGCTCAGGTCCCCACTCTCTTGGGGGCCCCAGAAAAATTAAAGGGGGGGGACTGGATGTACATTTCCAAAATATAAAAAACAAATAAAACCTACATCCAGCAACAGTGTTTGTGTTGCCTAGGCTCCTATGATGTAAGTCATGGGCCCCGCCTGCTCCCTAAAATGTCACAGGTTTGCTCCTTTCTATATATAGGGTGCCTACATTCTGCATGGACTGGTTATATGGCAACATGTGCAAATGGCACATATAGCATAGATGCAACACAAAAAACAGTGACTATTTGTTGTGGCAAAGACAGCTGGACATAGAAAGGGCCCCATTACCTTCAGTAGCTTAAAGGTAAAGGTACCCCTGCCCGTACGGGCCAGTCTTGCCAGACTCTTAGGGTTGTGCGCCCATCTCACTTAAGAGGCCGGGGGCCAGCGCTGTCCGGAGACACTTCCGGGTCACGTGGCCAGCGTGACATCGCTGGCTCTGTGAGCCAGAGCCGCACATGGAAACGCCGTTTACCTTCCCACTTGTAAGCGGTCCCTATTTATCTACTTGCACCCGGGGGTGCTTCAAACTGCTAGGTGCGTAGGAGCAGGGACCGAGCAACGGAGCGCACCCCGCCACAGGGATTCGAACCGCGACCTTTCGATCGGCAAGCCCTAGGTGCTGAGGCTTTTACCCACAGTGCCACCTGCGTCCCAGGCCTCATCAAACCTAAATCTGGCCCTGGTTGAGTGGGAGGACTTGAACCCCGGTGTCTCCTAACTCTACAATTCTATGGTTCTATATTTGGCTTTTAAAAGCCGCAAACGGTTTCACCTTTCCCTTGCTAAGAAGCCAACCCGGTCCATCATCACTTCAATAGTTTTGGCTCCCTGAGACTTATAATCAAATATTGGAGTTGGAAACCCAGTGCGTCACCTAGACCTACCCCCCTACAAGGCAGCAATAACCCAACAAAATTCTACTGGAATTCACGGGCCTAAAGTAGCCACGCCAGTTAATTTCCGTGGATCTACTCTCAGTTTGGCTAACATTGGACACGGTACAGGTAAAGGACCTCCTAGACGGTTAAGTCCAGTCAAAGGCGACTATGAAGTTGCGGCACTCATCTCGCTTTCAGGCCGAGGGAGCCGGAGTTTGTCCGCAGACAGCTTTCTGGGTCATGTGGACTAAACCGCTTCTGGCGCACCGGGACGGAAACCAGAGCGCACGGAAACGCCGTCTACCTTCCCGCCGCAGCTGTACCCATTTATCTACTTGCACTGTTGTGTTTCGAACTGCTAGGTTGGCAGGAGCTGGGACAGAGCAACGGGAGCTCAGCCCATCACAGGGATTCGAACCGTCAACCTTCTGATCAGCAAGCGCAAGAGGCTCAGTGGTTTAGACCACTGTCTCGGAAGCGCTTTCTGGTCCTCTGTGAGATGGGACGTGCCAGGCCGTCTATGGCGTTCCGAAATACGTCCGTACGTCAGATTTGTATGGAGTTGTTTTTTCACTCCCGTCCCTAATAATCCCTAACATGGAATTCTGCGCTCTCTCTCTCTTCTTCCCCCCGACTGCCAATGCACACTGAGCTGACATTTTGATAAAACTATCCGCTGCGACCCCGAGTTCTCGTTCCTGGGAAGGAGACATCAGCCAGCATAAATACTCTGGTGCCAGGGGGACAAAAGTCTACCTTTAATCTCCCAGACGAAAAATAAAATAATAATAAAAAGCACCATTCTGCCTCCTGCTCTCTGAGAAGCCAGTCTTCCTCCCCACTCTCTCTCTCATGTTTTCAGCAAATATAGAGCTTATAAATATATGAATTTATCAGCAGAGAAAATCCATTCTTTTACCTGGAGCGAAATGCTAACGAGGGCTCTCTGCCGGCTCGGCTGACAGTTCCAAAGTGTGTTTCAGTCACAGGCGAGACAGCTCACTTCGAGGGGGAAACGAGAGAGGGAAAGTCGGGCAGGAGGCGAGACCGTGGCGGGAAGAGGGAGCGTGGTGTAGTGGTTACAGCAATGGTGCTCCGCTCACGGGAAAGCCTTAGGGCAGTCTTGCCTTTATACTGCATCCCCCATAAGCCCTGTCATGGTCCGGTTCACGGGCGATCAAAGTCCCGGCTGGGGACGTCGGGACCGGGGGCAAGATGACGGGGTGGGAGCAGGAACAGGAGTCCAGAAGCCAGGAGTCAGGAAGCCAAGGGTCCGAGGATTAGGAAGCAAGGAGTCACAAAATCATGGGTCCGAGGGTCAAGAAGCAAGGAGTTACGGAGTCAAGGGTCCGAGGGTTGAGAAGCAAGGAGTCAAGAAGCCAATGGTCCGAGGGTCGAGGAGCAAGGAGTCACGAAGTCAAGGGTCCGAGGATTGAGAAGCAAGGAGTCAAGAGCAAGGGTCCGAGGGTCGAGGAGCAAGGAGTCACGAAGGGTTAAGTAGCAAGGAGCCAAGGTCCGAGAATCAGGAAGCAAGGAGCCCAACACAGCAAGGCAGGGAACGTGTTGCTGTGGCAAAGAGCCGAAGGGAAATGCTGACCTTATATCCCTTCTCAGCTCTTGCCACCAGGTGCTGTGAGTTACCAATCAGCCTCACCTGTGTGGCCGCACCTTGCCTCTCCAGAACAAACTTAGGAAGGCCCCAGTCCTGCAAAGTCCTACTGGTCCCAGGGCCTGGCTCCTGCACGCACTCCTGACAAGCCCCAGCCAGCGTGGCTGTTTTGAGCTACCACTCCCAAGTCACAGAACCATAGAATCATAGAGTTGGAAGGGACAGATGGCCACCCAACCTCTGCTTGAAAACCTCCAAGGAAGGGGAGTCCACCACCTTCCATCCCATGGTCAAACTGCTCTTACTATCAGAAGGTTCTTCCTGATGTTGAGTCGGAATCTCCATTCATGCCGCTTGAAGCCATTGGTTCAAGTCCTACCCTCCGGAGCAGGAGCAAACAAGCTTGTTCCCTCTTCCATGTGACAGCTCTTCAGATATTTGAAGATGGCTCTCATATCTCCTCTCGGTCTCCTCTGCAGGCCACTGCAAGCCAGTGTGGTGTAGTGGTTAAGAGCGGTAGTCTCGTAATCTGGGGAAACCGGGTTCGCGTCTCCGCTCCTCCACCTGCAGCTGCTGGGTGACCTTGGGCTAGTCACACTTCTTTGAAGTCTCTCAGCCCCACTCACCTCACAGAGTGTTTGTTGTGGGGGAGGAAGGGAAAGGAGAATGTTAGCCGCTTTGAGACTCCTGAAGGGGAGTGAAAGGTGGGGAATCAAATCCAAACTCTTCTTCTTCTTCCACTTTTCCAGGCTAAACATACCCAGCTCCTTCAACCACTCCTCACAAGGCGTGGCTTCTAGACCAAGTGCACATTTTGACATGCAAGCTTTCTTGCTTAGTCACTCACTATCGGTTTTTAGATAGGGTAATGTGCTGTGCGACCATCTCCGACTCCTCAAAAGATTCCATCAACTTTGTCTCCGAAAATTTTTACACATCACTTGGGAAGACAGGCAAACTATTGCCAGTGTACACTAAGAAGCAATGATCACCAATGTTGAAGTGATGATTCTGAAACATCAACTTCGTTGGACTGGTCATGTAGTTCGGATGCCTGATTATCGTCTTCCAAAGCAACTACTCTACTCCAAACTTTAAAATGGAAAGCGTAATGCTGGTGGTCAACAAAAGAGGTTCAAAGACTCTCTCAAGGGAAATCTAAAAAAAAATGTAGTATAAACACCGACAACTGGGAAACACTGGTCTGCGAGCACTCCAGTTGGAGAACAGCCTTTACCAAAGGTGTCGTGGGCTTTGAAGACACTCGCACTCAGGATGCAAGGGAGAAACGCGCTAAGAGGAAGGCATGCTTGGCAAACCTTCACCGGGATCAACTCCCGCCCGGAGACCTATGTCCCCACCATAGAAGGACATGTGGATCCAGAATTGGCCTCCATGGTCACTTACAGACTCATTGTTAAAACTGTGTTTATGGAAGACCATCTTACTTGGCTACGGTAAAGGTAAAGGTATCCCTGCCGGTACGGGCCAGTCTTGACAGACTCTAGGGTTGTGCGCCCATCTCACTCTATAGGCCGGGGGCCAGCGCTGTCCGCAGACACTTCCGGGTCACGTGGCCAGTGTGACAAGCTGCATCTGGCGAGCCAGCGCAGCACACCGAACGCCATTTACCTTCCCGCTGGTAAGCGGTCCCTATTTATCTACTTGCAGCCGGGAGTGCTTTCGAACTGCTAGGTTGGCAGGCGCTGGGACCGAGCAGCGGGAGCTCACCCCGCCGCGGGGATTCGAACCGCCGACCTTTCGATCGGCAAGCCCTAGGCACTGAGGCTTTTACCCACAGCGCCACCCGCTTCCCCGGTCACTTACAGACTCATTGTTAAAACTGTGTTTATGGAAGACCATCTTACTTGGCCACGAGTGATCACCAAAGAGGAAGAAGACACCAACTCTTTGAGTTCCTTATGCTGATGGCCGCCATTTTTTAATTCCCCGGTGCCTGTGGATCAAAGCTACGCTGCCATCGACTATGGTTTTGCACAGGCTGGGAGCACAATGAGCTTTTTGTAGAAATACCACCGCCACCAAGCCCAAAAGAAATCAACCCGCCCTCTTGAAAAACAGTCAGCAGTGCCCCTCATTCGTGGCCACCGAATGGGGCGTACGAAAACGGAGGGCCCATTATGCCTCAGGCCTACACAGCCCTTGACAGTTGAACACGCTCTGGTCTCAGAAGGCTTCAGGATAATGCATGCCTCAAACCCTCTTGGCTGCTAGTAAGAAAGTTGAAGAGGGCCTTGGTTAGCATTTTGCTCTGGGTTATAAAAGAATGGATTTTCTCCGCCGATAAAGTTTTATATTTAGAAGCTCTACGTTTTCCAGAAAGCACGATGGGTGTTGGAGGTCTGCTATTAGAAAGGATTTGGTGCTGAGGGACTGACATGAATAGAGAGAGGGAGAGATGGAGAGTGGAGATTTCCAAATACTTTAATTCTCCTTTTCTGTATTTCTGGAAAGAGCATGGCAGTGGAGAAATTAAATATACGTGCTTTATTATTATTTTTTAAGTGAACAAAAGGAAGGGGGGTCATCAGGTTCCGTCCCTCCACAGATGTAAAGCAGTCCCTGGAAGTCGATTCTGTTCCCGTTTAAAATAAGATTTTATTCCGGCATAATGAGAGAACAAAATAATTAATTTCCTTCCTCTTTTCAAGTCAAACGAATGGAGAGCTAAGCGTCTCGATTTGAAAAGGGCGATTCCCCGGTCTCGACAAAGCCCAAAGCGGAACTGGCTGGACGAGAGGACAGATTTAGTTGAAATAACACCGGAACGTCGAAAGAGCCCTGGAGCGGAAACCGGCCAAAAGGGACCGATCGAGCCTAGCATCCTCTTCTCACAGTGGCAAAGTGCCCCAAAGAACCTAGGAATCTAGACAGACTGCCTCTGAACCTGGAGGTTCCACAAGAACATAAGAAGAGTGTGATTGATTAAGCCAATGGCCTTTCTAGTCCAGCAGCCTCTCCTCACAACGGCCGTGATGGCCTGGGATTCGGACTCAGAGGATGAACCTGAAGAATCCCAGCCTGCACAGGAGTCCCTGCCTCCAGAACCAGCTGAGCCTGAAGGGGCCTCACCTGTGCTGGATCCTCAGGTGAGTCTGCTCTGGCTCCTGAGGTGATGGAGGACCCATTGCCTGCAGGTGCTCCACTCTCAACCCCGTCAGAGGAAGCTGAGGTTGCCTCTGGGTCCGGGAACCCTCCAGCCTCTCCTGAGCTGCAGAGGCTCAGGGCAGAGAGGCGGAGGGAACTAAGTTCCCGCAGGAGGAGGGCTCGCCTCCAGGCCAGGAGAGGCGAGTCACCAGAGGATCGGGGCCACGCTATGCCTCGGGGCAGATAAAAGCCAGCCAGCCCCAGTCCCAAGTTGCGGGAACAACATTGTTGGTAGCCTGTTCCTGCCTGAACCCTGTCCTGCCAGAGCTCCTGACCTCACCCGACTCCCTGCTTTGGACCCCGCTTCAGCTTTGACGGACAGCCTCCATACTGCACCCTTGGACTCAGACCTCGCCTCATGGTTAACCCTCAGGACCAGCAAAACAGCCAACCAGATGCCTTAAGCAGAACCTGAGCCACACTGCCCATGTGTGACCCCAACAACTGTTGTTGTTGTTGTTGTTGTTTAGTCGTTTAGTCGTGTCCGACTCTTCGTGACCCCATGGACCAGAGCACGCCAGACACCTCTGTCCTCCACTGCCTCCCGCAGTTTGGTCAAACTCATGCTTGTAACCTCGAAAACACTATCCAACCATCTCGTCCTCTGTCGCCCCCTTCTCCTTGTGCCCTCCATCTTTCCCAGCATCAGTGTCTTCTCCAGGGACTCTTCTCTTCTCATGAGGTGGCCAAAGTACTGGAGCCTCAGCTTCACGATCTGTCCTTCCAGTGAGCACTCAGGGCTGATTTCCTTAAGAATGGATGCGTTTGATCTTCTTGCAGTCCATGGGACTCTCAAGAGTCTCCTCCAGCACCAGAATTCAAAAGAAGAACAACAACTGTTACTCAGATGTAAAAGGTAAAAAGGGAAAGAACCCCTGGACGGTTAAGTCCAGTCAAAGGCAACTATGGGGTTGTGGCGCTCATCTCGCATTCAGGCCGAGGGAGCCAGCGTTTGTCCACAGAGAGCTTTCTGGGTCATGTGGCCAACATGACTAAACCGCTTCTGGTGCAACGGGACACTGTGGCGGAAACTAGAACACACAGAACACACTGTTTACCTTCCCGTCACAGTGGTGCCTATTTATCTACTTGCACTGGTGTGCTTTTGAACTGCTAGGTTGGCAGGAGCTGGGACAGAGCAACGGGAGCTCATCGTGGGGATTCGAACTGCCAACCTTCCAATCGCCAAGCCCAAGAGGCTCAGTGGTTTAGAGCCAGACTGCCTCTGACAGTTGTGGAAGAACATACAATCCCTCCCAGATATCCTTTTTAAAATTATTGCACATCCATGATGGTTAGTGCTCTCGATGCTGTCAGAGCGGTCACACGCCATTCCCTCTTCCAATACTGTCTGTGCCTCCAAACGTTTGGGGTTGGCCGCGCTGCCCCACTTCCAATTAGTGCCATTTCCTGTCCTTTTTTCAGTTGCGGCATCACAAAGCAGGGCTCGGCGATGTCGTGGGTCGGTGACATCACAAGGCAGGCCCCGGTGGTGTCACAAGGCTGTCAACCCCTGAGAGCCCCCAAAAGAGACCCTGACATGGGGGTTCGAGATTTGGGGCACATGGCTTTGGGCGTGCGCCACTTTCCTTCGCCCCTTTGCCACTGCGATCGGAAGGGCTTCCGATTCCATCGGGCATCGCGGCCCGTAGGCGAGAGGGCAAAGATTTTACGTGAAGACAGAAGGACCGGGGGACTTGGCTGAGCGCTCACGTGGAGTTCAGGTCGCCAGGAGCCGTGAAGAGCGCAATGGCCACCAAGATCTTTGAGACCATGAGCAGACTAGGCCTGGGTCTGGCGGTTGCCGGTGGCATAGTCAACTCTGTCGTTTACACCGTGGATGCGGGCCACAAAGCCGTCATCTTTGACCGGTTCCGGGGCGTCCAGGACGTTGTGGTGGGAGAAGGGAGCCACTTCCTCATCCCCTGGGTGCAGAAACCGGTCATCTTCGACTGCCGCTCTCGCCCGCGCAACATCCCGGTCGTCACCGGCAGCAAAGATCTACAGAATGTGGACATCACCCTCAGGATCTTGTTCAGGCCAGTGGCGGCACAGCTTCCCTGGATCTACACCACGGTGGGCGAGGACTACGACGAGAGGGTGCTGCCTTCCATCACGACCGAGACCCTGAAGTCGGTGGTGGCTCGTTTTGACGCTGGCGAGCTGATCACCCAGAGGGAGGTGGTCTCCCGGCAGGTCAGTGAAGAGCTGGCAGAAAGGGCAGCCCCCTTTGGTCTTGTCCTGGACGACGTTTCCTTGACGCACCTGACGTTCGGGAAGGAGTTTGTGGAGGCCGTCGAAATGAAGCAGGTGGCCGAGCAGGAAGCAGAGAGGGCCAGGTTCATGGTGGAGAAGGCCGAGCACCTGAAAGCCGCGGCCATCCTCTCTGCCCAAGGCGACGCAAAGGCCGCTCAGCTCATCGCCAGCTCGCTGGCTTCGGCGGGCGACGGACTCATCGAACTGCGCAAGCTCGAGGCAGCTGAAGACATTGCTTTCCACCTTGCGCCGTCCCGCAACATCACCTACCTGCCCACGTTGGTCCAGCCAGCCCAGAAAGTGAAGCCGGCATCCCCGTCCTCATAGATTTAGCCGCAATTTTAAAGCTTTCCCCATTTTTCGGGGGATTGGAAATGCAAGATGTCCTAATTAAAATGCATTGGAAATCCCTCAGTTTTGTTTTCATTGTTTATATATATATATATATATATATATATATATATATATATATATTATGCAGTGGTAGCTTGGTTCCTGAACGGCTTGGCTTCCGAACGCCACAAACCCGGAAGCGAGTGTTCTGGTTTGTGAACGTTTTTCGGAAGCTGAACGTCCGATGCGGCTGTTGGCTATTGTTTCCGGAGGCCCTGCACCAATCAGAAGCTGTGCCTTGGTTTTTGAACATTTCAGAAGTCAAACAGACTTCCGGAACAGATTAAGTTTGGCAAAACTTTTGTTTTTGCTATTTATTTGCGTTTTTGTTTTTGAGGCTTTTTCGGTTCATTTGATTTTGTGACTGTGTGGAACTCAGTTCAGCTACTGATTTGACTGCCTGTGCTACTGCGGAAATGGATAAAAGTCCCCCATCCAAACAAAGACTATCATCAGTGCAGGCAAGAAAAATATTTAATTTAAATTTTTATCATCTACAATACTGTCTTACTTATTTTATAGTACAGCACATTGATCATTGCTTTCATTTGATGCACCAATGGTCTTGTTAGAGAGCAAAATTCAGGTTAAATTGCTGTTTTAGAGGTTGTTTTTAAAAGTCTGGAACAGATAATAATAATAATAATAATAATAATAATAATAATTAATAATTTGTTATTTATACCCCGCCCATCTGGCTGGGTTTCCCCAGCCACTCTGGGCGGCTTCCAAAAGAATATTAAAATACTGTGATACATCAAAAGCTTCCCTAATGATGAATCCGTTTTGCATCACTTTCTATGGCAAAGCGCACCTTGGTTTTGGAACGCTTTGGTTTTGGAACTTTCGACTTCCGAGGTACAACTGCAATGGATGTGACTACGTAGTCCTGGTAATTTTAATGGGGGTTCTACTTTGAGAAGGTTTGACCAAACTGCGGGAGGTAGTGGAGGACAGAGGTGCCTGGCGTGCTCTGGTCCATGGGGTCACGAAGAGTCGGACACGACTAAACGACTAAACAACAACAACAACAAAAACTTTAAGAAGGACACAGGGTCTTATTCGATGGCACTTAGAAAGCTCCGTGATTGAGTGGGCTGCAGAGAAATGGGCTGCATCTTTGTGGCGATGATGACTGGGCTGGCGAGGGCAGAAGATCTTATCCGAAAGGAAACGGCGAACCAAAGTCCCCCACATTAAAAACAAGGCACAGAAAATAACCCAACCAGGATTCTCAGAAAGTATCTCTATTAGAATATTATTTTCCCCTCATATCTGAGACAATTCCAGGCTTGCTTGATGTCTCATGACTGCCGACGACTCCTTTCAAACAGAGAGCCTTGCTTGGTTTTCGTTTCATATCTCTTTTTCCCCTGGAAAACGGAATACATTGACTCTGTCTCATGTCCTTCTGGTGTCCCTGTTATGTTCCTGAGATTTCGGGAGGGGGCTGGTGGGACGGCTGGATTTGCATCCAGTTTCTCTGAGCTGGAGGGAAGAGGAGGGGGGTGGGAGGGAGGGAGAGAGAAAGAGAGAAAGAAAGAAAGAAAGAGAGAGAGACTGAGAGAGAAAGAGAGAGATGGCTGTCTAAGGATAATGATTATTTATCACTGTTTCATCTCCACCATCCGCCAAGCTTAGTGTTTTATCCACAGCAAATAAATAAATATGTTTAAACAGAGGACACTGCCAAGCGGGTCTGCAAACATGGAATTGGCTCCCTTTCCCCCATCCTACCACTGCCCTCTCTGGTTCTTCTGCGGCATTTTTGGCATTTCTTCTGAGCTGGTCTGAGTTGCCCAGGCCCGAAGTTACTGTATTTTTCGCCCTATAGGACGCACTTTTTCCCCTCCAAAAATGAAGGGGAAATGTGTGTGCGTCCTATGGAGCGAATGCAGGCTTTCGCTGAAGCCTGGAGAGCGAGAGGGGTCGGTGCGCACCGACCCCTCTCGCTCTCCAGGCTTCAGGAAGCTATCCGCAAGCCTTGGGAGCCCGGCGGGAGTTCCCGCCGGGCTCCCTAGGCTTGCGGATAGCAGCCTGCATCCCAAAGCCTGGGGTGTGCTGGGTGGATCAACGGTCTTGACTTTCCTGAGACCCAGCCTTTTCCTGCAGGGGAAAGGCTTATAGGAACATAGGAAGCTGCCTTTTAGCAAGTCAAGACCATTGATCCACCCAGCTCAGTATTGTCTACACTGACCGGCAGCAGCAGTGGGGGAGTCATTCCCAGCCCTACCTAGACATGCTAGGGGGATTGAACCTGGAACCTCCTGTGTTCGAAAGCAGGTGCTCTCTCACTGAGCAATGGTTCTTTCTCTACAAATAGATTCCAGTCCTCATTGTTCTGAATTAAGGGAACATGGACTGCAAGAAGATCAAACCTCTCCATTCGGAAGGAAATCAGCCCTGAGTGCTCACTGGAAGGACAGATCCTGAAGCTGAGGCTCCAAGACTTTGGCCACCTCAGGAGAAGAGAAGATTCCCTGGAAAAGACCCTGATGTTGGGAAAGATGGAGGGCACAAGGAGAAGGGGACGACAGAGGGCGAGATGGTGGGACAGTGTTCTCGAAGCGACCAGCATGAGTTTGACCCAACTGCGGGAGGAAGTGGAAGACAGGAGGGCCTGGCGTGCTCTGGTCCAGGGGGGCACGAAGAGGCGGACACGACTAAACGACTAAACAACAACTTCTTTCCAGTGGGGACTCAGTGTCCAACCTCGGCAGGCAGACCGCAGTCCAGAGCCAGAGAACCAGAGGCAGCTAAGCAGAGGGCGGCAGGTTCCGAGTGCCAACCTCGGCATGGCTCTCAGGACCACGCCACCACGCGCCAGTTGTTCTGCAGACGAGTCCAGTCCTGCTAACCTCCAGCCGCTGTCGGTGAGCAGCAACCTGGCTCCAAACGACTGCAATCTTTCTTTTACGGGGAAAGTGAAACAATCTGAGCGTCATAACAACTTGGCCACAATAAGGAAATTCTGCCCGTGGTATGACTGTTTTCCACCTTCGTATTTCGACTCTCTGGGACCCTATCTGCATAACCTAGCAATTCCAAAATAAAGACGCGCTTTTACTCTTGCAACATTGAATATATTGCCCTCGGCTGCACCTGAGGGATGATTCCAAATATTCCACACGAAAAACGCTTATGTCCCTGTGGAGATGGCAGTCCCGAATCGGTGGCGCATGCCCTTCTGGCTTGCGCCCTTTATAAAGACTTGAGGAATGAGATTATCACCCCTCTTTTATCGTCCATTCCGGGTCGCCCAGCCACTGCCCCAGTGTCCTTTCTCTTGGCAGATCAAGATGAGCAGGTGACAGCAAAGGTGGCAAGGTTTTTCGCTGGGGCAATCAGAATAAGATCCACTATTTGACCATTGATTCAAAACCCCAAAATGTATTTTATATAATTGACTTTTTCTTTCTATTCTTTGTATATCATATCGTTCTTTTGCTATGACCGATGGCTGATGCAAATAAAGATTCATTCATTCATTCAACGTCATGACGCCCAGCCACTACCACCATGCACCGTATCTTTCGCTCTATAAGATGCACCAGACCACAAGACGCACCTAGTTTTTGGAGGAGGAAAACAAGAAAAAAAATATTCTGAATCTCAGAAGCCAGAACAGCAAGAGGGATCGCTGCGCAGCGAAAGCTGCAATCCCTCTTGCTGTTCTGGCTTCTGGGATAGCTGCGCAGCCTTCATAAGACGCATACACATTTCCCCTTACTTTTTAGGAGGGGAAAAGTGAGTCTTATAGAGCAAAAAATACGGTAATTTCTCTTGGCAGATCAAGATGAGCAGGTGACAGCAAAGGTGGCAAGGTTTTTAGCTGGGGCAATCAGAATAAGGTCCACTATTTGACTATTGATTCAAAACCCCAAAATGTATTTTATATAATTGACTTTTTATTTCTATTCTTTGTCTATCGTATTTATTGTTTTATTTATTGTTGGTTGATTCATTCATTCTTCCTTCTTCACTGTCCTTGAACCCCCACATGATGTTCCAGCAGGGGGCTGGACTAGATGGCACTTTGGTTCCCTTCCAACTCTCCCAATCTACGATTCGATGAGATAATCAGTCTTCCACTCCCCTCCCTTTTCACAGCTCGGTGAACACCGGTGGCTGAGAGCCAAAGCGTTGTCATCTGCGAGCCAGATCTGGGGGAAACCGTGTGTCGAGGGAGCCGCATTCAAGTTCCCAGCACCGCAAAAAAAAGGGAATTTTTTTGTGCTGCCCTTTGCCGGGGGCCAAGTCTGACAATTCAGGGGGCCGAATATCGCCCCCCAGATCCAAGAGTCTCAGAGCCCCTGCCGCAATGGGGTTGGAAGGGTCGAATCCAGACGGAGGAGCGGAAGGAGAGGACCGACTCCTCGCTCGCTAACCAGCCGGAAGAAATGGAGCGTGTTATTAAAATCCCATTAGCACGCATTTCGCATATTCAATATCTAGAACGCCGTCAGAGGAACCCATGGCGAGGCGCGACCTCATTCGCTTGCCCCTGCTGGAGCGCTAATTTCCTACCTTGTAGGTACAAGAGGAAGACCGTGTTAGAATTCCTCGCCGGTGCAAGGACACCGCCTGCCTTCTGGGAGCTTGCAAATGGATGATCCCAGAGGCGGAAGAATGTCCTTGGGCTGGCGGAGAATTCTAACACCGTCTTTTACATGCTGCGACGGATACGGCGCTCAGAGCCAGCTTCTCTGCATGGTCTCCTGAGCACCGGGGGACAGGTGGGCTGGGCCGGATTAAGAGATGTGCCGGAGTAGTGCCAAGTTATGCAAGCTTTAAAGACCAGAGTCTGAAGTCACCCGACGGCACGGCTGGACCCTGCCCCAAAATATAGGATGCAGACCTTATGTTGTTCTTGTCTAGTCGTGTCCGCCTCTTCATGACCCCCTGGACCAGAGCACACCAGGCACTCCTGTCTTCCACTGCCTCCCGCAGTTTGGTCAAACTCATGTTCGTAGCTTCGAGAACACTGTCCCACCATCTCGTCCTCTGTCGTCCCCTTCTCCTTGTGCCCTCCATCTTTCCCAACATCAGGGTCTTTTCCAGGGAGTCTTCTCTATACCCACATCAGATGATGGATCTGTGTAAGAACATAATACCCCAAAGAACCTAGGAGTTCAGGTAGACTGTCTCTGGAGCTGGAGGTTCCATAGAACAGCCCAGCAGCTGGTTCAGGCCAAAGGAGGACCATCTAGTACAGCACTCTTCACAGGGGCGGAGGAAGGGGGTGCGGTGGGTTGGGCCGCCCCGGGTGTCACCACTGAGGGGGTGACAAAATGCCGGGCGGCACTCACCGCGGGGGCTGCAGCGCACCCGAGTCACGCATCTCTCCTGGGAGAGACACGGTGGCTTGGGCGCGTGCAGGCTCTGCGCTGCCCAAACGGTCCGCCTGCTGCCTCCCCCCCCCCAGCTGTAGGGCGGCTGAGTGGGAGGAGGCAGGCAGACTCCCGAGACCCGCAGTGCGCCCCACCCCTATGGGCAAACTGAACCTGGCACCATCTGCATTTAAAATCTGTACTCTACCACTGAATAGTAAAGGTAAAGGGACCCCTGACCATTAGGTCCAGTCGTGGCCGACTCTGGGGTTGCGGCGCTCATCTCGCTTTACTGGCCGAAGGAGCCGGTGTACAGCTTCCGGGTCATGTGGCCAGCAGGACTACGCCACTTCTGGCGAACCAGAGCAGCGCACGGAAATGCTGTTTAACTTCCCGCCGGAGTGGTACCTATTTATCTACTTGCGCTTTGACGTGCTTTCGGACTGGAGCAGGGACCGAGCAACGGGAGCTCACCCCGTCGCAGGGATTCGAACCGCTGACCTTCTGATCGGCAAGTCCTAGGCTCTGTGGTTTAACCCACAGCGCCACCCGCGTCCCCTCCCTGCCACTGAATATTTTCCTTTAAAATAAAGCAAGATTCCAGTTCTTATGGTTTGGGGGTGGGTGGGAATGTGAATTGGGATATAGGGTGTTAAAAGGTAAAGGTACCCCTGCCCGTACGGGCCAATCTTGCCAGACTCTAGGGTTGTGCGCCCATCTCACTCAAGAGGCCGGGGGCCAGCGCTGTCCGGAGACACTTCCGGGTCACGTGGCCAGCGTGACAAGCTGCATCTGGCGAGCCAGCGCAGCACACGGAACGCCGTTTACCTTCCCGCTAGTAAGCGGTCCCTATTTATCCACTTGCACCCGGGGGTGCTTTCGAACTGCTAGGTTGGCAGGCGCTGGGACCGAACGACGGGAGCGCACCCCGCCGCGGGGATTCGAACCGCCGACCTTTCGATCGGCAAGCCCTAGGCGCTGAGGCTTTTACCCACAGCGCCACCCGCGTCCCACCATATAGGGTGTTGGGTTATACCAAATCAGGCCTATTGGGGCCAACCAGCAATCCCTTTGCCAACCTACAGAGAAGGAAGCAGGGTTTTTTGGGGGGGGGGAGTGAGGGACAAGGCAAGCAGTTTTGCTGACCCTTTTGGCAGTTAAACTTTGGAAATGAGGCTTGAAGATAGTGAGATTTTGCATCAATCTGGGCCCCCTTTTAAGACATCGCTTTCCCCTCATTCTGAAGGCTTCGCACCCCTCATTCCAAAGTTTGGGGGTCCAGCTCTCCATCGTGCACCCCCCATCCTTCTCTCGCTCCCCCTTGCCTGCCTTCTAACATCTTTTTAAGATAAAATCCAGACGTCTTTTAACATGTGATCTGCTGCGTCTTGATGTTAAAATTCCTTTCCCCGCCGGAAGGTTTAACGCCTTCACCTCTTTACTCCTTTGGAAAGGTTTTAAAGGCAAAACAAAGGAAGATGTGCTGCACTGTTCTTAAAAGAGAGGCCTTCACTTTGGGGAAAGACCCATAGCTAAGCGGTAGAGATTCTGCTGTGCCTGCAGAAGGTGTCGGGTTCAGTCCCCAGGCTAGGAAGGCAGTCCTTTTCTGAAATTCTGGAGCTTTGCTGCCACTCAGTGTGGGGCAGTCAGTGATGCAGCAAGGCTGTGGCTCGGGGAGAAGCATCTTCCAGTGCTCCTTTTTACATCAGCCTTTGGTTCAGAGTCATGAGGTCTGGAACCATTAATAATAAGAATAATAATAATTAATAATATATTTATACCCCGTGCATCTGGCTGGGTTTCCACAGCCACTCTGGGCAGCTTCCAGCATAATATTAAAATACAGTGGTACCTTGCAAGACGAATGCCTCGCAAGACAAAAAAACTCGCTAGACGAAAGGGTTTTTTGTTTTTTGAGCTGCTTCGCAAGACGATTTTCCCTATGGGCTTGCTTCGCAAGACGGAAACGTCTTGCAAGTTTGTTTCCTTTTTCTTAACACCGTTTAATACAGTTGCGACTTGACTTCGAGGAGCAACTTATAGCAAGCGGTGTGGTAGCCTTTTTTGAGGTTTTTGAAGACTTTGGTGATTTTTGAAGCTTTTCCAAAGCTTTCCCAACACCGTGCTTCGCAAGACGAAAAAAATCGCAAGGCGACAAAACTCGCGGAACGAATTAATTTCGTCTTGCGAGGCACCACTGTACAATAATTCATCAAATATTAAAAGCTTCCCTAAACAGGGCTGCCTTCAAATGCCCCCCTTCATCTGAGGATCACAGGGTGAGCACAATTCAAAGAGTTGGTGATGACCGTGAAAGCCCTAAACGGCCTCAGCCCAGTATCCCTGAAGGAGCGTCTCCACCCCCATTGTCCAGCCTAGACACCAAGGTCCAGCTCTGAGGGCCTTCTGGCAGTTCCCTAACTGCGAGGGGTGAAGTTACTGGGAACCTTCTCGGGGGTGGCCCCCGTCCCGTGGAACAGCCTCCCATCAGATGTCAAGGAAATAAACAACTGTCTGACTTTTAGAAGACATCTGAAGGCAGCCCTGTTTAGGGAAGTTTTTAATGTTTGATGCTTTATGGTGTTTTTCATATTCAGTTAGGAGCTGCCTAGATGGGTGAGGTATAAGTAATAAATTAGTAGCAGTAGCAGTAGCAGCAGCAGCAGCAACAGAAATAGTATTGTTGTTGTTTAGTCGTTTAGTCGTGTCCGCCTCTTCGTGACCCCCTGGACCAGAGCACGCCAGGCCCTCCTGTCTTCCACTGCCTCCCCCAGTTTGGTCAAACTCATGTTGGTAGCTTCGAGAACACTGTCCCACCATCTCGTCCTCTGCCGTCCCCTTCTCCTTGCGCCCTCCATCTTTCCCAACGTCAGGGTCTTTTCCAGAGAGTCTTCTCTTCAAATGAGGTGGCCAAAGTCTTGGAGCCTCAGCTTCAGGATCTGTCCTTCCAGTGAGCACTCAGGGCTGATTTCCTTCCGAATGGAGAGGCTTGATCTTCTTGCAGTCCATGGGACTCTCAAGAGTCTCCTCCAGCACCAGAATTCAAAAGCATCCATTCTTCGGCGATCAGCCTTCTTGATGGTCCAGCTCTCACTTCCATACATCACTACTGGGAAAACCATAGCTTTTACTATACTGACCTTTGTTGGCACGGTGATGTCTCTGCTTTTCAAGATGCTGTCTTAAAATAGTAGTATTCAGTGGCGTAGCGTGGGGGGTGCAGGGAGGGCCGGCCGCACCGGGCGCAACATCTGGGGTTAGGGCAAATCCACGGGTTAGGGGGCGCAAATCCACGGGTTAGGGGGCGCAAATTACTTGCCTTGCCCCGGGTGCTGACAACCCACGCTACGCCGCTGGTAGTATTAGTATTATTAATTGGCCTGACTCAGTTTAGCTAAGTTCCCCCTGTTCTACATTCCCGTTTCTGGTATTTTCCATTTTTCACTTTTGCCACAAGCCGCTTTAATTGGTATCCACACAGAAAAGCAGACTACAAATAGGAACACAGAACGAAACCCATCAGGAATAGCCACAACGACACTGATAAAGAGGCCAATAGCCCCGCCCTGTGGCCATTACCCACGACAGCAGCTGCCCAGCGGAATATAAGGACTTGCATTTACAGTGGTACCTCGCAAGACGAATGCCTCGCAAGACAAAAAACCCGCAAGACGAAAGGGTTTTTTGAGCTGCTTCGCAAGACGATTTTCCCTATGGGCTTGCTTCGCAAGAGGGAAACGTCTTGCAAGTTTGTTTCCTTTTTCTTAACACCGTTAATACAGTTGCGACTTGACTTCGAGGAGCAACTCATAGCACGCGGTGTGGTAGCCTTTTTTGAGGTTTTTAAAGACTTTGGTGATTTTTGAAGCTTTTCCAAAACTTTCCCGACACCGTGCTTCGCAAGACGAAAAAAATCGCAAGGCGACAAAACTCGCGGAACGAATTAATTTCGTCTTGCGAGGCACCACTGTACCTCCAGGGCTGGGCAAAGGTCCCTGGTCTCTCCTTCCCTTACAGCAGTGGTCTTCAACCCGTGTGCCGTGGCTCAGGATGGTCAGGGGTGCTGTGGGCAACACTGACCTCTGTCTCTCTTCTCTTCCCTCCCTCCTCTAATGCCCTCTGGCGTCTCTGCCTCCCAAAGGCTGGCACGGCTGTTTATTGCAGCAGCCCTGGCTACAAGCTCCGCAGGCGAATGGTGCCTCTGGGTTTGGCCAGGGGGTCCTGGGTGCCAGGGGCTGAGGCGGCCATGAAGCAAGCAAGCAAGCAGCCAGTCTGCCAGCCCTTGCTGTTGGGAATGGACTGACAAGTCCCAGGCCCCTGTGGAGCCCTGGGTAAGGCAGCGCCTCTCTTTGGGGTGGTTGGGGGGGCAGCTCAAAGACCAGCGACTGCCCGGAGGACGCCCAAGCAGAGAGAAGAGGAGGCTGAGTAGGATTTGCCACAGCACCTGAGCACAAGGGCATCTTCGCAAAGCTGGATGTTGGATGGTTTATAGAACATAAAGCAATTTCCCTAGGAAGAAAGCTGGCAGCATTCAAGCCCTTTTAATAATAATAATAATAATAATAAATAATAATAATAATAATAATAATAATAATAATAATAATTTTCTATAATAATTATAATAACATACAGCTCCCAAGTTAAAACAGTACAACGCATCATCAGAGATCTACAACCTCTCCTGGACAATGACAGTTCTCTTTCTCAAGCTCTGGGAGGAAGACCTTTCATTGCCTACAGACAGCCACCCAATCTTAAACAACTCCTAACCCACAATAATACTACAACCAGACTTAACACGTACACTGGCACCAGAACCTGCAATAAACCCAGATGCCAACTTTGCTGCCACATACACCCGGACAACACCATTACTGGCCCCAACAACATCACACACACCATCTCGGGACTATTTAATTGCTCATCGTCTAACATTGTGTATGCCATCAAATGCCAACAGTGTCCTTCAGCTCTCTATATTGGACAAACAGGCCAAACCTTACGCCAAAGAATAAACGGACATAAATCTGACATCAAGAATCACAAGACAGAGAAACCAGTAGGAGAACACTTCAATCTCCCAGGACATTCTATACAAGATCTCAAAGTAGCTGTTTTACTACAAAGGAATTTCAGAAATAGACTGGAAAGTGAAGCTGCTGAATTGCAACTCATTACCAAACTTAAAACCATGGAGAGACCTGGTCTGAACAAAGACATTGGATTCTTATCTCATTATACATGACAAAGCCATTTTTCACCTTCTCACCCCTTGCTTTTTCCTGTAAGACCTATTGCAGTCGTTAAGAGTCGTCAACAGGCTCATCACAGCTATCTGCCAATCACCCATTCCCACCACCCTTCTGAGTAATACCCCTCCCCACCTTCTCACTATATAGAAGGATCTGGCAACTTCTGTTTCAGTGTATCTGAAGAAGTGTGCATGCACACGAAAGCTCATACCAAGAACTAACTTAGTTGGTCTTTAAGGTGCTACTGGAAAGAAAAAAAATTTTTTTGTTATAATAATTTTATTATTTAAACCCTGCATGTCCAACTGGGTTGCCCCAGCCACTCTGGGTGGCTTCCAACACACACAAAAGCATAATTTAAAAAATCAAACATTAAAAACTTCCTGGTACAGGGTTGCTTTTTTAGTTTAGAGAAGAGGCAAGTAAGAGGCATCCACACAACATGACCGGTCCAACGAAGTTGATGTTGAAGAATCCTTGCTTCAACATTGGTGATCTTTGCTTCTCCCACTGGTATTGGTTCGCCGGTCTTCCCAAGTGATGTGTAAAAAATTCTGAGACACCGTTGATGGAAGCTTCCGAGGAGTTGGAGATGGCGTTTATAAGTGGTCTGTGTTTCGCCTGATGGGCTGGGCTAGCCCTTTTGAGTCTTCTGGTGTTCGTAATGTCAGGAAGTGTAAAGCAGAGTTGCCATTTATAAGTGGTCCATGTCTCACAAGCAAACAGTCAGGTTAAACCTGCTATAGCTCAGTTGGTAGAGTAAGGTATAAGGGGTAAAGGGGACCACTGACCATTAGGTCCAGTCGTGACCGACTCTGGGGTTGCGGCGCTCATCTCGCTTTACTGGCCGAGGGAGCCGGCGTACAGCTTCCAGGTCACGTGGCCAGCAGGACTAAGCCACTTCTGGCGAACCAGAGCAGCGCACGGAAACGCCGCTTACCTTCCCGCTGGAGCGGTACCTATTTATCTACTTGCACTTTGACGTGCTTTTGAACTGCTAGGTTGGCAGAAGCAGGGACCGTGCAACAGGAGCTCACCCCGTGGCGGGGATTCGAACTGCTGACCTTCTGATCGTCAAGTCCTAGGCTCTGTGGTTTAGACCTAAAGGTAAAGGTAAAGGGACCCCTGACCGTTAAGTCCAGTCATGGACGACTCTGGGGTTGCAGCGCTCATCTCGCTTTATTGGCCGAGGGAGCCAGCGTACAGCTTCCAGGTCACGTGACCAGCAGGACTAAGTCGCTTCTTGCGAACAAGAGTAGCGCACGGAAACGCCGTTTACCTTCCCGCCGGAGCGGTATCTATTTATCTACTCGCGCTGGTGTGCTTTCGAACTGCTAGGTTGGCAGGAGCAGGGACCGAGCAACGGGAGCTCACGCCGTCAATGCGGGGATTCGAACCGTCAGCCTTTTGATCGGCAAGTCCTAGGCTCTGTGGTTTACCCCACAGTACCACCCACGTCCCTAGTTGGTAGAGTGTTGTTGTTGTTTAGTCGTTTAGTCGTGTCCGCCTCTTCGTGACCCCCTGGACCAGAGCACACCAGGCCCTCCTCTCTTCCACTGCCTCCCGCAGTTTCGTCAAACTCATGCTGGTAGCTTCGAGAACACTGTCCCACCATCTCGTCCTCTGTCGTCCCCTTCTCCTTGTGCCCTCCATCTTTCCCAACATCAGGGTCTTTTCCAGGGAGTCTTCTCTTCTCATGAGGTGGCCAAAGTATTGGAGCCTCAACTTCACGAGAAATTGGTAGAGCACGAGAATCTTAATCTCAGGGTTGTGTGTTCGAGTCCCAGAATCTTAATCTCAGGGTCGTGTGTTTCGAGTCGAGAAAAGATTCCTGCATTGCATGGGGTTGGACTAGATGGCCCTCATGGTCCCTTCCAACTCTACAATCGTACGATTCCATGATCCCCCAACTTGGCTGGATACCGAATGAGTTTATCAGGCTGCAGCATCTCTGCTTTGGAGTGCCGGAGGAAGTGGCAATGAAAGGCAGGCGCCTTTGGGTGGCAGGAGCGAGCCGGGTTTGGGAGGCTGAAGCTGGCAAGCCACACTTTCTCAAATAGAGGTCACCGGGATGTTGTCTCTCCCGGGCGTGGTCTCTGAGCATCCTGTGAGCATCATCCACCAGAGCAGGAACGGAGGACCGCTCCGGAGGGACAAATTGCACTCCACGATGTGAAACTTGAACCTCGCCGAAAGGAAGGCTGCAGCCCAGGTTTGGAAAACGGCCGGCACCTCCATGCTGATATTGTGGGGTTTATTTTCCGAATATAGATGCTGTTGTTGTAACTGCTATAATTATTGGACAGGAACAAACAAGGGCCGTGTCTTTTTCTTGGACACCTGGCAAAACAGGGATTCCCACGCCAACCCCAGCAGCAATCCTGGATTTAAAGCAATATCTTGAGACTGGAGTGGGTGGGGGAGCATTCCTCTCTGGGTAGACCTCCCCCCACACCTGAAAATATTTGATATGGCCTGGAGGGAGGGTGATTTTGGACAGCAGCCTGAGGAATAGGAATAACTTGACTTGTCCTATTCTGCCAGGTTGGTACATCATTATTATTATTATTATTATTATTATTATTATTATTATTATTATTTCTCAAGGTGATCCCCAGGATGTAGAAAAAGCCGGAGACTTTGTCAAGAAGCAGAAGACACCCCATCACCTTAACTGGAGGAGGTGGCCAACCCAGGCCTGAGTGAGAGAGATTGCAGCCATTCTCAGGCACCCCCAAACCTCAAGGGGTATCTCTAAAGGCAAGACTCGATTGCCCTTTTTTTGCAGGAGGCAGCTGGGGGCCTCGTGCAAAACGAGCGTGCGACGGGCATGTAAGGAGCGTGCGAGGTGGCCCGAGGGGCTCCATCCAGCCGGCGGAGAAGCGCAGCAGAGGCCCACCTGCCGCCCTCTTGTGCGGAGCTGGAAGCGGAGGAGGGAGATTTGAGGGCGTTTATTCTGATCCTCCCCGGATAATCCTGGAAATTGCTTTCCCATCTCCCCCGCTCCCTCCCCGCCTGCCCATCTGCGATGTTTTAAGAGGGCCAAGCGAAAAGCCAGCCTCCTCGCCTCCGGGAAGGACCCTCGCCTCTGCCCCAAAGATGCCCACCTCAAAGTCTCTGGAGGATGAGTACTGGATTGAGGGATCCCGCAGGGATGCAGTCCTTGAGGATTTCTACATCATGGGCCCGGAACTCGGCAGGTAAGGATGGGATCTAGAATTCCTTCTGGCTGTTTATAATAATAATAATTTATTATTTATACCCCGCCCATATGGCTGGGTTTCCCCAGCCACTCTGGGCGGCTTCCAACTGAATAGTAAAAACAATACAGCATAGACATTAAAAACTTCCCTAAAGAGGGCTGCCTTCAGTTGTCTTTTAACAGTAAAATAGTTGTTTATTGCCATGACATCTGATGGGAGGGCGTTCCACAGGGCAGGCGCCACTACCGAGAAGGCCCTCTGCCTGGTTCCCTGTAATCTTACTTCTTGCAGGGAGGGAACCGCCAGAAGGCCCTCGGCGCTGGACCTCAGTGTCCGGGAAGAATGATGGGGGTGGAGATTCTCCTTCAGGTATACAGGACCGAGGCTGTTTAGGGCTTTAAAGGCCAGCACCAACACTTTGAATTGTGCTCGGAAACGTACTGGGAGCCAGTGTAGATCTCTCAGGACCGGTGTTATGTGGTCCCGGCGGCCACTCCCAGTCCCCAGTCTAGCTGCCGCATTCTGGATTAATTGCAGTTTCCGGGTCACCTTCAAAGGTAGCCCCACGTAGAGTGCATTGCAGTAGTCCAAGCGGGAGATAACCAGAGCATGCACCACTCTGGCGAGACAGTCCGCGGGCAGCGTAGGGTCTTATCCTGCGTACCAGGTTGAGCTGGTAGACAGCTGCCCTGGACACTTATTATGATTATCATCAGCATGCATGACACTTTGGAGGGCTCAAAGGGGTGGGAAGCTATCTTATGCTGAAGATCACTAGTCCATCTAACTCTACACTGGCTGGCAGCATCTCTCCGGGATTTCGGGCAGGCTTACGTGGAGATGCTGGGAATTGCGCCCGGCACCTTCTGCGTCCAAAGCAGGTGCTAAAGTGCTAAGCTGTGTGAGTTACTTCGCTGTTTGGAAACTCGCTGTAAGATTCCAGGCCTCGTGGATTCGAATACAGGACTGGTTTTAAGTTGGAACGTAACACGCCTTATACTGAATCAGACTATTGGTCCATCTAGCCCCATACTGTCTACACGGGTGGGCAGCAGCTCTGCAGGGTCTCAGGCATGCCACCTTTCCCAACTTTACTTGGCAATGCCCTTGGGAATTGAACCCAGCAGGCATAGCAGGTGTTCTACCACTGAGCTGCCGTCTTTCCTCTAAAACAGAAACAAGATTCCAGTCCTCATGTTTCCGAATAAAGGGCTGGTTTTAACAGGTGCCTTAAACTGAGTCACTGCTCCACCTATTATTATTATTATTATTATTATTATTATTATTATTGATTTGCATACCGCCCTTCATCCAAAGATCTCAGGGCGGTTCAAAGCATAAAAACACAAAATGCAGAATAAAAACAAGAACGAAAACAAAGCACAAGGATTGTTGACACGGTCTGGCAGCGGCTCTCCGGGGGTCTCAGGCAGGGGAAATATTTCCAGCTACAACCCCCCCGGAGATGCTTTTGGGGTCTGAATTTTGGGAAATCTACAAGCAAAGCAGATGGCCCCAACCATAGGAGTTCCCTTAAAGGGTAAAGGGACCCCTGACCATTAGGTCCAGTCGTGGCCGACTCTGGGGTTGCGGCGCTCATCTCGCTTTACTGGCCGAAGGAGCCGGCGTACAGCTTCTGGGTCTTGTGGCCAGCAGGACTAAGCTGCTTCTGGCGAACCAGAGCAGCGCACGGAAACGCCGTTTACCTTCCCGCCAGACTGGTACCTATTTATCTACTTGCACTTTGATGTGCTTTCGAACTGCTAGGTTGGCAGGAGCAGGGACCGAGCAATGGGAGCTCACCCCATTGCGGGGATTCGAACCACCAACCTTCTGATCGGCAAGTCCTAGGCTCTGTGGTTTAACCCACAGCGCCACGAGTTCCCTTACTGCTAGGTAAAGGTAAAGGTAAATGACCCCTGGACAGTTAAGTCCAGTCAAAGGCAACTCTGGGGTTGTGGCGCTCATCTCGCTTTCAGGCCAAGGGAGCCAGTGTTTGTCCGCAGTCAGCTTTCTGAGTCATGTGGCCAGCAGGACTAAAACACGTCTGGCGCAATGGGACACTGTGACAGAAACCAGAGCGCACGGAAACGCCATTTAACTTCCCACCACGGTGGTACCAGTTTATCTACTTGGCCAGGCGTGCTTTCGAACTGCTAGGTTGGCAGGAGCTGGGACAGAGCAACAGGGGCTTACTCCGTCGCGGGGAATCGAACCACCGACCTTCTGATCGGCAAGCCCAAGAGGCTCAGTGGTTTAGACCACAGCGCCACCCACGTCTGTTAGGTGTTACCACCTGCATACTGTTAGGTGATGTACTGTAAGATTCCAGTCCTTGTGATTCTGAATTTAAATAGGAAATTAAGAAAGTGCCATCTACTGAATCAGACCATTGCCCCATTTAGCTCAGTATTGTCTACACTTACCGACAACAGCTCTGTGGGAGGTTGGTGAGGACTGTGGCCTGGGAGAGTTTGGGGGGCCAGACACCAAGGTCTGGAGGGCCGCATGTGTCTGCAAATGTCTAATTCTTTCCAAAAAATATATATATTCCTTTTTCCTTTTGGTGTCCCTGTTGTGCTACTGCCCCTAAGCACGTGCTTAAATCTGCCTAGCGGGCAATCCAGTCTTTTGCCCTTCAGGGTTCAGACCCCCCCCCCACCTTGTACCGCCCCCCCTTTGATTTTCACAACAAAAACTGCGAAACTCTGCACGGGAGTCAATCCCATTGCGCTCAGCAGTCGAGAAGCACTGGTTCGCATTCTGCACCTCTGGGTGCGCATGCCTGCCACAAGAAACACGCCTGGGCAGATGTCTCACACCCCAGCCGAGCTGCCAAGGACTGCTTTGAACTGACAATAGCAAATCATAAAAGAACTCTCGCTCGCTTTTTTCATTAACCTGAAGAGCAAGCACCTTCTTGCCATTTTTGTCCACAACCCTGCGAGGTTAGGTGAGTCTGAGAGGCTGGCCACACCCAAAGCCACACACCCTGGGATATTCATGGCCGAGTAAAGAGATTTGAACCCTGGTCTATCTCAGGTCGTAGCCCGACAATCTAACCACTACACAACACAGATAGTGGTGATGCTTAGCAGGATATTTAGTTTCCTTGGGTGGTGTTTAATCACTTGGTGAACATTCAAGCGGTGGTGGCGCTGTGGGTTAAACCACAGAGCCTAGGACTTGCCGATCAGAAGGTCAGCGGTTCAAATCCCCGCCACGGGGTGAGCTCCCGTTGCTCAGTCCCAGCTCCTGCCAACCTAGCAGTTCGAAAGCACCTCAAAGTGCAAGTAGATAAATAGGTACCGCTCCGGCGGGAAGGTAAACGGCGTCCGCCGTTCTGCTCTGGTTCGCCAGAAGCGGCTTAGTCCTGTTGGCTGCATGACCCGGAAGCTGAACACCGGCTCCCTCGGCCAATAAAGGGAGATGAGCGCCGCAACCCCAGAGTCGGCCACGACTGGACCTAATGGTCAGGGGTCCCTTTACCTTTACTTTAAGAAAGCTGGGCAGTTGTTCAGGGTTCCCTTTACCTTTTACCTTTAGTTTCCTTGGGTGGTGTTTAATCTCTTGCTGAACATTCAAGCGGCGGTGGGGGTAAATGTGTTGGATCTTTAGGAAGCTCTTCTAGTAAATACACATTGAGATGTGTTTTTAAAACGCTTATATTTGGGGAATATTAATCCTGATCAGTGCGGTGGCTGTAACAGAGCCGTTGGGTAAATCCTTAATTAGGGACATAGAGTCTCTCTCTCTCTCTCTCTGGCTCTCCCAGGGAGGGAGGGAGAAACAGCAGAATTCGTTTCACTGTTTCATCGCCTTTCTTTCAGTCTTGCCACCGCCTCCGTGGTATCTCTCTTAAGGCATTCTCAGCCAAATTGAACAAACAGACACCTTAGCCTTTGTTAATTTTCCATCTGGCTCATGGGAGGGAGAGAAGAACAGATGCTTTCACTTAAGAGTTTATCTGCAATTTTGCAAAAGCCCTTTCTTAAGCATGCTGCGCCTCTCTAGTCGTGACTCCAGCCCCCCTTTAACAACACGCAAGGTTGCTCTGCTTGCAAAATTCAGCTTCCAAAGAATTGTGGGGAGCTTCAGGGTGGCAGGAGAGGATATATTGTTTATCAATATCCTTCCTAACTTGCACTAGCAAGTGCCCATATGTAGCAGAGTTAAAGGTAAAGGTAAAGGGACCCCTGACCATTAGGTCCAGTCGTGGCCGACTCTGGGGTTGCGGCGCTCATCTCGCTTTACTGGCCGAGGGAGCCGGCGTACAGTTTCCGGATCATGCGGCCAGCATGACTAAGCCGCTTCTGGTGAACCAGAGCAGCGCACGGAAATGCCGTTTACCTTCCCGCCAGACTGGTACCTATTTATCTACTTGCACTTTGAGGTGCTTTCGAACTGCTAGGTTGGCAGGAGCAGGGACCGAGCAATGGGAGCTCACCCCGTTGCAGGGATTTGAACCGCCGACCTTCTGATCGGCAAGTCCTAGGCTCTGTGGTTTAACCCACAGCGCCACGAGTTCCCTTACTGTTAGGTAAAGGTAAAAGTAAATGACCCCTGGACAGTTAAGTCCAGTCAAAGGCAACTCTGGGGTTGTGGCGCTCATCTCGCTTTCAGGTCAAGGGAGCCAGTGTTTGTCCGCAGTCAGCTTTCTGAGTCATGTGGCCAGCAGGACTAAAACACATCTGGCGCAATGGGACACTGTGACAGAAACCAGAGCAGTGCACGGAAACACCGTTTACCTTCCCACCGGAGCGGTACCTACTTATCTACTTGCACTTTGACATGCTTTTGAACTGCTAGGTTGGCAGGGACAGGGACAGAGCAACGGGAGCAAAAAATACGGTAGGTTCGACAACCAAGGTACCACTGTATTTGCTTTGGAAATGACCACAGCCCGCCAATCAGTTCAGACAATGCTGATCTAACTGGGCCAGTGGCCTGACTCAGCACTAGGAAGGCTCCTGTTGCTCCATCTCCACCAAAGATGGAGTTTCGGGCATTTTGTCAGCATCTGACGTCAAAGTCGGTTTTGCTTACGCTGCTGGAAATATACAGAGATGTGGGCAGGATGAAATTGCAAAGGATCTGGGGAGGGAAGGGGCAAAGTGAGCACAGCTAATTTTACTTTCCCATCCACCTGCTGCTGAAGATAATGAGGTTCGGCGGAACAGATGCCAAAACCAGGCTATTCTTAGCAAGAGGAAGCATATCTGGTGCAGAATCTGGAGACGCCGCGATTTCCACCATCCTGCTGGATGTTAAGAGCGGCTGTTTCCTGTCATTTCCATTTCACTTTTAATTTGCACGGCGCCTTTTCTATATTGCTGCAAGGCGGTTTGCAGCGACGAAATGTACAACGAAGACCACACGCCTTATAATAATCAATCAATCTTTATTACGGTCCGGAGACCCAACAAATCATTTCAAATCAATACACAATTCATACAGCCTACCTCCAGGTTAAAAATGCATTTTGTTTAGAATATAGGGCTCATTTGTTCTTGCAACCACCGATAAAAACTTGGCCACTGCTAACGTTCTAGCATTTGTCCGGTCTTCCAGTAGGAACCTGACATAGTGAGCCTCTGATTTTTCCCGGGAAAGGTAGCAGCAAGGGTAGTATCAGTTCAGCCCTGGCATGCTCATATTTTGCACAGTGCAACAAAATACGGTTTATGGAGTCAATGTCTTGAGCGCACGAGCCAAGTCTGTCCTGGTAGGGAACTCCTCTCAACACTGCAGAAGGAAAGACGTTTAGTCTGGCTTTGGTGAAAAGCCTTCGATAGTTTGGTACTGTCAGGTTTTTAATGTAAGGTGTTGACTTAAAGACATGCCCATATTGTACTCCTACTGCCGGCGGACTACAGACTGCGTGCGAGCGAGTTCGCAAGTTACTGTGTGCATTATCCCATAATCTTTGCTTTAAAAATTTTTGGGCGCCTTCATAACCCAGGTAATACACTTGCGGGGGAGACAGACCAATAGAGGTGACTTTTTTAGCCATGGTTTTCTGCCATTTGCTGACAAATTCCTCATTGGTCAGGTGTTGGTACAAATCCTTCCCTAGATTAAACACTGAAATCCCGAGCCAATGTCCGATACAAAAAGGTCTTAACTTTGAAATGGAACGGCTTATATATATAAAAAGAAATATTCAATAATCCTTTGGGATACGGTAATGCGCATCAAAGTTAACTCTCAAGACATGAGCAAATAATGGAACAGAAACAGAAATTCACTCTTAAGTTACAATAAATAATTACCCCAGCTATGATCTTTTTAAAAACATTTTTTGATTCATTTTCACTTTTAACATTTATCATCATACATAAATTATCAGATGTCAAGGAAATAAAACAACTACAGTGGTACCTCGGGTTAAGTACTTAATTCGTTCCGGAGGCCCGTTCTTAACCTGAAACTGTTCTTAACCTGAAGCACCACTTTAGCTAATGGGGCCTCCTTCTGCTGCCACGTCGCCAGAGCACGATTTCTGTTCTCATCCTGAAGCAAAGTTCTTAACCTGAGGCAATATTTCTGGGCTAGCGGAGTCGGTAACCTGAAGCGTATGTAACCTGAAACATATGTAACCCGAGGTGCCACTGTATCTGACTTTTAAAAGACATCTGAAAGCAGCCCTGTTTAGGGAAGTTTTTAATGTTTGATGTTTTATTGTGCTTTTAATTCTGTTGGGAGCTGCCCAGAGTGGCTGGGGAAATCCAGCCAGATGGGCAGGGTATAAATAAATTATTATTATTATTATTATTATTATTATTATTATTATTATTATTAATTTTGGTGGGTATGCTGGTGTCCCTGACTGCACCTCAGGAAGCCAACTCCCAGGCTGTGCGACGCACGAACCACTTCACTCCCCCCCAAAAAAGCATTTCTTGTCAGCCTGTGCTGATCAGCATGTAATCTCCCCGTAAACACAAATTTGCCAATCTGCTCAGAAGGGACGGAGGCTGTCAAGTCCCCAGGCCTGGGCCAGACAGGGTCCCTTTCGGGCTCCAAAGCCGCTTAAAGGTTTAGAGCTTCTTTAGCGTTGTGGTTTTTAATTAAAAACTGTTTTAGCAAAGGCAAGCCAGAAGCACGCATGAGGACTGGGGGCTGGTCTCTAAGTCCCTTCTGCACCCAGCTGTGTGGATCCACAATCCCAGGAAAGGCCAAACTTCCCCATCCTAGTGCCGCCCCCCCCCCAAAAAAAAGTGTGCTGGATCGAAATTTGAATCTGGTGGTGTAGTTCTCCAAATGCACATACAGCGGTACCTTGGTTCTCAAACGCCTTGGTTCTCAAATAACTTGGAACCCAAACACTGCAAACCCGGAAGTAAGTGTTCTGGTTTGCGAACTTTTTTCGGAAGCTGAACGTGCTCCGTTTTGAGTGTTATGCTTTTCATTTGAGTGCCATGCTTCCATTTTGAGGTCTGTCTTCTGTTTTTTCTATTTATTTTGCATTTTTGTTTTTGCGGCTCTTTTTTTGTTTTGTTTTTGTGACTGTGTGGAACCCAGTTTAGCTACTGATTGATTGCGTGACTGCAGTGCATTGATTATTGCATTCATTTTATGGATCGATGGTCTTGCTAGGTAGCAAAATCCATGTCAAATGGCTGTTTTAGGGGTTATTTTTAAAAATCTGGAGCGGATTAATCTGTTTTGCATTGCTTTCTATGGGAAAGCACGCCTCGGTTTTGGAACGCTTTGGTTTTGGAACGGACTTCCGGAACGGATTAAGTTTGAGAACCAAAGTACCAGTGTATAAGGGGGAAAGTGTGCACTGGAAATTCATGTTAGTAGAATGTGCTTCTCAAAAACATTTACACGAGTCAAAACGTGCTTGTTGGGGTAAGTGGTGACATGATATCAACGCTTGTAAAATTATGCCTGGCATAGAAGAAGTGGGTGGAGGAAGGTTTTCCTCCCTCTCTCTAGCACTAGAACTTGCGGATAAAGCCAAATGTTGGAAGATTCAAGGGCAGAAATAAAGAAAGCCCCTCTTCATGCAACGCATTGTTAACCTGCGGAACTCACTGCCACAGGAGGCGGCGATAGCCACCAACTTAGATGGCTTCAGTTTTATCGTTTATCAGTTTGAAGGTTTTATTCCCCTGCAATCGAGCGGTATATAAACTATGAAAGAAAAAGATATTCAAACACAGTTCTGACCATCCCTTCCTGCAATGATTTCAATCAAGTTCTTTAGCTTGCCTCCTAAAACGTTATGATTCACAATTACAGTGCAATAGTGACATCACTGCTTTAGGTTACTTGTTTGTTTGATACCCTGTCCTTCAGTTGAACTTTGAAGGGTGAATTACAGCATATAATGATAATAAACAAGAAAAACACAACAGCTGCAAAAAAATTAATAAGATTCCCAATGGAATAGCCTAAAAAGAGAGTAGCAGGTACCAGAAAGACAATTGTGATTGGTACCAGAAAGACAATTAAGATGCCATTTACATGTGAAGCTTCTTTCTCAAATACTTAAAACTCAGATGAAATAGCAAAAATAAATGAATATAAATAAACACCTTGATATGGCTTCTGACAATCCCCTGGTTGGTCATTTCTCCCAATGGGAATAGGATCTATTGCTTATTTTCTTTCTTTTTTTTAAAAAAGGAAAAAACTCATTCTGTATATACATTCTGGGAGGGGGGAATGTGTGATCACCTCTCTCTGTCCCCCGTTTCTTTAGGGGAGCCACGTCGGTGGTGTACAGCTGTGAGGAGAAAGGAACTCACGTCCAATATGCTGCCAAAATATTGAAGAAAACGGTAAGTGCCCATCCCATCTCACTCCTGTTAACAGAAAAATCCGAGGGCTCCCTTGGAGAAAAACAAAGACACCAACCATGATAACTTGGAGCAAAACAGCAGCCTGTAGGCTTGGCCTTTATTGAACTGTTGCAACAGGGTGCTCCCCTCACCCGCAGGAGAGAGGAGGGACCCAGAAAAATGGTGTGCAAGGCCTTATAAAGACTTTTGAAAATTGCCACCCTGTAGATCAAGACCACCCCCAGAAACATCACACATACATCACAGAAAGGAGGGGTTGAGGGAGGAGTTGTGGTGGTAACCTGAGTGTCCTGTCACCTGGCTGGTTCCCCCTTTCCCCCTCCCCATGAGTACTTTCCAGGTGACAGAGGGGAGTTTCCTGCCCCCAGAGGGAAGATCTGATCATTGTCCTTTGTTCCAGTCCATGCTGAATCCACTCCCATATGCAAGTTCTTTGTGATCTTGATGGTCTTCTGTCTAGGACCATCAGGGTTGGCATAGCAACTGGGCAGGGCTCCTGTGTATGTGCTGGGATGCTCAAGGGATTATGTCTGGCCTGTATCAAACCTTCCCCATTTTGTAGTCCTTCCTTCATGGAGTAAAATAAAAGTGGAACGGTGCAAATCCGATGTATGGTTGATTTTCTATGAATTTATAACAGAAGCGTAGCGTATGTAGTGTGTGAGTGTGAGTGTGTGTGAAGTTTGTACAAACTGAATGATTGGGGGGGGGGGTTCCTGCAACACTCCAAATGAGGAACGATTAGATGAGGTTGCTTGTTCCTTGCAGGGATTCCCCACTCCACCTCGAGTTCAGAGTGGGACAAACAGAGTCTAAGAGAAGGGAGTGATCATCAGGTTTGGCCAGAATTCATCTATAGTTGCTCCCTGTGTCCCTGCTGACCATTAGCAGGTCTGTCCAAGTTGGGAAAAACAACAGGAAAATGGTGGGGGGTCCTTGAGTTGCACTCTATTCTTCGCTTTCAGATCGACAAGAAAATCGTCAGGACCGAAATCGGTGTGCTGTTGAGGCTGTCGCATCCGAATATTGTAAGTTAAGGGGAGTTGGCGAAAAGAGCACAATGTTTGGGATAGAACGGGTGTGTCAGAGTGTGAATGGCCTGCCACACCAAAGGCTTGAACCCTGTTGTTGTTTAGTCGTTTAGTCGTGTCCGACTCTTCGTGACCCCCTGGACCAGAGCACGCCAGGAACTTCTGTCTTCCATTGCCTCCTGCAGTTTAGTCAAACTCATACTGGTAGCTTTGAGAACACTGTCCCACCATCTCATCCTCCGTTTTCCCCTTCTCCTTGTGCCCTCCATCTTTCCCAACATCAGGGTCTTTTCCAGGGAGTCTTCTCTTCTCATCAGGTGGCCAAAGTCTTGGAGCCTCAGCTTAACAATCTGTCCTTCCAGTGAGCACTCAGGGCTGATTTCCTTCAGAATGGAGAGGTTGGATCTTCTTGCAGTCCATGGGACTCTCAAGAGTCTCCTCCAGCACCAGAATTCAAAAGCATCCATTCTTCGGCCATCAGCCTTCTTGATGGTCCAGCTCTCACTTCCATACATCACTGCTGGGAAAACCAGAGCTTGAACTATACGGACCTTTGTTGGCAAGGTGGTGTCTCCGCTTTTTAAGATGCTGTCTAGGTTTGTGATTGCTTTTCTCCAAGTGGACTTCAGGGGTCATGTGGGGAACCACTAAGATGCCCCATCAGAGGATGAGTGATCGAGATGAAGCCTTAAAAGCCTTTTTCCAATAGGAGAACCTCTCCATGCCCTTTTCTGAAGCTGGCAAGATGGAGGGCTGTGGCACAGCAACAACAATGTATCTATACCCTGCCCATCTGACTGGGTTTCCCCAGCCACTCTGGGCAGCTCCCAACAGAATATTAAAAACACAATAAAACATCAAACATAAAAAATTTCCCTAAGCAGGGCTGCCTTCTAAAAGTCAGATAGTTGTTTATTTCCTTGACATCTGACGGGAGGGCGTTCCACAGGGCAGGCACCACCACTGAGAAGGCCCTCTGCCTGGTTCCCTGTAACCTCACTTCTTGCAGGGAGGGAACCGCCAGAAGGCCCTCGGAAATGGACCTCAGTGAAATGGGCTGAGCGATGGGGGTGGAGACACTCCTTCAGGTATACTGGGCCGAGTCCATTCAGGGCTTTCAAGGTCAGCACCAGCACTTTGAATTGTGCCCGGAAACGTCCTGGGAGCCAATGTAGGTCTTTCAGGACCGGTGTTATATGGTCTCGGCGGCCGCTCCCAGTCCCAGTCTAGCTGCCGCATTCTGGATTAGTTGCAGTTTCCAGGTCACCTCCAAAGGTAGCCCCACGTAGAGCGCAGCAGCTGAAGCTCAATTTCAGACAGCGCTTCCTGGTAGCTTAATGCTGTCTTTTGAAAGGTTGTGATTTGGGGGCTCCTTGCAACCGGAGGGCCAGTGTCCTTCGTGACTGGCTGGTAAATCGCGTACACAAAGACTGTCTCTAAAATCAGCTCGGCATCCCATGGGGGCACCTGGGCCCTATCGCCATCAATATCCACAGAACCTTTCAGCTGCCGGATGTGGGATAATCCCCCAGGACACTTTCCTTATAATCCCTAATGGGTTGCCTTTAAGCTGCAAAGCGTGACGATTCGAATAACATCCCCATATATTGGGCTTCCATTATGGAAGTCTGCCGACTTGCGAGATCGTATCCTTCTAGGAACTGGATGCTGCTCTGTAAAAGAGAAGTTACCGTATTTTTCGCTCTATAAGATGCACCAGACCACAAGACGCACCTAGTTTTTGGAGGAGGAAAACAAGAAAAAAAAATACTCTGAATCTCAGAAGCCAGAACAGCTAGAGGGATTGCTACGCAGTGAAAGCAGCAATCCCTCTTGCTGTTCTGGCTTCTGGGATAGCTGCGCAGCCTGCATTCGCTCCATAAGATGCACACACATTTCCCCTTACTTTTTAGGAGGGGGAAAGTGAGTCTTATAGAGCAAAAAATACGGTAATTCCTTGAAAGGGGGAAAGCTGTCAACAGTTCTGGAGGTGCAGTTTTGAGGATCTGAGCCAGTGAGTGAAAGAGACTGGTTGTTGTTTGTTTGTTGTTTCGTCATTTAGTCATGTCCGACTCTTCGTGACCCCCTGGACCAGAGCACGCCAGGCCCTCCTGTCTTCCACTGCCTCCCACAGTTTGGTCAAACTCATGTTGGCCGCTTTGAGAACACTGTCCCACCATCTCGTCCTCTGTCGTCCCCTTCTCCTTGTGCCCTCCATCTTTCCCAGCATCAGTGTCTTCTCCAGGGAGTCTTCTCTTCTCCTGAGGTGGCCAAAGTCTTGGAGCCTCAGCTTCAGGATCTGTCCTTCCAGTGAGCACTCAGGGCTGATTTCCTTCAGAATGGAGGAGGTTTGATCTTCTTGCAGTCCATGGGACTCTCAAGAGTCTCCTCCAGCACCATAATTCAAAAGCATCCATTCTTTGGCCATCAGCCTTCTTTATGGCCCAGCTCTCACTTCCATACATCGCTACTGGGAAAACCAGAGCTCCTGTGGTTTCCAGCAACTGGTATTCAGGAGCTAAAAAAAACTATCTGTAAAAAAGTAGTATAAACACCGACAACTGGGAAACCCTGGCCTGCGAGCGCTCCAGTTGGAGAACAGCCTTTACCAAAGGTGTCGTGTATTTTGAAGATGCTCGAACTCAGGACAAGAGGGAGAAACGCGCTAAGAGGAAGGTTACAGACTGCTAACCCAGAAATATTACCTCAGGTTAAGAATTTTGCTTGAGGATGAGAACAGAAATCGTGCTCTGGCAGCGCGGCAGCAGCAGGAGGCCCCATTAGCTAAAGTGGTGCTTCAGGTTAAGAACAGTTTCAGGTTAAGAACAGACCTCCGGAACGAATTAAATACTTAACCCGAGGTACCAGTGTGTGTATGTATATGTGTGTGTGTGTGTGTATATCTATATATATATATCTAGATACACACACACACACACACACACACACACACACACATATATATATATATGGAATTCTATTTCTGTTATTTACCCTTTTGGACTCCTATCTGCAGCCTCCCCTGCTTGCAGGCGGCTGATAGGGAGCGATAATAGGATTGTAAACTTCTGAAGTTAATAAGAGATTGCGCCGCCACGTATTAAGGGAAGGGGGGGAAGCATTAAGCCTCTTGCTTCTTCTCCCAGCGTCACTTACACGGCGGGATCTCTCCAGCAGCTGCGGTTTTAATCATGAAAGTGCCATGAAATGTGCGGTGTCACCAAAAGTCTAAAGAAACCATGACATTTTCTTTGTTTTCTTCTTCTTTTTTGTTTTGTTTTAAACGCGTTTCCAAGTCTTTCCCCCTCCCTGGAGGGGAGGGGGAAAACGCATTCACAACCCTCTAATTCCAGATTTGCTGGAAAGGTGTGGTGTACACACACACACACACACACACCGTGGTACCTTGGTTCTCAAACTTAATCCATTCCGGAAGTCCGTTCCAAAACCAAAGCGTTCCAATACCAAAGCGCGCTTTCCCATATAAAGGAATGCAAAACAGATTACCGTATTTTTCTGTGCATAAGACTGGGTTTTTTCCTTTTAAAAAATGTCCAAATTTGGGGAGCGTCATAAACTGATAGATCTCCCCCGCCTTTTTCTTAAATTGGAGTCCCCAAAATAGGGGGCATCTTATACATGGAGGTGACTTATAGACGGGAAAATATGGTAATCGGTTCCAGACTTTAAAAACAACCCTTAAAACAGCAATTTAACATAAATTTTTCTATCTAACGAGACCGTTGATCCATAAAATGAAAGCAATAAATCAATGTACTGTACTTCTTTGGCGATCACTCATAGCCAAGTAAGTTTGTCTTCTATAAACACAGTTTTAACAATGAGTCCGTAAGTGACTGTGGAGGCCAATTTTGGATCCACACGTCCTTTCACAGTGGGGACATTGGTTTCCGGGCAGGAGTTGATCCCGGTGTGGATTTGCCAAGCGTGCCTTCCTCTTAGCACGTTTCTCCCTTGTGTCCTGAGTTTGAGTGTCTCCAAAGCCCACGACACCTTTGGTAAAGGCTGTTCTCCAACTGGAGCGCTCGCAGGCCAGTGTTTCCCAGTTGCCGGTGTTTATACTACATTTTTTTAGATTTGCCTTGAGAAAGTCTTTAAACCTCATAGAATCATAGAATTCATAGAATCATAGAGTTGGAAGAGACCACAAGGGCCATCGAGTCCAACCCCCTGCCAAGCAGGAAACACCATCAGAGCACTCCTGACATATGGTTGTCAAGCCTCTGCTTAAAGACCTCCAAAGAAGGAGACTCCACCACACTCCTTGGCAGCAAATTCCACTGTCAAACAGCTCTTACTGTCAGGAAGTTCTTCCTAATGTTTAGGTGGAATCTTCTTTCTTGTAGTTTGGATCCATTGCTCCGCGTCCGCTTCTCTGGAGCAGCAGAAAACAACCTTTCTCCCTCCTCTATGTGACATCCTTTTATATATTTGAACATGGCTATCATATCACCCCTTAACCTCCTCTTCTCCAGGCTAAACATGCCCAGCTCCCTTAGCCGTTCCTCATAAGGTATCGTTTCCAGGCCTTTGACCATTTTGGTTGCCCTCCTCTGGACATGTTCCAGTTTGTCAGTGTCCTTCTTGAACTGTGGTGCCCAGAACTGGACACAGTACTCCAGGTGAGGTCTGACCAGAGCAGAATACAGTGGCACTATTACTTCCCTTGATCTAGATGCTATACTCCTATTGATGCAGCCCAGAATTGCATTGGCTTTTTTAGCTGCCGCGTCACACTGTTGGCTCATGTCATGTCACCTCCTTTGTTGACCACCAGCATTACGCTTTCCATTCTTGAATTTGGAATAGAGGAGTTGCTTTGGAAGACAATAATCAGGCATCTGAACAACATGACCAGCCCAACGAAACTGATGTTGAAGAATCATCTCTTTGACACTGGTGTCTTTGCTTCTTCCAGTACACTGGCATTAATTCACCTGTTTTCACAAGTGATGTGCAAAAATTTTCAGAGACGCCGTTGATGGAATCTTCCTAGGAGTTGGAGATGGCGTTTACAAGCATACTGAGTCAGACCCCTGTTCCATCTAGCTGAGTGTTGTCCACAGTGGCTGGCAGCAGATTTCAGACTAGAATCTTCCCCCAGCCTACCAGGAGATGGTTCTGAATATGGCAGATCTAGAGAGAAACACAGGAGGCTGTGCTTGTACCACTGGGTCCACCTAGCTCAGCAGTTTCCACACCGTCTGAGCTAGGTGGATTTCTGATAGGGGCATTTCCCTAAGTTACATGCACAGCTCGGTTGGTTGGAGCGTGGTGAGGATAACGGCAAGGTTGCAGGTTCAATCCCCATAGCTGCCTATTCTTGCATTGCAGGGGGTTGGGCTAGATGACCCCCCGGGGTCCCGTCCAACTCTTTGTTGTTTGTTGTTTAGTCGTTTAGCCATGTCCAACTCTTCTTGACCCCCTGGACCAGAGCACGCCAGGCACTCCTGTCTTCCACTGCCTCCCGCAGTTTGGTCAAACTCATGTTTGTAGCTTCGAGAACACTGTCCCACCATCTCATCCTCTGTCGTCCCCTTCTCCTTGCGCCCTCCATCTTTCCCAACATCAGGGTCTTTTCCAGGGAGTCTTCTCTTCTCATGAGGTGTCCAAAGTACTGGAGCCTCAGCTTCAGGATCTGTCCTTCCAGTGAGCACTCAGGGCTGATTTCCTTCCGAATGGAGAGGTTGGATCTCCTTGCAGTCCATGGGACTCTCAAGAGTCTCCTCCAGCACCAGAATTCAAAAGCATCCATTCTTCGGCAATCAGCCTTCTTGATGGTCCAGCTCTCACTTCCATATATCACTACTGGGAAAACCAGAGCTTTTACTATACAGACCTTTGTTCACAAGGTCCAACTCTACAATTCCATTATTTTACATGGAGAGGCTAGAGATTGAACCTGGTGTCTAATGTATGCAAAGCAGTTGCTTTTCCCACGGAGTTACAGTCCTTGTCTGTGTGGCTTTGTGTGTTGCTTTTTCGTATTTGGAGACCAGCTTGTCTCAAAGTTAAAACGCCATTCCCCCCCCCCCTGCTCAACCTCCTTTATCTCTTTTTTATTTTTAGATCAAACTCAAAGAGATCTTTGAGACTACCTCGCAGATCAGCCTCATCCTTGAGCTGGTGACAGGTGGCGAGCTGTTTGACAGGTAACCAGCAAGAAGCCCTCCGCCGAACTGGCAGGTTCTTAATAAAAGGTGACAAATTGCACCGAGGAAGGGGAAAGGGATGGTAATTTGCATCAGAGCGACCTGCAGAGAAGCTGTGCGTGTTATTGTGTGTGTGTGTGTTGGGATAGGGGGGGGTGTTGAGGACTACGGTACCCGTATTTTTCACTCTATAAGATGCACCAGACCACGAGGCGCACCTAGTTTTTCGGAGGAGGAAAACAAGAAAAAATATATTCTGAATCTCAGAAGCCAGAACAGCAAGAGGGATCGCTGCGCAGCGAAAGCAGCAATCCCTCTTGCTGTTCTGGCTTCTGGGATAGCTGCGCAGCCTGCATTCGCTCCGTAAGACGCACACACATTTCCCCTTACTTTTTAGGAGGGGAAAAGTGAGTCTTATAGAGCAAAAAATACGGTACTTTATGATGGCCATTCTCGACCATCACTGTCAATTCCCGCTGCAGATTCCCTGCGATCCCTTTTCTCTCCCTCCATCACACTCACTAAAAAAAAAGTTCCGCTCACTCCAGTGCCAGAAAGCTTGTCCTTCCAAATGCCCAGTTATCTACACTTCATTGCTCCAAGTGTGCAAAGGGCTTCGTTTTTAAACGTGCGCTTTGCACATGAGCAGAGACAATCTCATCTCATATACAAAAACTGTATTTAATTTTTTAAATAAAATGTTGTTTGACAGTTAGCAAAAACGAACTCTATGCAGAGGGGCCAGGGCTGCACCGGTTGAACTCTTTCAATACTACTGCTATTCCAATGAGAGCCATACTCAGAGGGGACCCATTTTACCGCTCGAGCAGGGTATAAATTTTACGAAATAAACAAAATGGATAAAATAAGTTCAACGGGCCCCCAGAAATCAATGCATCGCCTTGAGGATGATGAGGAGGAATATGTCCCCAAATACACACATCTCCTTTTGCTCTTCCTACTGGTAAAGTAAAGGTAAAGGGACCCCTGACAATTAGGTCCAGTCGCGGACGACTCTAGGGTTGCGGCGCTCATCTCGCTTTACTGGCCGAGGGAGCCGGCGTACAGTTTCCTGGTCATGTGGCCAGCAGGACTAAGCCGCTTCTGGCGAACCAGAGCAGCGCATGGAAACGCCGTTTACCTTCCCGCCAGAGTGGTACCTATTTATCTACTTGCACTTGACGTGCTTTCGAACTGCTAGGCTGGTAGGAGCTGGGAGAGAGCAACGGGAGCTCACCCCGTCGCGGGGATTCGAACCGCCGACCTTCTGATCGGCAAGCCCTAGGCTCTGTGGTTTAACCCACAGTGCCACCAGGCAAAGTGAAAACATGGCAACTTTCGAACCCAACACTTTGTGCCCCCCTCTGCCCTCTTTCAGGATTGTTGAACGGGGTTTCTACAGCGAGAAAGACGCAGCTCACGTAGTGAAGCAGATCCTGGAAGCTGTTTCCGTAAGTCATCCCTCTCTCCTGTTTGGGTTTTTTTCTCTCTCCAGAAGACCCTCCGAGCTGGACCTCAGTGTCCGGGCTGGACGATGGGCGTGGAGATGCTCCTTCAGGTATACTGGGCCAAGGCCGTTTAGGGTAAGGTCAGCCCCAACACTTTGAATTGTGCTCACAAACGTCCTGGGAGCCAATGTAGGTCTTTCAGGACCAGTGTTAAGGTAAAGGTAAAGGTACCCCTGCCCGTACGGGCCAGTCTTGCCAGACTCTAGGGTTGTGCGCTCATCTCACTCTATAGGCCGGGAGCCAGCGCTGTCCAGAGACACTTCCGGGTCACGTGGCCAGCGTGACGAAGCTGCATCTGGCGAGCCAGCGCAGCACACGGAACGCCGTTTACCTTCCCGCTGGTAAGCGGTCCCTATTTATCTACTTGCACCCGAGGGGTGCTTTCGAACTGCTAGGTTGGCAGGCGCTGGGACTGAGCGACGGGAGCGCACCCCGCCGCGGGGATTCGAACCGCCGACCTTTCGGTCGGCAAGTCCTAGGTGCTGAGGCTTTAACCCACAGCGCCACCCGCGTCCCATAAGGACCAGTGTTATATGTACATAATACTCTGGCTCCAATACGCTTCCACCACTGACGTTGGAAGCTGAGTATACACAATGATGTTAGCTGCAATCAATCTATACCCTGCAGATTCCTGAGAGATATTCCTGTTCAATGTGAATGAATGAATGAACTTTATTACAGTCACAGACCAGGATAAAAAAGAACCATATAAATAAAATAGCAGTTAGGATTTTTTTTTTAACTGATAAATGTTGGAGCGCATAAGGACAAAGAAACAAGCATAGGATAAAACATCTGAATAAAATAAAAGATTAAACATGGATAATGGATGGGTAAAAACTGGTAATTAAAACAGATAAGAACTAAAAACAAATAAAAACATGCAGTTAAAACAACTGTAAGAGCGTAAGAACTAAAAGACTCGCAGTTAAAACAACTATAAGAGGCTGCAGAGTAGAAGCCTCTGAAACAGAGGACACTCACAGCATTAGAAACTGATGTGCAAATATGGTTCAATGTGTATTTTCCTGCAAACCAGCTTCCCTCCGAATGGGAAACGGAAACCGCAGTCGAGCTGAGGTGTGTCCCTTTCAGGCAGCCACTGAGCATGCTCAGATGAGAACACACACTCAGATGGCTGCTTCAGGGAACCGGAGTTCGGCACGGGGAAGCAAATCGGGGAATGGGCAACGGGTGGAAACACCGACGCCCTTTTTCTGGTCTGTGCGGCAAACCACAGAGCGGAGGAACTGTTGGGATACTGCCAGGGAGACAAAGTCCATCATGGCCCCCAAGCCGGCTGCCGGACGATCCATCGACCTCCCGTAGGCATTCTTAGGCTGGTGCACACTCTATCAGCAGAATTCACACAGCGAAAGGTGCACAGCAGGAGAGCATATTTACAAGTTTATTCAATGTCGGTCAGAACAAAGAAAAACATGACCGCCTGCTTCAGCGTTCAGGCACGAAGAAGGAAACGAAAGCAACTGAAAACATAAACATCCTGTGAAACAGGAAATACGCAGGCTGTGACACAAACATCCTGCTCCCTTTTAAGGTGGAACGGAAATATCCTAACATCCTCCCCCTTTCCGTGTAACCTGTAGTACCTGTGGTTCAACCCAATTGCAACCTTTGTACGTAAACCTTAAGTTGTTCTCTGTTAACAACCTTAGACAACAGATCAGCAGGAATTTCATTTCCTGGCATGTAGGACACCTGAATGAGTCCTTTCTGAATACACTCTCTTGCACAATGTAGCTTAATCTGCAAGTATTTGGTTCTTTGCTTGCAACTCTCTGAGTTCAGCAAAGCCAAACAAGATCTATTGTCTTGATACACTTGTATAGGACATTTCACAAACATCCTGCTCCCTTTTAAGGTGGAACGGAAATATCCTAACAGGAACAACCTCGCTGAATTTGAAGTCACTCAAGTGCGCACACCCTGCCTTTCGAGCCGGCTTCCTCCCCCAAACCAGCTTTGCTCCAAACTGAGAAAAAGAACAAACTAGCAGATAATGTGTTCACAGCCTTAGTTAGATACAAGGCCCCCACGCCACACAATCCCTGGATGCGGGGCAGACGGAAATTCGGCGACTTCCTCAAAAGTTCCATTTATGCTAATCCGTTCAAAGCTGAGCTGTTGCTTTCTCATAGCTTCCTATGTGAGTGAAATGGCCACCTCCTGCCTCGCTGGTGTGTGTGTGTTTTATTTCATTTTTATTAACTGTCACTATCTTTTAAAGCTCCCCGTCCTTCCAATCTCTTGCAATCGGCAACCTGTGAAATTAAGATTGGCACCAGCGGCTCCCTAGGCTGGTAACACAATTTGCGCGGCATCTGTTGTTTTTTTGGGTGAGAGGAGCCAGAGAAAGAGGCTGCCAAGGGACCACCAGGCGGAACAAAAGGGGGGAGAGGGGGGGTATTTGCTGTAGGGCAGGACAAGTTAGTCCTGCGAGGGTTAATAGCTGGCACACAAAAGGTAAAAGGTAAAGGTCCCCTAAAGCAGAGACATCACCTTATTAACAAAGGTCCGTATAGTTAAAGCCATGGTTTTCCCAGTAGTGATGTATGGAAGTGAGAGCTGGACCATCAAGAAGGCTGATCGCCAAAGAATGGATGCTTTTGAATTCTGGTGCTGGAGGAGACTCTGGAGAGTCCCATGGACTGCAAGATCAAACCTCTCCATTCGGAAGGAAATCAGCCCTGAGTGCTCACGGGAAGGACAGATCCTGAAGCTGAGGCTCCAAGACTTTGGCCACCTCATGAGAAGAGAAGACTCCCTGGAAAAGACCCTGATGTTGGGAAAGATGGAGGGCACAAGGAGAAGGGGACGACAGAGGACGAGATGGTGGGACAGTGTTCTCAAAGCTACAAACATGAGTCTGACCCAAACTGCGGGAGGCAATGGAAGACAGGAGTGCCTGGCGTGCTCTGGTCCAGGGGGTCACGAAGAGTCGGACACGACTAAATGACTAAACAAAAACAAAGGTCCCCTGGACAGTTAAATCCAGTCAAAGGCGACTATGGGGTTGCGGCGCTCATCCTGCTTTCAGGCCAAGGGAGCCGTGTTTGTCCACAGACAGCTTTCCGGGTCATCTGGCCAGCAGGACTAAACCGCTTCTGGCGCATGACGGAAACCAGAGCGCACGGAAACGCCGTTTACCTTCCTGCCACAGCAGTACCTATTTATCTACTTGCACTTTTGGGCATGCTTTCGAACTGCTAGGTTGGCAGCAGCTGAGACAGAGCAACGGGGGCTCACCCCGTCGTGGGGATTCGAACCGCCGACCTTCCGATCGGCAAGCCCAAGAGGCTCTGTGGTTTAGAGCACAGCGCCACCCGCATCCCTGCTGGCACACAAACGCACACCTGGTAAGGACCCATCTCACCTGGGCAATCAGCACTAAGCTACCTTCAGCACCAGAGATCAGCTGACCTTTAGGAGAGGTCAGCTGATGCCGTAGGCTCTATAAAACCCGAGTCCAGAAGTTCAAGAGGAGTCAGTGTGCGTGTCTCTGTAAAGATACATGTCTGTTTGTCTATCTTCCGGGTTGTATGTGGCTAGTTTACTCCGAGAAGACACCCTAAGGTAGATGTTATAAGAAAAATCTGCTCCTTTTCCCTTAAGGCAGGCTTCCTCAAACTCGGCCCTCCAGATGTTTTGGGACTACAATTCCCATCAACCCTGACCACTGGTCCTGCTAGCTAGGGATCATGGGAGTTGTAGGCCAAAAACATCTGGAGGGCCGAGTTTGAGGAAGGCTGCCTTTTGGGGTATCTAAGAGACCGTATAGAGTCCTTATGTAGGTTCTCTATCGATAGGAGAAAATAACAGAGGCCAACCAGAGAATATTGAGAAGCAAAGCAGTTCGTAAGCCTGATCTTTATTAAACAGTTGGAAAAGGATCCCCCACTCACCCCACACAGGAGGGAGGAGGAACCCAGAACAATGGTGTATAAGCCCTTATATAGACTTTTGAAATTGCCTCCCCTGTAGCTCAAGACCACCCCCCTAAACATCATACATACATCACAGAAGGGGCGATCTACAGAAGAATCCTGTATCGCAGGAAACCTGTTAACCTGGGTTTGCCTGGCCATTCTTTTGTAACGATAAATACTTAATTCCTGAGTCCAGGTCACAGGCTCACCCTATTCATATACAAATGTGCCCTTAAGGCCGGATTTGTGAGCACAGAGACAAGGCTTTTCCCATTTCCATCCCAAGTGCAGAAGAATATTTGAGGTCACTGCAAGAGTCAAAATGGCTTTAGGGCTGTTTTCCTGTACTGTTTCAGACATGTGGTTTCTATATTTATGTATGTGTTTGCCTGGTACATTTATGGACATTTATTTTATATCTTGGACCTTGTAATTCTCATAACAGTAGACATGTGCAATAATTTCAAAGCGTCTGCTCTGTTGGACTAACATTGGCCACACGTATACGTATATTACATGTGGTGCTTTTTTCTTTAAAAAATGTTTAGGGGTACTCTTATTTTGACTCGAGAAAATCACATTTTATCAGGAAAAATAAATACAGTAAATGGACAAAAGTACGAAGATTCACAAAATGTTTGGGGGGTGCGTACCCCTGCGTACACCCCAAGGAAAAAAAGCACTGGTTACATGTGTGAGAGAGAATCTTATCTGTATATAGGCACATGCAGATATATCTACGTACAGAGAATATTAGCTAGGTCACCCTTTCTCTTTATTAAAGGTCAGTGTGAGACTGTTTCCATGGAAACCAAGGGTATTTTTTTCTTCTTCTTCCTTTCTTTCTTTTTGGTTTTTAATGAGGTGAGGAAAATCCTAAAGGACCGTATCCCACGTAAATGCTCTGCGGAGATTTCGACTCCACCATTCTGCGCAGGCAGAATGAGAGCGCCCTAGCAACAAAAGATTAAAGCAGCCTGCAAGCTGAGTGAATCGTACAAATGGCTTGCAGACTCTAGGGGGCAAAAGTAAAAGCAAAGTTCAGTTTGGGTGGATTTTGACAACTGTCACAGATCGTCTCCCGCGTTGAAACCGGTTGCTCTGACATTTCTGTGTTCTCCCTACGCTGTTGGGGACAGCCAGGCCTCTGAACACCGGTTGCAGGGAACCTCAAATGTGTAGAAAGTACAGTGGTACCTTGGTTCTCAAACTTAATCCGTTCCGGAAGTCCGTTCCAAAACCAAAGCGTTCCAAAACCAAGGCTCGCTTTCCCGTGATGCATGTAACCCCAAGGAAATATTGAATAAAAGCAATTAAAATAACAGGGACGCAGGTGGCACTGTGGGTTAAACAACAGAGCCTAGGACTTGCCGATCAGAAGGCCGGCGGTTCGAATCCCCGCAATGACGGGGTGAGCTCCCGTTGCTCGGTCCCTGCTCCTGCCAACCTAGCAGTTCGAAAGCACGTCAAAGTGCAAGTAGATCAATAGGTACCGCTCCGGCGGGGAGGTAAACGGCGTTTCCATGCGCTGCTCTGGTTCGCCAGAAGCGGCTTAGTCCTGCTGGCCATATGATCTGGAAGCTGTACGCCGGCTCCCTCGGCCAATAAAGCGAGATGAGCGTCGCAACCCCAGAGTCGGCCATGACTGGACCTAATGGTCAGGGGTCCCTTTAACTTTACCTTTAATTAAAATAACACCACCTGGAGGGTATTTTCACCTTTCCCCTCGTTATCTTCCGCAGTATTTGCATGCAAATGGCGTGGTCCACCGTGACTTGAAACCGGAGAATCTCCTCTACGCAGATCTCTCTCCAGATGCTCCTCTCAAAATTGGTACGTTCCCCTCCCCACCACCTCCAAAATGATCTCCCAGGCAAATGTGCTGTTTTGTCTCATCATATTTCCTTCTGGCCCCGTGCCAACTCTGGGCATCTAAGGGAGACAGAGGGGTCTGGATGAGTGTTTCCCAAACTTTTGGTCTCCGGCGGTTTTTTGGACTACAATTCCCATCGTTCCTGGCCAGCTAGGGATGATGGGAGTTGTAGTCCAAAAACAGCTGGAGACCCAAGTTCGGGAAAACACCATTCTGGATCTTTTGAGAGGCTGTGCTTCCTTCGGCCACGTCTCACCTGGGTGCAGCCATCCTAGTGGGAAATATGGGTGGGAGGGGAGAACAGAGCTCGTCCCGTTTGTTTTAACAGGGTCGCCTTTGAAATCTGTCCCCCCCCCCTCTCCATTTTGCACCAGGTGATTTTGGACTGTCCAAGATTGTGGATGAGCAGGACACGATGAAGACAGTGTGTGGCACCCCCGGATACTGTGGTGAGTGGGTGAAAGAGGAAAAGCGGGGGGGGGGACCCAGCTAGTTTAGGGGCTGTTGAAACTAGAACTCTGTGCCAAGAGAGAGGGCATAATACAGTGGTACCTCAGATTACATACGTCTCAGGTTACAGACTCCGCTAACCCAGAAATAATGCTTCAGGTTAAGAACTTTGCTTCAGGATGAGAACAGAAATTGTGCTCCGGCGGCGTGGCAGCAGCAGGAGGCCCCATTAGCTAAAGTGGTATCTCAGGTTAAGAACAGTTTCAGGTTAAGAACGGACTTCTGGAACGAATTAAGTACTTAACCCGAGGTACCACTGTATATATGCGGGTAAAACAAAATAAAAACAAGGAGATAATTAAAGCAAAACGGCAAAACAATGCCATTATTATTATTAAAGCAAAGAAGAAGGGCAGGATAGAAAATAATAATAATAATAATAATAATAATAATAATAATAATAATAATAATAATGGCATTGCTTTGCTGTTTTGTTTTAATTATCTCCTTGTTTTTATCCTGCATTTTATTCCGTGACCCACCCTGAGATCTTACGACGAAGGGCAGTATATAAATTTAGTAAACAAATAGTAAATTTGTCAGGACCCCCCCCCAACCTGGAGTCCTGTGTCCAGTTCTGGGCACCACAATTTTAGAAGGACATTCCCTCACTGCGAGAAGCGAGGTTACAGGGAACCAGGCAGAGCGCCTTCTCGGTGGTGGCACCCGCCCTGTGGAACGCCCTCCCGCCAGATGTCAAGGAAATAAACAACTATCTGACGTTTAGAAGACATCTGAAGGCAGCCCTGTTTAGGGAAGTTTTTAATGACTGACGTTTTAATGTATTTTTAATCTTTTGTTGGAAGCCGCCCAGAATGGCTGGGGAAACCCTGCCAGATGAGCAGGGTATAAATTATTATTATTATTATTATTATTATTATTATTATTATTGGCAAGCTAGAACATTCGCAGAGGAGGGCGACCGAGATGATAAATGGTCTGGGAACCAAGCTTTACAGGGAATGGTTGAGGGAGCTTGGGGGTGTTTTTCTCCTGGAGAAGACTTGAGAGGGGACACGGCACAAATTCGCAGATCACTGCAAGGATCTAAGATAGGGAAACTGAGTTGGACAGATCCTTCCAGCCCTGCAAAGATCTGTGCCTGACCTTGTGAGCTTTTCCCTTCCTCCTCCGCCTCCTCCATCAGTAGCTAAGTCTCTCTCACCCTTTCGAAATCTCATGCACACATGCAACTCGCTGGGGAATAAGTGGTAAATTAAGAATATGCCCCGCTGCTGCCTCCTCCTCCTCCGCCTCAGCAGCTTCCAAAGGATGCTGCCTGTCAACGCCTCACACTTGCCTCCCACAAACTAACTGCGGCAGGTGTGAAAGCATAGCGGAGCGCAAAAGAGAGAGGGGGGAAAGAGAGAGAGAGAAAGAGAGAGGAACGGGTGGGCGAAGGATGACACATATGCTCGCTGCCTGTGCTCCTTGCTTTTTTCAAATTTTATTTCACTCTTCCAACGCCTCCAGCACCCGAGATTCTCCACGGTTCTCCCTACGGCCCAGAAGTGGATATGTGGTCTGTCGGTGTCATCACATATATCTTGTGAGTAACGTTAAAATGCTTTGACACGTCGCGATTCCTCCTTCCTCTCCCCTCCTTCCAGCTTCATCTGTGCGCAGGCCCATCGGGCGAGACGCCTTTGCCTCTACAGTGGTACCTTGGTACTCAAATGGTTTAAAGGTAAAGGGACCCCTGACCATTAGGTCCAGTCGTGGCCGACTCTGGGGTTGCGGCGCTCATCTCGCTTTATTGGCCGAGGGAGCCGGCGTACAGCTTCCGGGTCATGTGGCCAGCAGGACTAAGCCGCATCTGGCGAACCAGAGCAGCACATGGAAACGCTGTTTACCTTCCCGCCGGAATGGTACCTATTTATCTACTTGCACTTTGACGTGCTTTCGAACTGCTAGGTTGGCAGGAGCAGGGACCGAGCAACGGGAGCTCACCCCGTCATTGCGGGGATTCCAACCACCGACCTTCTGATTGGCAGGTTAGGTCACGCCCACCTTCTACCACATGCAAAAGGAAGGATGCTCCAGCCAGGAGAAACAGGAAGTTTTGACTGGGTGGACCAAACACTCCCTCCAGTGTGGCGAGCCAGTGTGGTGTAGTGGTTAAGAGCGGTAGACTCGTAATTTGGGGAACCGGGTTCGCGTCTCCGCTCCTCCACATGCAGCTGCTGGGTGACCTTGGGCCAGTCGCACTTCTCTGAAGTCTCTCAGCCTCACTCACCTCACAGAGTGTTTGTTGTGGGGGAGGAAGGGAAAGGAGAATGTTAGCCGCTTTGAGACTCCTCAAAGGGAGTGAAAGGCGGGATATCAAATCCAAACTCTTCTTCTTCTTCTTCTTCCCTCGCATGTTTTCTCTAGCGTTACCAGGAATGTTGTACTTGAGTGCCTCTCATGGATCCCACACGATGCCCCTCTGGCATGTACACAAACAGAAAACGAACCTGACACGAATGAAGCTGTGCTGATGTGAACAGCTGGCCGGAGGGAGCTTGGAGGACGCACTGTTGTTGTTGTTTTTGGGGGGGGAGAACTTCACTAAGGCAGTACTGTAATATGAATCCCCCCCCCCCGAGAACTGCATGCATCAAAACACAGAGGGATCTGGGTGACGGAGGTAGCAAGAGTAAGGTTAGCCACTTTCTGCACCATCCCTCGCAGCGACACTGACAAAGGAAGGCTTGACCTCCTTTCTCTCTCCTGCCCGCTGCCGCTGTTTCCATTGACCTAAATGGAACAGATGGCGGTCACAGCCTGTCAGAATATGTTGGGTTTCCATTGGTTTGGCTTGTTAGGATTTACAAAAACACACACACACACAATCTCTAGCCAAGTTGAAAGTAAATGCAGCCCTGAGGCTTTTTGCTTAAACATTTCTGCAGCGAGCGGATGATTATTTTTTTCCCAAAACTCCCCCCCCGACTGAATAGACACTGATGCTGAGAGCCAAGAAGCAGATTTGTGTGTGTTGTTGTTGTTGTTTTTTAAGGGACACTGGTGGTGTTGTGCTCTAAACCACTGAGCCTCTTGGGCTTGCCGATCGAAAGGTCGGCGGTTCGAATCCCCACAATGGGCTGAGCTCCTGTTGCTCCGTCCCAGCTCCTGCCAACCAACAGTTCGAAAGCACGCCAGTGCAAGTAGATAAATAGGTATCACTGCGGCGGGAAGGTAAATGGTGTTCCTGTGCGCTCTGGTTTCTGTCACGGTGTCCTGTTGCGCCAGAAGCGGTTTAGTCCTGCTGGCCACATGACCCGGAAAGCTGTCTGTGAAAAAACGCCGGCTCCCTCGGCCTGAAAGCAAGATGAGCGCCGCAACCCCGTAGTCACCTTTGACTGGACTTAACCGTCCAGGGGTCCTTTACCTTACCCTATTTTAAGCCTATGTTGCAGCAAAGGAATCATGAACTTGAAAAACATGCTACCCGCCTCGAACGTCAGATCCATTACTTCACCAGAGGAATCTTCAGAGGGTTAGGATTCTGCAAGGACTGGTGCCCAGTTATTGAAACCTTAGTCGATTAATCACACGAGTTTTGTCAGTAGATTGATGGATCGTTCAGTTGCACTTCGGTATTTTGTGGGGTGGTGGGGGTGGCATAGTTCTGGAACCATAGTTATTCGTTGTATGTGTGCCTGCTGAAATCATGTGGTTTAGCAATCAATTCCTCTTCCCAGAACAGTAAATCACAGAGAGAGGTAGCGGGCATAATCCTCAGGTATTTAGAGCTTTATTAATTTGAGGGTAACTACAACACACATCAAGGAATGTGGGTGGCGCTGTGGGTTAATCCACAGAGCCTAGGGCTTGCTGATCAGAAGATCGGCGGTTCGAATCCCCGCAATGACAGGGTGAGCTCCCATTGCTCCTGCCAACCTAGCAGTTCGAAAGCATGTCAAAGTGCAAGTAGATAAATAGGCGGGAAGGTAAACGGCGTTTCCGTGCTCTGGTTCGCCAGAAGCGGCTTAGTCCTGCTGGCCACATGACCCGGAAGCGGTACGCCGGCTCCCTCGGCCAGTAAAGTGAGATGAGCGCCGCAACCCCAGAGTCGGCCACGACTGGACCTAATGGTCAGGGGTCCCTTTACCTTTACAACACACGTCGGCCTGTGTGTGTCTGTTTATCATCAATATTTCTCCTCAATATTTTATGTAAACCATTTACAGGTGTTTTATTCTTATTCTTTTTCTGTTCTTTTAAAAAAAATTCCCCAGGCTTTGCGGCTTCGAGCCTTTTTTTGACCCGAGAGGAGACCAATATATGTACAGCAGGATCCTTAACTGTGACTACGAGTTTGTCTCTCCATGGTGGGATGAAGTGTCTCTCAACGCCAAGGATTTGGTGAGTTGCTTTGAGCCCTACCCAGACAGGGGAGCCAGCTTGTGGGAATGTTCAGGGTGGCAGGAGAGGATATTGTTGTTGTTGTTGTTTAGTCGTTTAGTCGTGTCCGCCTCTTCGTGACCCCCTGGACCAGAGCACGCCAGGCCCTCCTGTCTTCCACGGCCTCCCGCAGTTTGGTCAAACTCATGCTGGTAGCTTCGAGAACACTGTCCCACCATCTCGTCCTCCGTCGTCCCCTTCTCCTTGTGCCCTCCATCTTTCCCAACATCAGGGTCTTTTCCAGGGAGTCTTCTCTTCTCATGAGGTGGCCAAAGTACTGGAGCCTCAGCTTCAGCATCTGTCCTTCCAGTGAGCACTCAGGGCTGATTTCATTCAGGATGGAGAGGTTTGATCTTCTTGCAGTCCATGGGACTCTCAAGAGTCTCCTCCAGCACCAGAATTCAAAAGCATCCATTCTTCGGCGATCAGCCTTCTTGATGGCCCAGCTCTCACTTCCATACATCACTACTGGGAAAACCATAGCTTTAACTATATTGTTTATTAATATCCTTCCTAACTTGCATTAGCAAGTTCTTTTACTCAGCAGAGCGCATTCCCCTTTACACAGCAGAAAACTGGTTGCAAACTCGTGCGAGTTTCTTAAAGACAATATGCAATTCAAGCTGGCTTGTCCAGGTTGAAATGCATTCTAATATTTTCCTGGTAAGACCCCTTGAATCCCTCCTTAAAGAACAAAGACACCACAGTCTTATCCGTAAGCAATTAAAAGGAAGTTTACTCACGATCAGGCAGAGCACAGTGTGGTCCCTGAAGGCGGGCTTAAGGCTTAAAGTTACAAGCAGGTTACAAATAGGTTTAACCCATATGTGGGTTGACCTAATGACTGCAGTTAGCAGTTCGGGAAGTTCGCAGAACGAAAGGAAGATGGAAAAGAGAGAGAGAGAAGCAGCATGCCTTGACCTTTCACCAGGTCTGGAAAGGTCACACCCACCCACTAGTAAAGGGTAAAGGGACCCCTGACCATTAGGTCCAGTCGTGGCCGACTCCGGGGTTGTGGCGCTCATCTCACTTTATTGGCCAAGGAAGCCGGCGTACAGCTTCCGGGTCATGTGGCCAGCAGGACTAAGCCGCTTCTGGCGAACCAGAGCAGCGCACGGAAATGCCGTTTACCTTCCTGCCGGAGCGGTACCTAGTTATCTACTTGCACTTTGAGGTGCTTTCGAACTGCTAGGTTGGCAGGAGCAGGGACCGAGCAACGGGAGCTCACCCCGTCATTGCGGGGATTTGAACCGCCAACCTTCTGATCAGCAAGTCCTAGGCTCTGTGGTTTAACCCACAGCGCCACCCGGGTCCCTCACCCACCCACTAGTCAAATGCAAAATTTTTCCCTAACACATGCAAAAGGAAGGATGCTCCAGGCCAGGAGGAACAGGACGTTTCGACTGGCTGGACCAAACATTCCCTCGCGTGTCTTCTCTAGCATTACAAGGAATGTACTTGACTACTCTCAGTGGATTACATCCCGCACAGCTTGCATCAACAATACTTGAGTTTGTGCACACAAACAAAAACACACACACGTTCCCCATTAGTGCCAGGCATCCAGGATGGACGTCTTGGACAATTAAGGTGCTGCTTTTGACCTTTAAAGCCCTTCATGGCCTAGGACCCTCGTACCTACGGGACCGCCTCACCCGGTATGCCCCACGGAGAGCCTCAAGGTCCATAAATAGCAACACCCTAGTGGTCCCGGGCCCTAAGGAAGTTCGATTGGCTTCAACTAGAGCCAGGGCCTTTTCAACACTGGCCCCGGCCTGGTGGAACGCTCTGCCTCATGAGACCAGGGCCCTGCAGGATCTGACTTCTTTCCGCAGGGCCTGTAAGACAGAGTTGTTCCACCTGGCCTTTGGCTTGGAGCCAACTTGATTCCCTCCCCCTCTTTCTTTTTTCTTTTTCCTTTCTCTTCCTGCGACGAGGCTACATTTTAATATTTTAATATTTCAATATTTTAATGTTGTATTTTAATTTTTGTTTTTAAGTTGTAATCATTCAACTTGTTTTTATTATTGCTTGTTAGCCGCCCTGAGCCCAGCCTTGGCTGGGGAGGGCGGGGTATAAATAAAAATTACTACTACTACTACTACTAATAATAATAATATATTCAGAGGAGCAAGATAAATACGTAATAAATAAAGCAAAACCCTAATACTCCCCCCTAACAGCTTGGGGATGGTTTACCTGCAGAACTGCTGCACTCCATATATGTGCACTTTTGCACTTCATAATTGTTACAGATGCGACATAACGCCTATCCTACATTTGTAATGGATAAATCTTTTCACTTTGGAACTCCCTGTACAGTGGTGCCTCGTAAGACAAAATTAATTCATTCCGCGAGTTTTGTCTTGCAATTTTTTTCGTCTTGCGAAGCACGGTGTCGGGAAAGTTTTGGAAAAGCTTCAAAAATCACCAAAGTCTTTAAAAACCTCAAAAAAGGCTACCACACCGCGTTCTATGAGTTGCTCCTCGAAGTCAAGTCGCAACTGTATTAACGGTGTTAAGAAAAAGGAAACAAACTTGCAAGACGTTTCCCTCTTGCGAAGCAAGCCCATAGGGAAAATCGTCTTGCAAAGCAGCTCAAAAAACAAAAAACCCTTTCGTCTAGCGAGTTTTTTGTCTTGCGAGGCATTCGTCTTGCGAGGTACCACTGTACTCTTTCCAGTGCCTGGTCAATTTTGGTTAGGCAAACCTATCCAGACATAATAATGTCAAGCATCCAAGCCTCTGAGCAGAATCAAGGCATCTAGGCCTCATCACCCACCTTGTCATCGCTGGTCTTTTCCAGGTTCAGAAACTGATCGTCCTGGACCCCCAGAAGAGGCTCACAGTGCAACAGGCTCTGGAGCACCCTTGGGTGATGGGCAAAGCTGCCAAGTTCGCCCACATGGACAGCACACAGAAGAAGCTGCAGGAGTTCAATGCGAGGCGCAAGCTGAAGGTAATGGCACAAAGAGCTGCAGCGGGGCTGGTGTAGGGATGGAGGCAATAAGCTGAAGCCGAGGAGCGCAATCTCTAAAACACAGCCACTATGTACACTCATGCGCTGCAGTCTTACCAGTCTTCCTCCTCTTCTTTCGTTACAAGCGCATAAACAACAACAGAAACTTGCCACAGACTATGGTGGCTGGTAGCTTTTTTAACTTGGTAGGCGTTGCAGTTTTAACCTCACTGCTAACGTCCCTGTTATGTACTGAGTTGAATAGGATCCAAAATGCAGCAGTCTGATTGGTCCTAGAACAATAGGATCCAAAATGCAACAGTCTGATTGGTCCTAGAACAATAGGATCCAAAATGCAGCAGTCTGATTGGTCCTAGAACAATAGGATCCAAAATGCAGCAGTCTGATTGGTCCTAGAACAATAGGATTCAGAATGCAGCAGTCTGATTGGTCCTAGGACAATGCAGCAGTCTGATTGGTCTGCAGGAGCCACCCAATCCAGCTCCAGATGGAAGTGAATCCACAACCTGATTGGCCTACAGGAGAATCCCAGAATTAGCCAATCACGGCAGCCCATTGTGTAAATAATGTATATAAAGCAGATACTTTGGGGAAACATTCATTCCTCTTCACCACTATGAGCTGAATAAAGAGCATGAAATCCACTCTTGACTCCGAGTTTATTTCAGTCCCTGTGGAGATGGCAGTCCCGAATTGGTGGCGCATGCCCTTCTGGCTTGCACTCCTTATAAAGACTTGAGGAATGATATTATCACCCCTCTTTTATTGTCCATTCTGGGTCGCCCAGCCACTGCCACAGTGTCCTTTCTCTTGGCAGATCAAGAGGAACAGGTGACAGCAATCAGAATAAGGTCCACTATTTGACTGCTGATTCAGGACCCTAAAATGTATTTTATATAACTGATTTTTTATTTCTATTCTTTGTATATCCTATGGTTGTTTTATTGATAGTTCTTAGGTAAATATACTAGCGTTGATACTACGTCAAATGCCTTGTGACTCCAACATTTTGGCTCCCAAAGCCGCAAGCCCGGAAGTGAGTGTTCCGGTTTGCGAACTTTTTTTGGAAGCCAAACGTCCAACGCGGCTTCCGCTTGAGTGCAGGAAGCTCCCGCAGCCAATTGGAAGCCGCGCCTTGGTTTTGGAACGTTCTCCGGAGTCGAACCAAAGTATGACTCTACTAATATTAAGTTATGGCAATAACTGGTGGGAATATTTTTTTAAAAAAATTGATTCCCCTCTTCTCAACGTGTCTCACACAGGCTGCGATGAAAGCTGTGGTAGCATCTAGCCGGCTTGGCAATCACGGCCACCATGACAGCTCCAGGAACGGACGGCACCAAGACATCCCCAAGGAACCGGGACTGGTCGAAGGAGCAAGGGGTGCCCTCCTCCTCGAGGACAACGCTTGCAAGAAGACGCCCTCCAGGACCGGCGGGGTGGCGGATCCTACTCCAGCTGCCTCAGAGAAGCTCGATGAGACCCACGGTGCCACGGCCGCAGCACTCAACGGCTCCAGCGGCGAAAGCTAGCCCTGTGCAAGGCCTGGTTGCTTTGCTCCTGACAGACGTCGAAAGGGAGGGAAGTCTGTCCTCATCACCGCAGCAGATAGACCAAAACAAGAAGATAAAAAAGATGAAGAAGAAAGGGTGGAAATAAACAAATAAGGCCACTTGGCGCGTTTTAAGACGGCGTTCTCGGACGACGAAGGAGCAACCTATCTTGAAAGCTAGCAGGCATTAGGAGGCAGTGATGTTGTAGTGTGTAGCTTTGCTTACAAAGGGTGCTGTGTTGAAGAGCGGTTTGTCGTCTACGGCAGTTATTCCGGCCCCCGCCCACCCCACAATTTTCCGACAACGTCCTCTTTCCAGAACGTATTTTTCAAATCCCTCTCCCAACCAATGGCTCTTTAGAGGAAAAAGGCTATCAAAGGAGGAAAACCGAGACAGGCTTTTATACTAAGACCATCAGAAGAGCCTTGCAGCCGGATCAAGCCAGAGTGAGGACATCTAGTCCAGCGTCCTGTTTTCATGGTGGTCCACATGCGCCGATGGAAAGCCTGCAAACAAGGACTGCAGCAGCACACTTTGCCATTTGTGATTCCCAGCGACTTAGTCTTCAGAGGCACCTTGCCCCCAACAGGGCATGTAGAACACAACCACAGTGGCTCATAGCCCCTGATACACCTATCTCAGTCTCAGTCAGTTTTATTGCACATAGCCAAAAGCGGCCGCAATGTACACAGAATTATTTGACAATTAAAAGAAAATATACTGAATTGATAAAAAAGACTTAAAACATTTATATTATTAAAACATTACGTACTCTAAACAGAGCTATAAAAGTACCCCAATGTACAAATAAAAACATTAAACTATAAAATCTGTAAGCTAAAATCATCACATGGTCACTAATGTTAAAAACAATATCAATTAAGACAGTGTGCAATTTATACTCAGAGTTTGGTGACAAAGATAGAGCATAGCCTGAGGTAGGTAGATAGGATCAAATAAATTCATCTCCTTTACAGTTACCTTGGCTATATAATTTGCTCTAATTTTCCTAGCAGCAGTTGCAAAAAGTGCTACACGCCAGGTCACATACTTATCTGTGTCTGGTTACACCTATCTTCTGTGAATTGCTTAACCTGCTTTTAAAGCGGGTGGCCACCACTAGATCTGGTGGGAGCAAATTCCATGGTTTCATGGTCTGCAGTGTGAAGAGGTCCTGCCTTTTCTCTGCCCTTCAGTGTCAGGATTTATGATGTCTCTCTCACACCGAGACGCGTCAAGCTGGCAGGTTTGTTTAGTATTTACACAGTAGTTTCAGTCCGAGCCCTCAAGGCTCAATCTTCTCCGGATGGGACTTGGGGACAGCCTGCCCCTCGTCCTCCTCTTGAGCCAAATCTAACAGCGGCAGGCTCTGTCTGCCTTGTGGGAATTTATAGCCTGCGTTCCAGGACGCGAGAGGCTTCCATCACTCTCAGTGTGGGCAGGAATCAAGCCTCTACTCCCCTCAGCCTGTCCCCCTTCTTCCCCGGCATCTTCGTTGGCGCTCTGGGAAGGGACGTCCCTGACATCCAGCTTCAATGGCTGACCGAAATTGGATTCTAGTATTAAGAGAAGCAGATGATGTCTTCCTGTCCACTTTCTTTATGCCGTTAAAGAAAACCAGTGACTGGTATTTGGAGACGTACTGTCTCCAATGGTGGACATAGGAATTCATGGCTCCCTACCCTCCATGATGTATAAACTCCTTGCAATGCGTCCTCATCCCCCAGGAATATCTTAAGCTGCCTTATCACAGGTCACAAAACTTAGCCCATCAAGTCCCACATTGTCTCTGCAGGGGTCTCAGATGACCCTCTTATAAATGCTGGGGATTGTTCCAGAGACAAAGTTGGTGCTCTCTTAACGCTTGAGGTTACGGGCTTTCCCCAGAACTGTATCCTCGACTTTAGATTTCCACATATCCCAAGTTCAGTTCATTAAACAAATACATAGTAAAGGTAAAGGTAAAGGGACCCCTGACCGTTAGGTCCAGTCGTGGCCGACTCTGGGGTTGTGGCGCTCATCTCGCTTTACTGGCCGAGGGAGCCGGCGTACAGCTTCCGGGTCATGTGGCCAGCAGGAGTAAGCCGCTTCTGGCGAACCAGAGCAGTGCACGGAAACGCCGTTTACCTTCCCACCAGAGCGGTACCTTTTTATCTACTTGCACTTTGACGTGCTTTTCAACTGCTAGGTTGGCAGGAGCAGGGACTGAGCAACGGGAGCTCACCCCGTCCATCACAGGGATTCGAACCGCCGACCTTCTGATCGGCAAGTCCTAGGCTCTGTGGTTTAACCCACAGCGCCACCTGCATCCCTTAAACAAATTCATACGTCTAATTAATTAAATAACGCTCCAGGGAGCATCAAATTTTCCCTGGTAAAACTCAGAGAGTGAGGGGGCAGGTTGCCTGTCTATCTCAGTGGTTCCCTGCTAGGGCCATGCCTTGTCTCCTTCCAAGGGCAGGTGACTCTGTTCTCTCCCCTTCTTGCTGCATTGACATGTGACCACAGTATTCAGTCACTCCTACCACAGAGACAGGCACAGGGACGCGGGTGGCGCTGTGGGTTAAACCACAGAGCCTAGGACTTGCCAATCAGAAGGTCGGCGGTTCGAATCCCCGCAATGACGGGGTGAGCTCCCGTTGCTCGGTCCCTGCTCCTGCCAACCTAGCAGTTCGAAAGCACGTCAAAGTGCAAGTAGATAAATAGGTACCTCTCCGGCGGGAAGGTAAACGGCGTTTCCGTGTGTTGCTCTGGTTCGCCAGAAGCGGCTTAGTCATGCTGGCCACATGACCCGGAAGCTGTCTGCAGACAAACGTCGGCTCCCTTGGCCAATAAAGCGAGATGAGCGCCGCAACCCCAGAGTCGGTCACGACTGGACCTATTGGTCAGGGGTCCCTTTACCTTTTACCACAGAGACACAGCAGAATTTTCTGCTTTCAGAAGTGGCTTCCAACTCTAGAATTCTACACCTCTAAGCTAAACATAACTAGTCCTCTTAATCTATCGCCACAGGGCTTTTTCACAACCTCTGATCTCCCCTCTCCTGAAAGTGCAGCCCTCTGAACCTTTGAAACAGCCTTTTTAAAATTAAATAGTTGAGATGAAGTCTGCAGCGCCATCAGAATGCGTGTTTGGCGGAGTATCGCAAGGAGGCAGGAGCTTCAAGAAGCTTTCCGATTTTAATGTTGGAGGCAGAAGTAAATGGAGATCACTATCATTTGTCAATCTGGCTTGGGGTAACAGCAAAATGAATCTCCCCGTTAAAAAACAAGCAAACACCTTTACAGAAGACGTTTCATTGCACGGCAGTTCAACACATGGAAACATTCCTAGCTTCTTCACAGGAGGAATTCCCTCCTTCTGTTTGTCGGGATTCTACAGTTTTGTATAAATGGAACCACAAACAGCCTGGCTGCTGGATCCAGGCCAAAGTCTCCGCAAAGCAAGTCCATGAGCGAGGACCAGAGCGCAAAAGCAACTCTTCCCCACTTGTTCAGAGTCGTACTGCCTCCAACATAGCAATTCTAGCTAGCAGCCAGTCGTTTGACTTGGAAAAAAGAATGCCACCATTCCTCTGAACACCCTCCACAATTGCCGGACTCGGTTCTGTGCGATAATTTCCATACCTCGAGGAATTCGTGAGAAACGGCAGTTTCGCTGCCTCGTAAAAAGATCCCCACAATGTTTCACATCCGTAAAAGCATGAGAAGAGACTGCAGGATCAGGCTATAGCATGAGTCTTACATCCTGTCTTTGTGGCGGCCAACCTGATGCCAACCCCTCACCCCACATTGTATGGCAGGACCTGAATCCTGTATGCATCAGAAGCACCAACAGCAAATCTCCAAACTTCTGACTTCCAGCAGCTGCTGTTCAGAGACATACTGCCTCCAACAGTGGAAAAGGAACAAAAGCCATTGTGGCTGGAAGCCACCAGAAAGCATGTACAAATTCGCCACTGGGTCATTACCACCTCATCAAAATCCACACCTGAACAGTTGGCCTTGCCAAGAGGACGATCTTGTGGCTGGTTTCACTGCTAGAGTGAACATGATTACAGTGGTACCTTGGTTCTCAAATTTAATCCGTTCCGGAAGTCCGTTCCAAAACCAAGGCGCGTTTTCCCATAGAAAGCCGTGCAAAATGGATTAATCTGTTCCATACTTCTAAAAACAATCCCTAAGACAGCGATTTAACATGAATTTTACTATCTAACGAGACCGTCGACCCATAAAATGAAAGCAATAAACAATGTACTGCAGTCACACAATCAATCCATCAGTAGCTGGACTGGGTGCCACACAGTCACTAAAACAAAACAAAAAAAAAAGAAAACGCAAAATAAATAGCAAAACCATACAGACCTCAGCGTAACACTCAAAATGGAAGCATGGCACTCAAAACGAAGCACGTTCGACTTCCGAAAAAAGTTCACAAACCAGAACACTTACTTCCGGGTTTGCAGTGTTTGGGTTCCAAGTTGTTTGAGTACCGAGGCGTTTGAGAACCAAGGTACCACTATATTTGAAAACGCCCTCTGCCCTCTTCGAAAAGCGACTAAATCATCACTTTAACCGCCACTTAACCTTCCCAGAAGCGTTTGCAAATACATGGCAATATTCTTCCGCAAGTGTTTGAATGAAAGAACGCACATATTAAAGACTTCTGAGCGGAACAGACTACCGACACAGTATTTTGGTTGAAACCCAAAACTTAGGTCTTTCGATGCAACCTTTTGCTATGAAACATCGCCTGGAATCCAAGGGCTAACGCTCATGTCCATTGCTTATAATGACCTTGGTTTAACGTGGAGAACAGCCATCCCTAACCTGTACAAAAATATTGGTAAAGGTGGCTGCTGTGTTGGGTGAGAATGATGTTTTCCCTACATTAGTCTTTTAGGTGCTCTGGGACACTGAAAAAAAGCCATTTAAATTCGAGGGGGCGGAGGCGGTGAACGTGTTTGCTTACACTGTTAAGGCAATTTGGATTTCTGGCAGCTTTTACTTAGATTGTTAACAGGTTTGTGAATAAGAAATCGGCAAGGAGCTAGCAGTGGAGGGAAGGAAACCGACAAGGGTGTTGAATGCAAATGAACTGGAGGGACCTATGGGACGTAACACTACAACTAAACTACCCCACAAGGGTACTGTGAAGATAAAATCGAGAGGACAGATCCATGCATGTTGACTTGAGCTTGTTGGGAGAAAGGTGGTGGTGGAGAATCCAAGAAAATGTTTAAACCTGCAAAAAAAAAAAAAAACAGCAACACCCCATTGTCTTTAGCTACATGTACAAAAAGATGTAAGAAAGAGCCTTCTTCTGGTTAATATATGCACCGCATCAGGACATACTTATCAAAGGGCTTGTGAAGACAAACGATGTTTTCCACTTTAACCGTGTGCATTTTGGAGGCGCAGATTTCACGAAAACTAATGGCGCACAAAGTTTTTTAAAGTTGTGCAACCGATGTAAGGGAAGCGAGGAAATTGCTGTGTGTGTGTGTGGCAGAGGCAGTCCACCTGCTGCCCTCCAGATGTTGTCAGACTACAGCTCCCAACTTACCTGACTGCTCCTGGCGGAGGTTACCTTTACCTCTTGTTTTCCTGGTTTTTTAGAAACAGGCACCTTAAAGGCTGTGATTCTATGCATAGTTACTCAGTTGTTAAGCCCCACTGTTTTTGGAGGTGCTTTCTCCTGAGAAAGTATGTATCTGATCGCAGGCTATACATTGCTCAGAAGCAAGTTCCATTTAATTCAATGGGGCTTGTTCAGCCCATGGTAAGTTTCTAAAGCCTGGGAACTGCAATTCATAGCTGTCAACTTACCGATTTGAAAATAAGGGACCAGCAGCCTCGAAAATAAGGGATCAGCAGCCAAAATAAGGAATTTTAGTCGGCCAGCAGCCAAACGAAGCCTCAAGCAGTGGTTCCCACAGCGCAGCAACCCGGCAAAGGGGATGCAGCAAGAAAAACCACCGTCCCCTCTCCGCTGGGAAGTGCTGAGCAAAGGCGAGTCCCCAGGCAACACGGCCGAGTTGATCAGCACAAGGCATGCAAGCTCCACCCCCCAGTCGTTCTTAGACTCCTTATTGGGTGAGCAACGCAGCCAAGCAACACAGTTGGAGCCTCCCTCCTCCCTGGCCGGCAGGGAGGGAGGGAGAGGAGCTGCTTCCTTTGAAACCCGGGAAATTTAAGGGACATCATCAATAAGGGACAGCAGCGGGACACGGCGCTGGGATAAGGGACTTTCCCGCCAAATAAGGGACGGTTGACAGCTATGCTGCGATTTCCCATTCAGGGAGCTACAGTTCTCAGCACTCTTAAACCATGATTCTGGGGTTCTTTGGGGGAAAGCTGTGCGCTTTAAATTTATGGTGTGGCTCTGCTGGCAGGCTGCAGTCAGTGAGACTTGCTTCTGAGCAAACATACACAGGACTGCCCTGTAAATATATTTCCTTACGACCACTTGCTTGCTCTTTGATCCTCACATGGAGACATGTGGGGGGAATTTATTCCGGTTGGAAATTCAGGTGACTGTGTTCACATACCACTGATGTGCATAGGGTTGTATCAAACGTCAGTAATACTCAATATATGAGTCATTGAAATTAACTTACATGACTCACAGAGGTCGGTCAGTTTGAATGGGTCTACTCAACCCATAGACATTAAGACTTCCCCCCAAAACAATACAAATGTGCATCCCCCCCCCCTTTGCAAATTTTAGATATAAACCTTCCAAGAAATGTTTTATTAATGCAAAAATGGGGGGAGGCAGAACTGACATTCTAGATCTTTGAGTTCAGTCTTTTCTTTTGGCTGAAATTTAGGATCCCAGAAGAAAAGGGCTAAGGGAAAATTTACAAAAACCGAAGAAGAAAAGACATTTACAAAGTCTTGGAGATCTTCATCTCTTGAAAGGGCTGACAGTGGAGCCATCTGTCACTAAAGACTTCATATGTTTTAAAATGTATAGAGAGAAAATAAGACTTTTTTTATTTGGAAATCAGAGAGCAGCTGCTGTCATCGCGCTTGTATTGTTCAACTCTCTGGTGGTTTGTTTCGTTAGTGCGACATAGTTTACAATTTCACAGCCCTCCAGACGGGTGTGGGTTATTTAATTATTGCAGGTGTACTTTTGTAACATGCCATTGACATAATGGCACACTATTAGTGCATTGAAACTGGACCATCCACACATCATTCCACAGCTGTTCCGTGATGTTTCCCCAGTGTTACTGCATCAATGCCATGCAGAGGGGCAGGTTTTGTGGTACGAAAAGTTACAGGGTTTCAGTTACGGGACATGTACTGATTGGAAAGGAAGGAATGAATCCATTCCAAAAACTTTTTGAGGTATTGGAAGCCGGATGGTGTTGAAACCGTCACGATACTATCACGAGCACAAATCGTCATGAATATAAAAAGGACGTCCAGAGGGGCCTCAAAAAAACCCTCACAGGACCCCGTTTTTAACCTATCTGGCTGGGGTCAACCTAGCATGCAAATGCTATTCAGCATGCGCTAAACTAGAAGCGGAGAAAATGAATCCCATTTTCCCGGTTGACAAATTGTACATCCGTGTACAAGGCTAGGAAAGGAAGATGTCTAGTTTGCTTGCAACCTGTCCCGGAAAGCTGTTTCCTGAGAGCAAACCTGCAATCGAGTCTAGAATCCTCCTACTTACTTTCTCAGCCAGCCATGACCTCCTTCCGGACACTCCATTCCAATTCCTCTCCTACCTGATTTTATTTCTTTTTCTTTCCCCCCTAGCAGTGAGCATTCTCTGGACACCAGAGCTTTCACTCATCCTCATTAGAATGCTTTTGAGTTTTTCCCCACCCCAAGGTTTTCGGGGTTTTTAACCATATTTTTGTACTTCTGTAATGTAAACCCCTGGGGCTCAGTGAACTTGTCATTACCTCCATCTTGCACACTGGCTGTGTCGTTTTGGTTACATAAGAATCAGCACTGACACACCAAAGCATCAGAAATAGACGGAATGAGTGACTCTGTATTGATGGGGACTGGGAATTATAATAATATGTACATAAAAATATATAGAGTGTTGTAGATGTTCCTCATTTACCTTCAGAACTTCTTGACTCATGGAAACATGTAGTTCTGCATTATGCTGTTGAAATCACAGTGGTTCAGCGGGAGACAAAACAGCTCTGGGGGAAAAACAGTTGTGAGTTTTAGAAATGTGGGTGTTTCAGACTAGCCTCTTATAATAATAATTTAGCAATTCAACACATTTGTGACCCTTTTGGTGTTATAGGTACATACGGAAGCATACTACTGTCAATAAAATATATCTGTAATTCTTTGAGACTGGTTCTTTTCGAAAAGGCACCACGCTGCTGATATTCTTGCACGTAAACATTGCATTAGAGCACAAAAAAACAAAACGGTATATAGGTCAATGTAGAACTTTAGGGCCTTTCAGGTCTTTTGGACAGCAGCTTGCATTAGCCCCAGCCAGCGTGACTCTGAATCAAGCTCCAGTTTCAGAACTCATTCTATAACTGTCTCAAGTGAAACCAGGAGCCAAAGGTTTGAGGCACAGAGCAGAAATAATTCAGGAAAGGACAAAGGGAAACCCCCTCAGTCCCTACCTCTTCCCAAGAGCTCAATAAATGGGAAAACCATATTGGGTTTACTTGAGGCCACGCTCGAGCGCCAGACCTTCTGTCCTAAAACAAATAGCTGTAAGCTTGAACAGGCAAGATTTTTTATCTCTCCAAAGCTGCCTATCTGCTTTTGAATGTATTATGGAACACACACAACCCAATGCCTCCACATCCTATGTGTCGGTTTTGTGATTGTGTTGCTTGTTGTTTGAAAGTAGCAGCTTTCCAAATGATTGGCCGCACTCAGGGTTATCTGGGATGGGAATGGTGTGTGCATAATCGATATATGCCAACCTTCTGTAGATGGACTGCAATTTCCGCCAGCCCCAGCTGGCATTTTAGGGATGTTAGAGAGAAATTCAGTTCAGTCCTCATTTAAAAGTGAACTTGTTGGTTCAAGGGAAAAGCAAGTATAGAAAGGAGAATTCCCAGGATACCAAGATCCAAATTTGGGGTAAGTACTCTTTGGTGACAAGGGACGCGGGTGGCGCTGTGGGTTAAACCACAGAGCCTAGGACTTGCCGATCAGAAGGTTGGCAGTTCGAATCCCCGCGACGGGGTGAGCTCCCATTGCTCGGTCCCTGCTCCTGCCAACCTAGCAGTTCGAAAGCATCTCAAAGTGCAAGTAGATCAATAGGTACCACTCCAGTGGGAAGGTAAACGGCGTTTCCGTGCGCTGCTCTGGTTCGCCAGAAGCGGCTTCGTCCTGCTGGCCACAAGACTCGGAAGCTGTACGCCGGCTCCCTTGGCCAATAAAGCGAGATGAGCACCGCAACCCCAGAGTCGGCCACGACTGGACCTAATGGTCAGGAATCCCTTACTCTTTGGTGACAGAACCCCAACAGAGATTTTAAATCACAAAATATGCAGCAAAGTAAAGCCTGGAAATATAGGCTGTTAAGACCTTTAAAGCATCTCCTTCTGAGTTCCAAAACTTCCCTCTTCTTCTTCCAGCACAGGAAAGGACCGCATGTTTGGTTAAAACTTACAAACAGTTTATAAGAAGTAAATAAGGAAGCCGTGTACAGGATAAAGGAAGTCTTTTATTTCTCTTTATGTTTTTTTCCTTGTTGGAAGTGTACTGTTGTTAAGTTTGTTTCGTTTTAAATGTTATGGCGGTGGATTTGTTTTAGTTGTTGTTGTAGTAGATGTGTGTTGCAAGTAACTTCAATAAAAATTAAAACAGCAAAACAAAAAAATTGCAAACCCTTCACAGGTCAGGTTCGTGTGCTTTTGGATACATCAGTCAGAAAAGTTGCACTGGCAAGAAAAACATGGCTGAGTTACAAAGTGGCAAAAGCTCCTCAATTACAGTGGTACCTCGGGTTAAGTACTTAATTTGTTCCGGAGGTCCGTACTTAACCTGAAACTGTTCTTAACCCGAAGCAGCACTTTAGCTAATGGGGCCTCCTGCTGCCACCACGCCGCCAGAGCATGATTTCTGTTCTTATCCTGAAGCAAAGTTCTTAACCTGAAGCACTATTTCTGGGTTAGCGGAGTCTGTAACCTGAAGCGTATGTAACCCGAGGTACCACTGTATTGGTACAGTATAGGATCTCAAGCTGGCTGATGAAAGCTGTGCGGCTCAAACCAGCTCAAACCTCTTCACATGCAGAGCTGGTTTGAAAAGGCCCTTTTCTCAGTCCCATCACCTTCACAATGTACGCTTGTTGGAGAAACTGGGAAGGGCCTTCTTGATGGTGACTGCTCCTGGGCAACTTTGGAACTCCCTGCCTGGAGAAGCCAGACTAGCTCCCTCCTTCTTTTGAAGACCTTCTTTTTGCAACAGGCTTTGGGGACCTGAATGCTTTTAGTGAAAGGGCTGATGCCACGCTGTTTTAAATTGTAATTCTTTGTATCCATATACAGTGTGTGTGTGTGTGTGTGTGTGTACACACTGTGTATACACACACACACACACACACACACACACACACACACGGTGAGTCTTTTAAAAGAGGCCCCATGGAACATGTGTACTCTGTATCCAAAAGGGGCCTCTTTTAAAGGACTCACCCTGTGTGTGTGTATACATATATGTATACATATATATATAATTTTTTATCCTATCAATGTTTAGTTGCTTTTTTAATGATTCCCTGCTTTCAACTGTTCTTATGTTTATCTATAAGCCACCTTGAGTCCCTGTCAAGGAAAATGACAGGGTATACTAACTATTTTTATTTTTTTTCAGGAGTGTCAACTCCCATCAGCCCCAATGGTCAGGGGATAATGTGGGGGGCATTGCTAACAGCATATTTAAGGCAGAGGCCACCCCAATTTTTTACTTGGTCCTTGCAGCCCTCTCAACTACATAAACTAGAACTTCTGTTATCACAGTTAATAGTGATAATAATGTTTTATTATTATTATTTCTACTCCACCTACTGGTCTGACTGGGTTGCCCCAGCCACACTGGGCGTTTTCTAACAAAATAATAAAGTGAGACACCAACCCCTGAAAACCTCCCAACTTCAGCTATCTGTGGAAGGTCAGACCATTGTTTATCTTCTTGACATCTGACGTGAGGGAGGGCGCCACCACCGAGAAGGCCCTCTGCCTGGTTCCCTGTAACCTCACTTCTCGCAGGGAGGGAACTGCCAGAAGGCCCTCGGAGCTGGACCTCAGTGGACGAAGGGGGTGAAGACGCTCCTTCAGGGATACTGGGCCGTTTAGGGCTTTCAAGGTCAGCACCAACACTTTGAATTGTGCTTGGAAACGTCCCGGGAACCAATGTGGTAGGTCTTTCAAGACCAGTCCCCAGTCTAGCTGCCACATTCTGGATTAGCTGTAGTTTCTGGGTCACCTCCTTTTTTTAAAAAAAATGCTTTTTATTAAGTTTTCATTTCAAATACACCAACACTGACAAATATTTCAAATCTTTTTACATCTGTCTTACTTTATATGCTCCGTAGAGCCGCTGACTTCCCTCCTTCCCTTCTGCAGCTTTTCTTATTACAATCCTTCATTCACAGTTCCTTAATAAATAAAAAAATGACATAAGATTTATTTTAGTCCTGCTAACATCTTCAAATTTCTACAGTCCTCACTTACATAGACCATAAATTTACTCCATTCTTTTTCGGTACTTTGTTTCTTCCTGACTGCGAATCCTATGTGTCGGTTTTGCTAATTCCGCGGACTCGACCAACTTTGTCTGCCACTCCTTTACAGTTGGTATCTCCTATGTTTTCCACTTTTGTGCTATCAGTTTCTGATAGCTTCTACGGGACCGCCTCTCCAGGTATGCCCCATGGAGGACCTTAAGGTCCATATATAGCAACACCCTAGAGGTCCCGGGCCCTAAGGAAGTTAGATTAGCCTTAACCAGAGCCAGGACCTTCTCAACACTGGCTCCAGCCTGGTGGAACGCTCTGTCTCATGAGACCAGGGTCCTGCGGGATCTGATTTCTTTCCGCAGGGCCTGTAAGAGTTGGGTCTTTGGCTTGGAATCAGTTTGATTCCCTCCCCCTCTTCCTTTTTCCTTTCTCCTCCTCTCCTCCTTTCTCTCACTCAAGAGGCCGGGGGCCAGCGCTGTCCGGAGACACTTCCGGGTCACGTGGCCAGCGTGACATCGCTGCTCTGGCGAGCCAGAGCCACACACGGAAACGCCGTTTACCTTCCCGCCAGTAAGCGGTCCCTATTTATCTACTTGCACTCGGAGGTGCTTTCGAACTGCTAGGTTGGCAGGCGCTGGGACCGAGCAACGGGAGCGCACCCCGCCGCGGGGATTTGAACCGCCGACCTTTCGATCGGCAAGCCCTAGGCGCTGAGGCTTTTACCCACAGCGCCACCCACGTCCCATAAAGAACAGCTACATACAGCTTATATTGAAGGGGTACAGTTAGGGTTACCCCAGAAAGCCCTAAAAACTGTTTGTGAATTCCCCCCCCCCCAGCCAGGCCTCGGCGTACGCATTTTTAAAAACTGCATATTCCTCTAAGACAAAAACCACGAGCTAAGCAGTCCTCTCTGTAACAAAAACGCTGTAACAAACCCAGAGCTGAGAACAGTAAAGCTTTTCGCTTCCCAGATCCAAGATAACCTTGTCCTGGTACATTGACTTGCAACATACTTCCGGGAACAGTGCCAGAGAACGAAAAGCAACATTTCTATCTAAGAATCTGTGAAGGGGGAGAGGAAAAAAGGGGTTTGAAAAAAGGATAAAACCTGCTTGTAAAATGTTTTCGGTGCGGCCTGTCTTTTGTGAACTGAATCACACAGGTGCCTCTGCCCCCCCCCATGGCAGAATAAAACGCTCTTTCTCTGGATTAACCCCTTGGTGTCGTTAGGCTCCTTTTGTCTCTGCTCGGGTGCAACAATTATTCCTACCCATGGTTTAAAAAGGCTACAATATCCCCTTCAGTTCCCCTTCCCCCTTCCCCAGGAATCTAGCCTCATGAGTTTGTCCACGTAAGTTTGCATCCTTGAGCATGAACAGAAACTCCTTATCTTGGGGTAAAAAGACTAGGAGTACTCCTGGCACCTTCCCCGGGCGTGGCGGGGGCTGACAGTAGTCTTGCGAGGTCTGTGCATCAGCGTGGTCAGGACATTGACAAGCGACAAGACCCAGATCCCAGGCCTGTCTCTACCCGGAACTGACAAGGCCATCCATTAAGCCTTCATGGACTGAGAAAAGGGAAGGCTTTGCTTATGCAGCTGGTTTGTGTAGCAGAACTCAAGCTAATGCATTTTAGCTGATGGATCCCTGGGAAATTTGAGGTGACTGTGTAGCCTTATGAGGCTTTGCCCTCGGGTGGGAAAAATATTGCGCCTGGGAAAGGGAAGTGGGAGTCAACAGACACTCAAGGAATAGTTTCGGAGAAAAGGCTTTTATTTCTACCATCCATGAACTGGTAGAAGGAGCAAGTGTGATAAGTCACAAAAAGCATGCACGAGTTCACAGTGATGTGCACAAACATATATACAGTGGTGCCTCGCAAGACGAAAAGAATCTGTTCCGCGAGTCTCTTCGTCTTGCGGTTTTTTCGTCTTGCGAAGCAAGCCCATTAGCGGCTTAGCGCTATTACCGCTATTAGCGGGCTTAGCGGATCAGCTGTTAAGCGGCTTAGCAGATCAGCTGATAAGCAGCTTAGCGGATCAGCTGATAAGCGGCTTAGCGGCTTAGTGGATCAGCTGATAAGCGGCTTAGCGATCAGCTGTTAAGCGGCTTAGCGGATCAGCTGATAAGCGGCTTAGCGGATCAGCTGTTAAGTGGCTTAGCGGATCAGCTGATAAGCGGCTTAGCGATCAGCTGTTAGGCGGCTTAGCGGATCAGCTGATAAGCGGTTTAGCAGCTTAGCGGATCAGCTGATAAGCGGCTTAGCGGCTTGGGAAAAAGGGGGGGGAACCTGCAGGAACTCGCAAGACATTTTCGTCTTGCGAAGCAAGCCCATAGGAAATTCATTTTGCGAAGCACCTCCAAAACGGAAAACCCTTTTGTCTAGCGGGTTTTCCGTCTTGCGAGGCATTCGTCTTGCGGGGCACCACTGTATTTCTACCATCCATGAACTGGTAGAAGGAGCAAGTGTGATAAGTCACAAAAAGCATGCACGAGTTCACAGTGATGTGCACAAGCATATATACCCCTTTCTAGTTCCCTCCCCCTTTCTCCTCCCTCAGGAGTCCCGCCCCATGTTGAGGTTCCTCTGAGCATGTACAGAAAGCTGTCTTGGGACTATTGTGGACTCTTGGCAGGAAAGGGGGCGAGGGGGTTTTCAGAGTGTTCCCGTTGTTTCATTCTTGCGCTTTGGCATGGTTCCCGGAGAGAAAGCAAGTTGCAATGTGGTTCTGAGAAAGGCCTGAGAAGGCAATGGGCTCCGTTCTCTACCTTGTTGCAATCTTTTTAGTTACAGCAAGCGGAATGTTTCCGATGCTTAGCTGCTGAGAAAATGATTTTGATTTTGAGGAGATCTGAAGACCTAAGGATTACAAATTTGCTTAAGGTGGAAGTTGGAGCTTTGGGGACATTTGGACTTGAAAGGAGTAAGAAACAAGATTCGGGCTCCACTTTTAAGTATGGAGGCCTGGCTGGAAGAAACATGGATCCCGTAGGGCCAGAGCTTCTCCGAGATTTGGTGTTTAATATCAAGGACTATCAAAAAAACCGGCAGAGAGGAACTGAGAGAGAACTAAGAGCCTCCGATGTGAGATCTCCAGGCTAATAGTAGATTAAGACTGATGGACATTTAAGGAAATAAGAATGTAATGAAAGTGAATTAATTAATCAGTTGGAGGGCTGCTGAAGAAAGGTAAAAACAAGGATGCAGAAAAGGGGAGGTATGGGGAAGTCCGGGAAGCAAGGTGTATGAAAATAAGATTATGAAATTATACATGTTTATATGTTTGTATGTTTTGTTTTGTCTATTGTTTGTTTTTATTATGTGTTTGGAAAATCAATAAAAATCTATTTAAAAAAAAAAAAGACTGATGGACATTTGTCGGGGATTGAAACCGGGAAAGGGGGGGGAGTTGGAGAATCCAAAGGGTACATAATTATAATTTGTTCTGTTTTTATTTAGTTTTTGGTTATGTGTATGAAAATTGGGAAATTCGTGGAAGGGAATTTGGGTCGACTTTAGAAAAAATGTTTTAAGAATGAGTACTGATGTAGAAGTATTGATGTTTAAGTTTGGATAAGGTAAAATTGTTTTTTTAAAATGAACTAAATTGAATGAAAATAAGGTTAGCAAAAATAAATTGAGGAAATGGATGAAAGAGAAAAAGTAAAATAATAATATGTTAAATTAGGTATAGACATAGGTTAAAAATTATGGATAAGGATTTGCTGAACTAACAATTTGAATTGGAATATAAGAAGGGGAAGGTATGAGGAGGTCAGGGAAATATGTTATTGAAAAATAAGTATTGTGTGGAAGAATGGCAGATGAAGGTGATAGACTATATGGGACTGGCAGAAATGACCGGCAGAATCCGAGACCAGGGAAAAGAGACGGCGGAAGAAGATTGGAAGAAATTTAAGGACTATCTTAAGAAACATTGTAAAATTATTGAATGTTAGAACGATGTTGGTTTAGAAATTAAGTGGTTTCTAGCTGTAATGATCATGCAATTAAGAAAAGAAAGGTTAAAAATTAAATAGAAATTATGGGAGGGATTTGCTGAATTAAATAATTAGAAATTGGAATACAGAAAGGGGAGGTATGAGGAGGTCGGGAAAGTAAGTTATAAGAAAATAAGGGACTGAAATTATACTTGTTGTTGTTTGTGTTTTGTTTGTATTTTTGTGTTTTTTATATAATTTTTTGGAAACTTCAATAAATATATTTTTTTAAAAAAGAAAAATAAGTATTGTGAACTTTATGTGTTTTTAAACTTTTTTGCTTTTTCCTTTTTGATTCTTTTTATTGTATTAAATTTGAAAACTTTAATAAATATATTTTTTTAAAAAAAGAGAAAATGATTTTGAAAAGCTTCAACTGCACAGTCAGGTTTGGGTAACCTGTCCCTTCATTTTTATTATTGGTCGTTAGCTGCCCTGAGCCCGGTCTTGGCTGAGGAGGGCGGGGTATAAATAAATTTTATTATTATTATTATGGGTCACCTCCTAGGCAGCCCCAGGAGAGCGCATGGCAGTAGTCCAAGCGGGAGATAACCAGAGCATATCTCACTGGTGAGACAGTCTGTGGGCAGGGAGGGTCTCATCCTGCCTCCCACATGAAGCTTCAAGCCGCCATGACAGCGTTAAAAAAGGGGAAAGCGTTTCCCTCAGAGGGCGAAAAAGGCGGGAAAGTATCATGATGACGGAGCGGAGCGGCCGTGCCCAATCAGAAGCGGCGGCGCAGCCGAACGGCGCCCCGATTGGCCGGTGTTTCTCCGCCCGCTTTCAAAGCTCGAGCGGACGACCGTTGGTCAAAAACAGCCTCCTCGCGCGGGGAAGGGGAAAGCGCAAGCGCAAAAGCCGCAGACTTCGAGGGGCGGAGCTTGAAAACGGGAACTGCTCCCCCCCCCGCGCGCGCGCGCGCGCGCCGGCGAGTGACGTCACATTCTCCATCCTGATTGGCCAGAGGGCTAAAAGAAACCGTTCCGCATTTGCTCTTCTGGAGGCGGTACGCAAACAAGCCGCCGCCATGGCGACCCCCTAAACTCCTCCCCCTTCTCCCGTCTACCGCGTCCTGATTGGTCGCTCGCGCATCTCGCGGGAGCGGAGGCGGTTTGGTGAGGTAAGTTGGGCGTCCGTGGGAAGGGGGAGGGGGGCGGGTGAATCCCTCGCGCGGATTGGCTGGGCGGAGAGAGGGGAGGCGGGGCGAGGCAAGGAAGTCTCCAATCAGCGGCGAGGAACGGAGTAAGTAGGAGGGGCGAGGGGCGGGGCCTGTCAACCTCGCGTCAACGACCGAAAGGGAAGAGGGAAGACGACACCCCCTCAAAATCCAGACGGTCCCGAGGCGTGGCAGGTTCGAATCCCGCCTCGTCGTGAGGGGCCTGAGGTAAATAATGAATTAATAACAATAGTTTAAAAGGAATTCGCCGGGAGGGGGCTGTTGGTGAGGAAAACCTATGACTGTGTTCTTATTATTATTATCATTCCAGGAAGTGAGAGTTCCCCATCCCATAATACGCCCCTCGACCCTCACGCAGCCCGCCAATCTCACCCCCATAATGGGGTGGCTGTCTCAAGAAAACGGGGTGAGGGTGGGGGGCTCAAAGAAAATGGGGTGAGGGGGACTGAAATCCCCTCCCTTATTATTATTATTATTATTATTATTAATTAGATTTAATATTGTTGTTGTTTAGTCGCGTCCGCCTTCTTGATGGTCCAGCTCTCACTTCCATACATCCCTGCTGGGAAAACCAGAGCTTTACAGTGGTACCTCGGGTTAAGTACTTAATTATACAGTGGTACCTCGGGTTAAGTACTTAATTCGTTCTGAACCCGAAACTGTTCTTAACCTGAAGCACCACTTTAGCTAATGGTTGCCTCCTGCTGCTGCCGGAGCACGATTTCTGTTCTCGTCCTGAAGCAAAGTTCTTAACCTGAAGCACTATTTCTGGGCTAGCGGAGTCTGTAACCTGAAGCGTATGTAACCTGAAGCATATGTCATCTGAGGTACCACTGTATATAAAATAATATATAAAGGTAAGGTGAAGGATCCCTGGACGGTTAAGTCCAGTCAAAGGCAACTACAGTGGTACCTCGGGTTAAGAACTTAATTCGTTCCGGAGGTCCGTTCTTAACCTAAAACTGTTCTTAACCTGAAGCACCACTTTAGCTAATGGTTGCCTCCTGCTGCTGCCGGAGCACGATTTCTGTTCTCGTCCTGAAGCAAAGTTCTTAACCTGAAGCACTATTTCTGGGCTAGCGGAGTCTGTAACCTGAAGCGTATGTAACCCGAGGTACCACTGTATTGTTTCATTCTGGCGGTCACACACACACACACAAAATGCAAGAGGAATTACACCGGACTTGACTAGGTAGGAACAGACCATAGCTTTGGAATATACCAATGCATACAGTGGTACCTCGGGTTAAGAACTTAATTCGTTCCGGAGGTCCGCTCTTAACCTGAAACTGTTCTTAACCTGAAGCACCACTTTAGCTAATGAGGCCTCCTGCTGCTGCCGGAGCACGATTTCTGTTCTCGTCCTGAAGCAAAGTTCTTAACCCGAGGTACTATTTCTGGGTTAGCGGAGTCTGCAACCTGAAGCGTATGTAACCCGAGGTACCACTGTATTGTTTCGTTCTGGCGGTCTCTCATAGAAAGGCTGGAGTAAAAGCTGCAAGCCTGTTTGCGTGTGATACAAAGTGATCTAGAATGTGTCTTCCACACTGAGCTTCCAGGGCCAGTTACAATGTTTAAAAAACATGACAACAACTTGCAACCGTGAAAACAAGGTGGGTCCTGAGACCCTCAAAGGCCAGGATAAATAGGTGCGTCTTCAGGAAGCTGTAGAATGAAGGCGCAAAGCACACCTTAGTGAGGAGGGAGTCCCACATCTTAGGGGCCACCACAGAGAAGGACCTCTCGTCTCCTGGGCCGCTGCCCCCCAAACTTCTGATAGTGGAGAAACTACCGAGAGGGCTCCCTCCGCTGACTTCAGGACCTTAAGAGGGTCCATAGGGCAGGACTTCAGATATTTGCGCATGAGTGCGCGCGCACACACACGCACATATATACCTGTATATAAAATGCAAGAGGAATTACACCGGAATTGACTAGGTAGGAACAGACCATAGCTATGGAATATACCAATGCATACAGTGGTACCTCGGGTTAAGAACTTAATTCGTTCCGGAGGTCCGTTCTTAACCTGAAACTGTTCTTAACCTGAAGCACCACTTTAGCTAATGGTTGCCTCCTGCTGCTGCCGCACGATTTCTGTTCTCATCCTGAAGCAAAAGGGCTCCCTCCGCTGACTTCAGGATCTTAAGAGGGTCCATAGGGGCAGTACTTCAGATATTTGCGCGCGCACACACACACACACGCACATATATACCTGTATATAAAATGCAAGAGGAATTACACCGGAATTGACTAGGTAGGAACAGACCATAGCTATGGAATATACCAATGCATACAGTGGTACCTCGGGTTAAGAACTTAATTCGTTCCAGAGGTCCGTTCTTAACCTGAAACTGTTCTTAACCTGAAGCACCACTTTAGCTCATGGTTGCCTCCTGCTGCTGCCGCACGATTTCTGTTCTCATCCTGAAGCAAAAGGGCTCCCTCCGCTGACTTCAGGATCTTAAGAGGGTCCATAGGGCAGTACTTCAGATATTTGCGCGCGCACACACACGCACACGCACATATATACCTGTATATAAAATGCAAGAGGAATTACACCGGAATTGACTAGGTAGGAACAGACCATAGCTTTGGAATGTACCAATGCATACAGTGGTACCTCGGGTTAAGAACTTAATTCGTTCCGGAGGTCCGTTCTTAACCTGAAACTGTTCTTAACCTGAAGCACCACTTTAGCTAATGGGGCCTCGCGCTGCCGGGGCACAATTTCTGTTCTCGTCCTGAAGCAAAGTTCTTAACCCGAGGTACTATTTCTGGGTTAGCGGTGTCTGTAACCTGAAGCGTATGTAACCTGAAGTGTATGTAACGCAAGGTACCACTGTATCATCATCATCATCATCATCATTATTATCATAATATGGGGAAACCATAGCTTGAACTACAGTGGTACCTCGGGTTACATACGCTTCAGGTTACATATGCTTCAGGTTACAGATTCCGCTAAACCACAAATAGTGTTTCAGGTTAAGAACTTTGCTTCAGGATGAGAACAGAAATCGTGCTCCGGCGGCGTGGCAGCAGCAGGAGGCCCCATTAGCTAAAGTGGTGCTTCGGGTTAAGAACAGTTTCAGGTTAAGAACGGACCTCCGGAACGAATTAAGTACTTAACCCGAGGTACCACTGTATACGGACCTTTGTCGGCAAGGATTGTCCTAATACATATACTTTTGTTGTTGTTTAGTTGTTTAGTCATGTTCGCCTCTTTGTGACCCCCTGGACCAGAGCACGCCAGGCCCTCCTGTCTTCCACTGCCTCCCGCAGTTTGGTCAGACTCATGTTTGTAGCTTCGAGAACACTGTCCCACCATCTCGTCCTCCGTCGTCCCCTTCTCCTTGCGCCCTCCATCTTTCCCAGCATCAGGGTTTTTTCCAGGGAGTCTTCTCTTCTGATGAGGTGGTCAAAGTAATTTTGTGGCTGCTGTCACCATCTGCAATGATCATGGAGCCCAAGAAAGTAAAATCTCTCACTGCCGCCATTTTTCCCACTTCTATTTGCCAGAACGTGATGGGACCAGTGGCCATGATCATTGTTTTTTTGATGTTGGGCTTCAGACCATATTAAACTCCATGGACAATAACAACACAAAAAATTTTAAGGGACGCAGGAGGTGCTGTGGTCTAAAGGACAGATCGTGAAGCTGAGGCTCCAATACTTTGGCAACCCCATGAGAAGAGAAGACTGCCTGGAAAAGACCCTGATGCTGGGAAAGATGGAGGGCACAAGGAGAAGGGGACGACAGAGGACGAGATGGTGGGACAGTGTTCTCGAAGCGACCAGTGTGAGTTTGACTAAACTGCGGGAGGCAGTGGAAGACAGGAGGGCCTGGCGTGCTCTGGTCCAGGGGGTCACAAAGAGGCGGACACGACTAAACAACAACAACATACCGCCCTTAATCAGTTCATAGGATAAAAAAAAAGTCAAAGGCGCTTTATTGCGCTGGTGGGAGATATCTAGGTTCATTTATTACTGATATTATCATTATGAGGTTTGATGAGAGTCTTGATGTGAGTACAGGACACTGGGCTGGCCTGATCCAGTTACGCTCTTCTTAGGTTCTCCATTGGACGAGGCTGCTTTTCACAGAATCGGAGAGTCGGAAGGCACTCCAAGCGTCGCCTAGCCGCTGCAATGCAGGAATCGCCGTTTTACGAGCGAAGGCGCGCTAATGGGATATTTTGTCTTTTCAGATCCTTGAACCCTGGCGGTCACCAGCCCTCTCCTGAAATCCTCGCTTGCCCGCTATCCTCCATGAACGGCAACCATGAAGAAGGCAAAGTACATCCTTTGCGCGTGGAAAAAACGGTGGTGGCCTGCAAAGGTGATATTAATTTGGAAAGCTCGGGACCTTTTTATCTCCTTTCTGTTTGCTCTGCTCCCTATCTCTACCAGTGGCAGCTATGGGAAGGCGATCAGTGTAGGAATGAAAATCACGGCAGACGAGCAGTAGGTGTGATGAGAGGCGTCTGGCAGGGCAAGCCCTGGGAGCTCTCCTTTATTGAATATTACAAACATTGCCACAGGTGTGCTTGTGGCTGATTGGTTGACACAAACACAAAGAAACTTGTTGCTGATTGGTTAACATAAGCACAAGGCGGGAATTACATGTGAGAGGTGGGAATTACATGTGAATATTAATCATCGATAGATTAAAGGCTGGGAAACGAGGTTGGAACTAGACAGGCATGAAATCTCCTAATTGAATTATAACTAAAGATTGATATAGCATAAAACAATTACTAATGATTGATCATAACATGAAAGAATATAATAATCGAGTTCCGTAGATGTGGTCAGCTATGCATTGAGAACAGGTCATCATGAACTTAAGATGAACTGAGCAAGGAGGGAATGTCTTGGTATTTGGAACAGGTCTGTTCAGTGTGTGCAGAAGCAGGGAAAAGATTATAAGCGAGACTTCCCAGAATGCAAGAGAAAAGAAGCAATACTTCCCATAAGGCCACAGTTATGTGCAGAGAGAGAACTCATGTGCAGAAAGAGAACTTCCCTTCAGATCAGTATATCAGTATACCTGAAGGAGCGTCTCCACCCCCATCGTTCTGCCCGGACACTGGGGTCCATCTCCTGAGGGCCTTCTGGCGGTTCCCTCACTGCGAGAAGCCAAGTTACAGGGAACCAGGCAGAGGGCCTTCTCGGTGGTGGCACCCGCCCTGTGGAACGCCCTCCCACCAGACGTCAAAGAGAACAACAACTACCAGACTTTTAGAAGACATCTGAAGGCAGCCCTGTTTAGAGAAGCTTTTAATGTTTGATGTATTATAGTATTTTAATATTTTTTTGGAAGCCGCCCAGAGTGGCTGGGGAAGCCCAGCCAGATGAGCGGGGTATAAATAATAAATAATAATAATAATTATTATTACTACTACTACTACTACTATGCCATGTCAGGATGTTGGAGGAAGTTTAGGATACCCGTGGTATTTCCCCCCGAGTTATAGCAGGGGGTCTCTGGCAGCATTGATGGGTTGTCCCACCAGCAGGCCTCCCTCCCCACTTGGATCGGGGCCCAAGCGGCTTCCTGCGGCCCCTCAGCCAATTTATTTATTTAAAGGCGTTTCTTTCTTTATTTAAAGGTGAACCTCCTTTTGCCAACTGGGGCTCCTTCAGGAGAAAGGGCAGGTTATAATTCAATAAATTAAAAAAATCAGATATGTCTCTTCTTCTTATCTATTATTTATTGAATTTATATACCGCCCTATGCCCAGAGGTCTCAGGGCAGTTCACAGAAAAGGAAAGGAGTAAGAGAAAAATATTAAGACTGAAATCCTAAGCACGTTTATTTGGAAGTAAGTTCGACGCAAATAAATGTGGAATATCAGCATTAAGTGAACCGTATCCTACAGTTCCCTGCATTGGAGTTGAAATTAGCTTGCGCGCAAATGGTAACGGCGATGACAATAGCGCAAAGAAAAAGAACACAACTTATGTTTTCGCTTGCACGTTAGGCCTGGGTACCCACAGCACTTCCAGGATCACTTTTTAAAAAATAATCCACAATTTTCAAATAGACACATAGGCACCATTCTGTGACCCCCATCGCTATTCCAGAATTAAATGTTCACTCTACTATTTCAAGTGATAAGATTACTTAAAGTAAAGGTAATTATTTACCTTTATTATTAGCGGGACCCCCATCTTTTTCTTGTATTTACACCGTTCTGTTTTGTTGAGACCTGCCCCGTGGGACCTTAATGTTAAAAAATGTACGTTGCGTTCCTGAATCCTTCAGGTTTTGTCCGCCGGCCGGACTTCCAGAAGGCGACAAGATCTGAAGAGCACGCCGAGGACCCTTCTGGTTGAAATTCTCTGCCTGAATAAACAGTTAAGTTGCACGTCCAGCATCTCAAGCTCCCTTGTTGCAGTTGACGCTGCTGGACGGGACCACGGTATGGTGGGGGTAAGGACGTGGGTGGCGCTGTGGTCTAAACCACTGAGCCTCTTGGGCTTGCCAATCGGAAGGTCGGCGATTCGAATCCCTGCGCTGGGGTGAGCTCCTGTTGCTCTGTCCCAGCTCCTGCCAAACTAGCAGTTTGAAAGCACACCAGCGGAAGTAAATAAATAGGTATCGCTGCAGTGGGAAGGTAAACGGCATTTCCATGCGCTCTGGTTTCTGTCACGGTGTCCCATTGGTTTAGTCCTGCTGCCCACATGACGCAGAAAGCTGTCTGCGGACAAACGCTGGCTTCCTCGGCCTGAAAGCGAGATGAGCGCCTCAACCCCATAGTCGCCTTTGACTGGACTTAACTGTCCGGGGGTCCTTTACCTTTAGCTTATGGTGGGGGTGTTTAACCACTTTCTCTCGCTTCTTAAAAGGATTGTTGTACGCCATGCAGACGTCAAACCTTTGCAGGAGGAGGACATCAACAGCATCGCCTCTCGGTTAGGTGGCCAACCCGACGCCTCAGAAGGTAACCCTCTTGAGCACAAGAGCCTTCTCTCCTCCCATCTCTTCCAGTGACTGGGATCCAGAATTATTTTATAAGGACGATGATGATTTATTAGATTTATATACAGTGGCACCTTGGTTCTCGAACATGCTACGTTCTGGAAGTTCGAAAACCAAAGCGCGGCTTCCGATTCGCGCAGGTGCCCCGGGAACAATAGCCGACAGCCGCATCAGACGTTCGGCTTCCGAAAAAAGTTCACAAACCAAAGCATTTACTTCTGAGTTTGTCGCGTTCAGGTTCCGATTTGATCGTCAGCTAAGCCGTTTGAGAACCAAGGTTCCACTGTACCACCCTTCATAAAAAGATCTTGGGGCAGTTAACAACACAAGTGAGCAACACGAATAAATAGTTAAAGCAGGGGGGGGAATAACCCCTTCTTCCCAAAAACACATTTAAATGCCTGTATAATAGTAATCAGGGATGCGGGTGGCGCTGTGGGTTAAACCACAGAGCCTAGGACTTGCCGATCAGAAGGTCGGCAGTTCGAATCCCCGCAATGACGGGGTGAGCTCCCGTCTTTCGGTCCAAGCTCCTGCCAACCTAGCAGTTCGAAAGCACATCAAAGTGCAAGTAGATCAATAGGTACCGCTCCGGCGGGAAGGTAAACGGCGTTTCCGCCAGAAGCGGCTTAGTCCTGCTGGTCACATGACCCGGAAGCTGTACGCCGGCTCCCTTGGCCAATAAAGCGAGATGAGCGCCGCAACCCCAGAGTCGGCCACGACTGGACCTAATGGTCAGGGGTCCCCTTTACCTTCACCTTTAACCATCCAGGGGTCCTTTACCTTTTACCAAGGGTGGGGGCTACCGGTCCTTTGTGTATAGCCAAACTGGAGGTCCAATCCTCATAGCTATCCAGCGAGGAGGGGAGCAAAATAGCTGCAAATCTCTCCTCTAGTGTTTCCATCTGGTTATGATGGTCTCGTTTGTATTCTGCTCTTTCCCTCTGCAAGCAGCCCAGAGAGGAATGACACAGTGTTGGCCAGGGTGGGGGTGGTTGAGGGCAAACTCAGCTTCTGAGTCCTTTCGACGCATCTTTCGACTGGATTATTGTAACTCGCTCTACGTGGGGCTGCCCTTGAGACTGACCCAGAAACTCCAGCGGGTGCAGAATGCCGCGGCGAGACTCCTTACGGGGTCCTCGCTGCGGGATCACATTCACCCGGTGCTATACCAGCTGCACTGGCTCCCGGTGGAGTACAGGATCAGGTTTCAGGTACTGGTTTTAACCTTCAAAGCCCTATACGGCCTAGGACCCTCGTACCTATGGGACCGCCTCTCCTGGTATGTCCCACGGAGGACCTTACGGTCTTCAGACAAAAATATCTTGGAGGTCCCAGGCCACAGAGAGGTAAGGCTGGCCTCAACCAGAGCCAGGGCTTTTTCGGCCGTGGCCCCGATATGGCGGAACACTCTGTCACAAGAGACTAGGGCCCTGCAGGACTTGACATCTTTCTGCAGGGCCTACAAGACAGAGCTGTTCCACCAGGCCTTTGGCCAGGGCACAGCCTGACTCCCTCCTTTGCCAATCCTCACAGAACTTCTAGCCCAATGGTTGCCATGAATCAGATTTGAACTGATTTTATAATGAAATGATTTTAGAATGTGGTATCATTTTACTGTTGTTAGCCGCTCCGAACCCGGCTTCGACTGGGGAGGGCGGGATAGAAATAAAAATTTATTATTATCTCAACAGGTCAGAGCAAGAAAAACCGCAAAGCCGTAGATGAGCTGCTCTACCGGCATGCTCTGCGGAATGCCCTCGATATCCTGAGCAGAAACTCCGTCTCACCCAAGGGGCGGAAAGGAAAAGCATCACCGCGGAAGGTCACCCCCGCCAGAACGTCGCTGGGGCGTCCGCCTAAGTGTCGCCAGCTCCAGTCTCCAAGGGACCCGCACGAGGGAGAAAGCATGGAGAGTTCCTTCAAGTGTTGCCTCGGCTCCAAGGCATCTCCCATCTCTAAACCACAACACTTGGGGGAGGCAGCTGGCCAGAACTGCTCCTTTTCCGAAGCAGCAACGACCGTCACCCCCCAGAAACAGCAGGAACCGTTGCCCAGATCTGACGCAGGCCGGAGGCAGCTGCGGTCCTTTCAGGAGAGGGGCGAGGGGCGCTGCCAGTCTCGGGGCAGGCCTGGCAAGGGCAGCGGCTTTCCCTCGCCAAACAGAACGAGCACCCCGGAGGCCGCCTCTCGAAAACCCCGGCCCAGGTTCGCGAAGTCGGGCGCGGGGCCCGGGGTGCGGAAGAAACTGCTGGGCTCCCCCGCCCGATGCGTTTCAGCTGAACCAGCCAGGGGAGAGGAAGAAGGGAGATACAGCAGAGGCCCCAACGGCAGCAGGCGCCCGAAGGGAAGGCGGCAGAAACGGAGTCGAGAAAGGAGTCGTCCGGGGGACTCGAACTCCTCTGCAGAGTCGCTTTCGGGAGGCAAGGCGGGGCAGAGGCAGGATGCGTCCTTCAGCGTGAAGCAGTTCCAGCTTCTGGATTCTGAAGATGAAGAAGGTACCGTATTTTTCGCCCCATAGGGCACCCCGGCCCATAGGGCGCACCTAGGGTTTTTTTTGGGGGGGGGAAATAAAGAAAAAAAATTATTTCCCCCCCCAGGTGCGGGGCTGGGGCGGGGGAAGCCCGAGCTTCCCCCGACCCCAGCCCCCAGAACAGGCTGCTATCCGCAGGGATGCAGGCAGCTCTCCGCAAGCCGTGGGAGCCCAGCGCGAACTCCCGCGGGCTCCCAAGGCTGGTGGATAGCTTCCTGAAGCCTGGAGAGCGAGAGGGGTCGGTGCGCACCGACCCCTCTCACTCTCCAGGCTTCAGCGAAAGCCTGCATTCGCCCCATAGGACGCACACACATTTCCCCTTCATTTTTGGAGGGGGAAAAGTGCGTCCTATAGGGCGAAAAATACGGTTAGCTTGTGTGCTTTGGTAGAGCGGAGGAAGGTGTTTGTGTGTTGCAATGGCGTTGATCCTAGAATAAAGGAATTGTAGAGTTAGGAAGGGACCACGATCATCCTCTAGTCCAACCCTCTGCAATGCAGTAATATTTTCCTCCAGGGTGGGACTCGAACCCACGACCATGAGATTTAATAATAATAATAATAATTTTTATTTATACCCCGCCCTCCCCAGCCAAGGCCGGGCTCAGGGCGGCTAACAAGCAATAATAAGAGCAAGTTGAATGAATACAACTTAAAAACAAGATTAAATACAACATTAAAATATTAAAATGCAGCCTCATCACAGGAGGAGAAAGGAAAAAGAAAGAGGGGGAGGGAATAAAATTGGCTCCAAGCCCAAAGGCCAGGCGGAGCAACTCTGTCTTACAGGCCCTGCGGAAAGAAGTCAGATCCTGCAGGGCCCTGGTCTCGTGAGGCAGAGCGTTCCACCAGGCCGGAGCCAGTGTTGAAAAGGCCCTGGCTCTGGTTGAGGCTAATCTGACTTCCTTAGGGCCCGGGACCACTAGGGTGTTGCTATTTATGGACCCTGAGGCTCTCCGTGGGGCAGACCGGGAGAGGCGGTCCCGTAGAGTCTTATGCCCCACCAGCTGAGCTATCTCTCAGGCCAGAAGGGCAGGGCTGCTCCCGCCCCACAAGTCTTCCTGACTCTGCACCTCCTGTGCGCACCTTGCAATGCACAAGTGGTTGTCTCCCTCTCCCCACTAAAGCAGCAGGTTGGTTGGTTTTTTAAGAAAAAGGAGAGGGAAAAGATCTCAGTGTTGTTGTTTGGTTGTTTAGTCGTGTCCGACTCTTTGTGACCCCCTGGACCAGAGCACGCCAGGCCCTCCTGTCTTCCACTGCCTCCCGCAGTTTGGTCAAACTCATGTTCATAGCTTCCAGAACACTGTCCCACCATCTCATCCTCCGTCGTCCCCTTCTCCTTGTGCCCTCCATCTTTCCCAGCATCAGGGTCTTTTCCAGGGAGTCTTCTCTTCTCATGAGGTGGCCAAAGTCTTGGAGCCTCAGCTTGAGGATCTGTCCTTCCAGTCAGCACTCAGGGCTGATTTCCTTCCGAATGGAGAGGTTTGATCTTCTTGCAGTCCATGGGACTCTCAAGAGTCTCCTCCAGCACCAGAATTCAAAAGCATCCATTCTTCGGCGATCAGCCTTCTTGATGGTCCAGCTCTCACTTCCATACATCACTCCTGGGAAAACCATGGCTTTAACTATACAGACCTTTGTTGGCAAGGTGATGAAGATCTCAGTACTCTGTAGTAAATGCTGAAAGTGATTAACGCCTTTTCCTCTGGACAGGATTCGCACCTGCCTCTTCCCTGCAGCTTAGCCCCATCGGGAGGTACAGTCACAGCTCAGCTTCCAGGGATGATGAAGATGAGGAACTCCCAAGCATCCTTCTGCACCCAGGTGAGGCCCGTTCTCCATCTTTCAGCATGGCCCAGCCGCACCGGCGTTTTTCCGAGCCCAATCTTAACCTTTTAAAGCAGGCGCGGGGAGCGATTGGCCTTTGGCCGCCAACCCTGTGAGGTGGGTCAGGCTGTAAGGTGGCGATTGGCCAGGTTCACGCCTAGGGAGCTGCGTGCAGCCGAGCGGGGATTTGAAACGTGATCTTTCTCAGGTCCTAGTCCAGGCAATGAATGAATGAGTCTTTACAGTGGTGCCCCGCAAGACGAATGCCTCGCAAGACGGAAAACCCGCTAGACGAAAGGGTTTTCCGTTTTTGAGTTGCTTCGCAAGACGATTTTCCCTATGGGCTTGCTTCGCAAGACGGAAACGTCTTGCAAGTCTTGCGTCCCCCCCCGCTTCCCCCCCTTTTTCTAAGCCGCTAAGCCGCTAATAGCCTTTTAGCAGCTAAGCCGCTAAGCCTTTAATAGCCGCTAAACCGCTAATAGCGCTAATCCGCTAAGCTGCTAATAGGGTTGCTTCGCAAGACGAAAAAAACCGCTAGACGAAGAGAATCGCGGAACGGATTCTTTTCGTCTTGCGAGGCACCACTGTATTTGCGTCGGCCATAGCAATAAAACAACAATACGATATACAAAGAATAGAAACAAAATGTCAGTTATATAAAATACATTTTGGGGTTTTGAATCAATAGTCAAATGGTGGATCTGATTCCGATTGCCCCAGCAAAACACCTTGCCACCTTTGCTGTCACCTGCTCATCTTGATCTGCCAAGAGAAAGGACACGCTGGCAGTGGCTGGGTGACCCGGAACGGGCAACAAAAAAGGGGGTGATAATCTCATTCCTCAAGTCTTTATCAAGAGTGCAAGCCAGAAGGGCATGCGCCACCGATTCGGGACTGCCATCTCCACAGGGACAAAAGCGTTTTTCGTGTGGAATCTGTTGGAGGTCCTAGTCCAGCAATCTGTAGCCACTACCCCACACCTCCTGAGAACCAGTCAGAACCCTCTGTAATATCTCCCCTGGCAGGATAACAGAATCTCTTTTTTTAACAAAAAAGATGATGTCCCTTAAATTTCCCGGGTTTCAAAGGAAGCAGCTCCTCTCCCTCCCTCCCTGCTGGCCAGGGAGGAGGGAGGCTCCAACTGTCTTGCTTGGCTGCGTTGCTCACCCAATAAGGAATCTAAGAACGACTGGGGGGTGGAGCTTGCATGCCTTGTGCCAATCAAATCGGCCACATTGCCTTGGGACTCGCCTTTGCTCAGCGCTTCCCAGCGGAGAGGTGATGGTGGTTTTCCTTGCTGCGTCCCCTTTGCCGGGTTGCTGCGCTGTGGGAACCACTGCTTGAGGCTTCGTTGGGCTGCTGGCTGGGCTTTCTGCCTTTGGCTTGGAGGGGCTCAGAAGTTGAACACACCTGTGCTCCGAAAATCCCTTATTTTGGCTGCTGATCCCTTATTTTCAAGGCTGCTGGTCCCTTATTTTCAAATCTGTAAGTTGACAGCTGTGCTGAAAGGCTGTGGCTGACCCCCACGGTCACACCCAGCAAGCCCCATGGCCCAGTGGAGTTCCGAACCCTGGCCTCCCAGGTCCTAGTCCGATACTCTAACCACTACACCACACTGCCTTAACCCGGAAGGGAAGGGAAATTCCCCGTTCTGTCCTCCAACCTCTGTTTCCGTTCTGCCTTTAGAGCCCTGTACCATCAAAGCCGGGATGCTGGTTTGGTGCAGAATGCCAAGACAACCTTTTTGGCCTGCGGTGGTAAGAATAAAAACGTTCTGTCTTGTTGCATCTTTGTGGAAGGGGCCTGTTCTTCCTGCAAGGGGATGGGGTAGGCATGAAACAGGGGTTTTCTCTTCCCGGCAGGTGAAAAGAGTGCAGCAGAAAGCCAGGAAGGCCAACGTCATCCTCATCCAGGACACTTTGAGCGTGAAATCCAAAGGGTAAGTGCAGCTTAAATGCAGTCCCGGTCTGGCTTCTGATCACCCATTGGCTGAGCTGCTCTGATGCCCGGCATGTTCACAGAGCTTTCTCTAAACTGCTCCTACAGGCAACGGCAGAAAAAAACCCAACTTATTTCTGCTCTCCTTTCTCAGCAAGGAGTGTTGGGTGTAGGTCTGAATTCGAAACCCTTCTCACCCATTGCTGAATAAATAATAATAATAACAACAACAAACAACAACAACAACAACAATAATAATTTATATCCTGCTCTCCCCAGCCGAAGCTGGGCTCAGAGCGGGTAACAACAGCAAAATGATACAACATTCTAAAATCATTTCATTATAAAACCAGTTCAAATCAGATTAATGGCAACCATTGGGCTAGACTTCTGTGAGGGTTGCCAAAGGAGGGGGTCAGTCTATGCCCTGGCCAAAGGCCTGGTGGAACAGCTCCGTCTTGCAGGCCCTGCGGAAAGATGTCAAGTCCCGCAGGGCCCTGGTTTCTTGTGACAGAGCGTTCCACCAGATCGGGGCCACGGCCGAAAAAATCCCTGGATCTGGTTGAGGCCAGCCTAACCTCCCTGTGGCCCGGGATCTCCAAGACGTTTTTGTTTGAAGACCGTAAGTTCCTCTATGGGACATACCAGGAGAGGCGGTCCCATAGGTACGAGGGTCCTAGGCCGTATAGGGCTTTAAAGGTTAAAACCAGCACCTGAAACCTGATCCTGTACCCCACCGGGAGCCAATAATTTTTGGACTTGTTGAGTCGTTTAATGGTGTCCGCCTCTTCGTGACCCCCTGGACCAGAGCATGCCAGGCACTCCTGTCTTCCACTGCCTCCCGCAGTTTGGTCAAACTCATGCTGGTAGCTTCGAGAACACTGTCCAACCATCTTGTCCTCCGTTGTCCCCTTCTCCTTGTCCCCTCCAGGGACTGGTGTGGGGTGATTTTTAGAGAACCAAAGGGGGAGAGCCCAAAAAAAACCATTGGGGAACCACTGACTAAAACGCTTTGCTTCTCTCCAGTATCTAGCCATCTGTGTTCTTGCGGCCGTCAGTAAGATTTTTCCACTTGCTAACCCGTCGTATCCCTTTTCCTTCCGCCTTCCCCCTGAAGCTTCTGCACCTCCTTCAGAAACCTGAAACACTACGAATGCAAGGAGAAGGGAAAACTGATAGTAAGTTTAAAACGGCAAAGGTGTGAGCTTCTTGGGGGGGGGGGCACGAGATCCTTGGTTTCCGCTCTGCATTTGTGTCTTCCACAAAAAGCACTGCTTGTGTTCCCCAAGGGAGATAATATTCTGCTTCCTTTCCATTTTGCTATGATTTTGCCCCCAGGCCAGAGCCAAAGAGAGTCACCCTCAAGATATCGACTGGTGCATCAAGTTGATAACAGACTACCTAGTTCGAGTAGGTAAGCTTAGCCAGCAGAGTGGAGCTGGGGGGGTGGGGTGAGGAGTGTCCTCTTTTTCCAGCAGCAAAAGAACTTTGTATTCTGTTTCTTCCTGTGCTGGTCCCGTGGGTTACCCGAGAGGCGAGGTCCAAGTCCGGTCCGTGGTCAAAGTTGCAACGTGGAGGCAGCCCGTAGTAGCTGAAGCTGGGTGCAGGGCAGGGAGTCGGGTGAAGTCAGGAACAGGCTTGCAAGCAGGGAGTTGGGTGAGGTCAGGAGCTCTGGCAGGAAAGCAGGACAGGGTTCAGGCAGGAACTATCAACCAACAATGTTGTTCCCGCAACTTGGGACTGGGGCTGGCCGGCTTTTATCTGCCCCGAGGCATAGGGTGGCCCCGATCCTCTGGTGACTCGCCTCTCCTGGCCTGGAGACGAGCCCTCCTCCTGCAGGAACTTAGTTCCCTCTGCCTCTCTGCCCTGAGCCTCTGCAGCTCAGGAGAGGCTGGAGGGTTCCCGGACCCAGAGGCAACCTCAGCTTCCCCTGACAGGGCTGAGAGTGGAGCACCTGCAGGCAATGGGTCCTCCATCACCTCAGGAGCCAGAGCAGACTCACCTGAGGACCCAGCATAGGTGAGGACCCTTCAGGCTCATGCCCCAGCCCCGGCTCAGCTGGTTCTGGTGGCGGTGAATGCTGTGCAGGCTGGGATCCCTCAGGTTCAGCATCCGAGTCTGAATCCCAGACCATCCCACTTCCTCTCTGCAGCTCCATGTCTTTCTTTTTATTTCTTTTTATTTGTTTCATAAAGCTTTCTATATCTCTTGATTGTGTAAAATCAGCCGCAGAGGCGCTGCACAAAACGAAAGGGAAGCTGGGAGGGAGGAGGAAGAAAGAAAGAAAGCTCTTGTAATGGCCAGGTTGGGGGAGTTCAAGGGGAGGAGGAGATTGAAGCGGATACTCTCTCAGCAGAGCCAATGAAGCCGCATGACAGACCCATCTCCCATCTCTCTTCCCTTCCCCCCTCCCCACTGAATAGCCTTGTGGCTGTCGGCAAGTAAATAAGAGTTTATTGTACAGTGGTACCTCGGTTTTCAAGCGTCTCGGAAGCCAAACGTTTTGGTTTTCGAATGCCGAAAACCCGGAAGTAATTGCTTCCGTTTTCGAACGCACCTTGGAAGCCAAACGACTTCCGCTGCGTGTTTTTCAATTTTTCCAGTTGAACTTGCAGCCAGCCCTTTGCGCCTCAGTTTTCGAACGTTTTGGAAGTCGAACGGTCTTCCAGAATGGATTATGTTCGAGAACCGAGGTACCACTGTACTAGCCCAAAGGCCATGACGAAACCGTACAAACGCCATCAGAAGAAAATATATACTGTACGAATAAGCCATCAGAACCATATATTGCAAGGGAGACTGTAAAGGGAAACCTGGTGGCGTTTGGTAATGTTAGAGTGTGACAAAGAGACAGTGCAGAAGTTCACTGAATGTATGACCACTCAAGCCTTGCTTTTAAATCCATGGTCGGCTTGGGAACAAAGTTCTGCAACGGCGTGACGTAACTTGAAATCTCCAAAATGGGATTTAGTCGAGAAACCTTCCTCTTCTCTTCCTGTCCCCAGGCTGCGAATCTTTCACGGGGTCCTTCCTGGAGTATTACGCCCACGAGATGAGTGAGTAGTTCATTGCCTATTAAAACGCGCTGCTTTGATTAAGTTTCCTAAGGAAGGACCAAAATCAAAGAAGGTTCCCTTTGCATGTACACACATAGCCAAGACCTCACTGTCTCCCAATTTTTGTTTTTTTAAAAGTTCCTTTGGGGGATTGGGGGTCTGGCTTCTTGGGACGTGGATCTGCAGTAGGTGTTTTCCTTCTGGGGCAGTGAGACAAGTCCTAGCCATTGTCAGTCTCCTCTCCTGCAAAATGGGTACTGTCCACGTGTTTCTTCTCCATAGCGTGTCCCTTCCTGTCCAGTTTCGATGTTTCACCGGAGGGATGGGGAAGAAGGAACGTAATATTTGGCCCTCCTTCGTGTGCCTCCTCCTCGAAAGGTCCAGAGGGTGGCAACACGAGAACGGGGCCTTCTCTGCAGTGGCTTCCCGTCTGTGGAATGCTCTCCCCAGGGAAGTTCGCCTGGCGCCTTCACTATACACCTTTAGGCACTAGGCTAAAACGTTCCTTTTTAACCTGGCCTTTGGCTGACCTGATCAACACCCCTTACCCATTTAAAACGTGGCTCTTTTGAGGGGTGGCGTTATTGTATTTTTATTTTATATATTGTGATTTATTTATTCTTTGAACTGCCCTGAGACCTCCAGGTTTAGGGCGGTTTATAAATTCAATAAATGAATGAATCTTTGTCCATGATACCTGAGAGAAAGGCGGGCTCTTTTCTGCACCTTCCCGCAGAAACCGTGACATTGCCTTATGGAATTAAACATATTACAGTCGTGCCCCGCAAGACGAATGCCTCGCAAGACGGAAAACCCGCTAGACGAAAGGGTTTTCCGTTTTTGAGTTGCTTCGCAAGACGATTTTCCCTATGGGCTTGCTTCGCAAGACGAAACGTCTTGCTAGTCTTGCGATTTTTTCCCCGCTTCCCCCCCCCCTTTTTCTAAGCCGCTAAGCCGCTAATAGCCTTTTAGCAGCTAAGCCGCTAATCCTTTAATAGCCGCTAAACCGCTAATAGCGCTAATCCGCTTAGCCGCTAATAGGGTTGCTTCGCAAGACGAAAAATCCGCTAGACGAAGAGAATCGCGGAACGGATTCTTTTCGTCTTGCGAGGCACCACTGTAATTCCATAAGGTGAAGATTTAAGGATGTTAATGTTTAAGTTAAATCTCATAAGAATTGGGATTTGGAAAACCGTTCAAAGGACAGGCAATGAAATTCAACCAAGGGGAAGCGAGGAAGTCACCGAACAAAGTTAATAAGTGTAATTTTCAATAAGGTTATGATTTATGTTTGTTTGTTTGTCTTGTGTGTTTGTTTGTCTGTTTATAATATTGTGAAAACCAATAAAATTTGTGGGGGGGTGGGAAGAAACCGTGACATCCCCGTCTGCTTTCCTCCCCCCCGAGGCTACTCCGTCCGAACAGGCGTCCTCCACGAACCGCCGCAGGAGAACTTTCCGGAGGCGGAGGAAGCGGACCCGGGCGAGTCGCCATCCGAGCCGTCGCCTGCTAAGCCCCCCAGGAAAGTCCTCCCGGACCGGGCCCGTGCCGCCCGGGACAAGGCCAACGAGCGCATCGTCGAGTTCATCGTGAAGTCCAAGGGGGCGGACGACCACCTCCGCTCCATCCTAAGGAGGAAGAAGCCGTCGCGCTGGTTCAGCGACTTCGGCGTCGCCCGGCCATACCTGCCCTGCATAGAGATTTACCTGGAGGATGACCACCAACAGGAACTGGTTCTCAACTACCTGCGACGGGTTTACCAAGAGGCAGACCCCAAGGTGCTACCCGAAGTGAGCCGGGACAGTATCAAGTTCATCTTGGACGTCTTGTTCCCCGAGGTAAATCACAGCCTTTTTTAAAGGAGTTGGGACACAAGGAGCTGCCTGAACTGGTGCTACCAGCACTGGCTGGCAGCAGCTCTCCGGGATTTCACAGATTCCCTGAAAATGCTGCCACGGATCGGACATCCGATCCTTTGTTGTTGTTGTTATCGTCGTTTAGTCGTGTCCACCTCTTCGTGGCCCCCTGGACCAGAGCACGCCAGGCCCTCCTGTCTTCCACTGCCTCCCGCAGTTTGGTCAAACTCATGCTGGTAGCTTCGAGAACACTGTCCCACCGTCTCGTCCTCTGTTGTCCCCTTCTCCTTGTGCCCTCCATCTTCCCCAACATCAGGTTCTTTTCCAGGGAGTCTTCTCTTCTCATGAGGTGGCCAAAGTCTTGGAACCTCAGCTTCAGGATCTGTCCTTCCAGTCAGCCCTCAGGGCTGATTTCCTTCCGAATGGAGAGGTTTGATCTTCTTGCAGTCCATGGGACTCTCAAGAGTCTCCTCCAGCACCAGAATTCAAAAGCATCAATATGGGATCCTTAGCGCCACGCTACTAAGCTGCGGTTCTCCCCCTAAAGACAAACTAAGATTCTAGCCCTAACGATTTTGAATAAGGTGCCGATTTTACACAAGGTCAGTTAGATCCTCGGTCAATATTGCCCACACTGGCTGGCAGTGGCTCTCCAGGGTCTCAGCCCTACCTGGAGATCAAACTTTCTGCATGCAAAAGGTGTGCTCTAACCACTGAGCCACAGCCCTTCCTTTGCATTCCAGAACCCTTCATGAATGTGTCAAACATAAAAAGGTAAAGGGACCCCTCACCATTAGGTCCAGTCGTGGCTGACTCTGGGGTTGCGGCGCTCATCTCGCTTTACTGGCCAAGGGAGCCGGCGTACAGCTTCCGGGTCATGTGGCCAGCATGACTAAGCCACTTCTGGTGAACCAGAGCAGCGCACAGAAACACCGTTTACCTTCCCGCCAGAGCGGTACCTATTTATCTGCTTGCACTTTGTGCTTTCGAACTGCTAGGTTGGCAGGAGCAGGGACCGAGCAACGGGAGCTCACCCCGTCATCGCGGAGATTCGAACCGCCGACCTTCTGATCGGCAAGTCCTAGGCTCTGTGGTTTAACCCACAGCGCCCCCCTGTGTCAAATATACTTGCAAATTTTCTTTCGCTTTGCCCCCAGGCCATCATCTATGCCATTTCAGCCGTGGACCATATCGACTACAAGAAAGCGGAAGAGATATACTTGAGAGGGCCTCTGGTGAGCCAAAGGTAACTCCTTCCATCGCTTCTTATCTATAACGGCTTTGGGGAAACTTGCAAAAAAGGGCGAGAATGCGCTAGTATTGCTGGGCTCCCCCTCTAGTTGTGGTTAGCTTAAAAAAAAGGTAAAGGTAAAGGACCCCTGGAGGTTAAGTCCAGTCAAAGGCGACTATGGGGTTGCGGCGCTCATCTCGCTTTCAGGCCGAGGGAGCTGGCATTTGTCTGCAGACAGCTTTCCGGGTCATGTGGCCAGCAGGACTAAACCGCTTCTGGTGCAATGGGACACCGTGACGGAAACCAGAGCACACGGAAACGCCGTTTACCTTCCTGCCGGAGCGGTACCTATTGATCTACTTGCACTTTGACGTGCTTTCGAACTGCTAGGTGGGCAGGAGCAGGGACCGAGCAACGGGAGCTCACCCCGTCGCGGGTTATTCGAACCGCCGACCTTCTGATCGGCAAGTCCTAGGCTCTGTGGTTTAGACCACAGCGCCACCCTGCGCCCCCAGTTGGCTTAATCATACAAATGTTTTCCACAAATGCATCTGTGGTCAGAGCAATTCAGGTAAAGAAACAGCAGCACTTCTGGCACTTTCCTCCCTGCAAGATGCCAAGGTTGCAGGGAACCAGGCAAAGGGCCTTCTCGGTGGTGGCGCCCACCCTGTGGAACGCCCTCCCATCCGTCGTCAAGGAAATAAACAACTACCTGACTTTTAGAAGACCTCTGAAGGCAGCCCTGTTTAGGGAAGTTTTTGACGTTTTATCCTGTTTTTAATATTCTGTTGGGAGCCGCCCAGAGTGGCTGGGGATGCCCAGCCAGATGGGCGGGGTATAAATAATAAATTATTTTTAAAAATAAGAAATTGTCCAGTAGCACCTTAGAGACCAACTAAGTTTCTTCCGGGTATAAGCTTTCGTGTGCATGCACACTTCTTCGGACAACTTCATGCATGCACACGAAAGCTTATATCCAGAACAAACTTTAGTTGGTCTCTAAGGTGCTACTGGACAATTTCTTATTTTTTTAATTTATTTCCACTGCGTCAGACCAACACAGCTACCCACCTGAATCTAATAAATTATTATGTAATTCCAAATGTCCACGTCTTTGGCAAAATTTAGTCCGCTGTTGCTCCGTTAACTTCTCCACACATTACTGTATTATTTTTTGAATCCACGAGCTTAGATTTTGTTGTGTGTGTCCCCCCCCCCCCACATTTTCTGTCTCTCTATCCTTCAGGGAAAGAGAAATCTTCGAGGAAGAAATCCTAGAAAAGAAGAGGAGAAGAAATTTGCAGAGGAAGAGGCCTCCTCTGGAAGCCAGTGTGTGAAGCCTTTTCCCCTCGTCCCCGTCCCAGAGGACACAGAACAAGTTCTACATCAGACTTGTGACATGAAATAGGAAATGCGTATTCTGTATAGGACATGAGAGCCTTTATTTTTAAATATATATATATATATATATCTGTATCAAATATACTGTAAGAAGTACATGTGATACCAGAACCACGACAATCCCGCCAGGGCAAACGGGACTTTTGTGTCAGTGAAACCCTCTCTCTTTCTCTGCCTTGAGAGCAGCCCAAAAATAAATAATATAGCGGTGTTTGTGACGCCCTGGGTGATGGCTTGTGCAGGAACCGGTGGCGGTTTGAGAGAGGACTTACTTCCCTGGTGCCAACAAACTCAATGTTTTGAGCTACAGCCCCAGGCTGATGGGAGTTGTAGTCCAAAACATTTTTGAACGGATGTCTGCCCTGCCAGCTCCCGCTCCTGGCGGACCTCCACGTCTCAGTTAACGCTGGAAGCAAAAAATAAATTAAAAATGTGTGTGTGTTCATAGGAAACGCTTTTACCCCTCTCCCCTTTTAAATGGCCTCCAGAGGCTTCTCTGGATCCTGAAGAGGAAAAAAACTTTGCTGTTGTCGTCTAAAATCCTGTTCGCCCGGCTTTTGGCAAAGGTTTCAAAAGCTGGAGGCGCGTCAAATTAGGGGCTTTTCCTTCCTGACACAACCAGGAGTCACCTCAGTTAGGTTCACAGTCTTCCATCCCCAATCCCGTTATGAATTTTAAAACCCGGCCGGCTCAGGTGTTATTAATTTGATGAGAGCTAAAACAGCCTTGTACCTTCTTCCACCCGTACCGAATCGTTCCATCCTTACTCCATCTTTTAAGCTTTTTGTGCAAAATTCAATAAAAAACAATAAAACTTCTCAAAACCACGACAGACTGGTTTCTTGTGTCCTTTGGAAGAATTGCAACGCTGGACTGGGCAACCAGCTGTTTTCTCAATAGTTTCTTTTTTATTTTTAACAGAGGGGTTCTTTCTCTCTTTTTTTGCAAAAACAGCGGCGAGGGACATGGATAGTGTTGCATCCCGGAAGATTTCAGCTTGGAAATAATCCTAAATCGTTTCTCCGGGCTTCTGAGAGGAGAGCTTGCAGCGAAAGCCAGCAAGGGGCGTAGCGATAACACCAAAAAAAGCAATTTAATTTCTGGCATCTAACCCTTGTCTGTCCCATCTCTCAGCTCTGGGTCAGGCCAGGGTCTAGACCAGTTTCCCAAACTTGAGTCTCTAGATATTTCTACATAGCAGGAGATGATGGAAGTTGTAGTCCAAAAACAGCTGGTCGTTATCCAGGGTTGTTATGAAGGTCAAACGGGAAGCGGGAGAACCATGTCCTTGACGGAAAAAGCAAGGATACTAATGTGATAATGAAATAATGGGCTGGCCTAAATAAATTAACTGTAAGCTTCTTGGGGCGAAGACCTGCCTGTTCATGATTGCTGCGTTGCGATTGCAATTGTCAATTTATAGAGTTTATTTATAGATTTATATAGTTTATTTCAAGTATATTTATTATAGACAGCTTTTTCGGGGGGGGCAGCGTGGTGAACAGGGTGGGAGGGAGGGAGCCAGAAGAAGATCAAACTATTTGACGTAGGCAAAACACCCAAAAGCCCATAAAATAGCAAGTTTAAGAATTGCATAAATCAAAGCAGATCAACAAGTTATCATCGCTGCCGACATTAGCTCTATCAATCAGCAAGCTAATTGGGCGATTCATAATCAATAGTAAATAATGAATGGCTTGCTCTAGCCTATGGGAATAATAATAATAATAATATTGGGCAGTTAGGCTCCTCTGATTCATAGGGAA